>CABEGB010000335.1:0-600000 GCA_901521435.1 Crematogaster levior
AATAATAAATATGCATTTTGGAACGAAAAAGACGGGAAAAACGGTTACGCAAGTGGGTTAAAATGTAACTTGGCGAAAAAAAATCGTAGGTAGTCGATTAATATCTCATTTTGAAGGGTAAGAATAGTACTAAATGATGCAAATAGCACAAAAGACCCAAAAAATTGGTTGCGTCCTGTACATAACCTCGAAAGTAGCATAAAAACGGATTTTTCGAGTATATATCCTCTAATATCTCAAAATCCTGACGTGATAGGCCAATTCTGGTTTCAGATTCGGATTCTACGCAGAAAATTACTTCGGAAATGACCCACAGCTTCCCGACAACATCCAAGACCCCCTTTTTGTAGACCTGTGTAATCGTTCTGTTTCTATTTTATTACTTTACTAGCTGATAAAATTTTTTTATACGAAATGTAAAATCTTTGCAATTTGTTCACCATCTTGATGTTTTGTAAGTCCGAAAAAATACGCGTCTTACTATTGAGCGTTACGATTTCTCTCTGTTTTTTTGGCCATTTAACTATATTTTACCATTTAACTATATCGTGACCGGACCCTGGCAACTAGCTGCCATCGATTTCTGGGCACCGGAAGCGCGCACGCGCAGGTAGGAATAGGGACTCTCCCGCTCTTGAAGTATTCTCATATCCTCCTTCTAGCTAACGTCAGTATTGAAGTCACTAATATTTTTTCGTAAAAAATTAAAGTTGTACGTTTCAATATTTAAAATGTAAATTTTGATTATATATAAATTCAAATAAAAAAAATATGATAAAATTTAAAATACATCTTTTTCTCTAATTTTTTTAAAGAAACAATCTTCAGTAAAAAATGGAGAATATCTTTCCTAATCATAATTATTTCTTAAGATTGAATATAGAATATAGAAATCTTCATATACGAGAAATATACACGTTAGTATTATTTTTCTTGTATTATATAAAATAGCAAAAATTTTCTTTATACAGAGATAGGAATATATGCAATGCCTAGATTATCTGATCAAAAGTAGCATCAATTCTAAATCCTTTCCTGACGCTTATTTGGCTGAACTAGCCAACCCTTTTAATCCCTCCATGCGGGTTCCATTATCTGGCTATCTTTATTCACCTCCGCTTGAAATCGGGAACCGAACAGAAGTGTAGGAGGCTAGACGAAGAGAGAGAGGGCGAGAGAAGACAAGAGAATGAGAGGCGGAGGCTGACGTGAGGAGGGCCAGGATGGATCGAGGTAGGTTTTATGAGCGCGCACAAATCTCCTCATCAAGCTCCCGCAGGATCCAACGCCCGACATGGGGGCTGAAAATTGCAGGACGGGTTTCGCCATCGTTTCGGGGAACAAAGAGGGAGAGAGGGTCGTCGGGCACACAAATGAGGCAGCTTGATTCCAATTATTCAGTAAATTAAATACGGGGGGGGAGAGTTAGACTTTACGGGCGTTCCTCCGAGTTTCAGCGTCATTGTACAGAGTGGTGAATCTGACGGAGGTGGAGAGAAAGGGTTGAAACCGCACGCCGCTATTGTATCTCGTCGCGAGGGTTGCGTAGGATGGGCTCCAGTTATCTTTGGTTAATACCCGCTTCTGGGATGAATATGCGTAAACAAGGAGGTTCTTATACTATTTTACATAGGGGAAACATTCGGTAATTTACCATGACTGTTTTTTTTTTACATTGTTGCCGGCTTCCCTCAGAATTTGTACGTACAGAATTAACTTCACGAAACCAAGACAACTCAGCTGTCGCCGTACGAATTGTCGACATGAAAACTGACCTTTTAGAAAATAAATCAATGATATGCAAATTTAAATTTTTTCATTTTTATTATATGCTAGCATTTAAGCCGCATACTCAATGAATCACACGGCAACATTGAGACAAAGGATGTCTTAATCTGGTAGATCTAGCACATTGAACTGCATGTTCAACCGTATAAATATAGCATAAACTATGTTCAAACTAATAATACATATAGATATCGACTTGTTTTGTTTTGCTCAAATGTTAGACTGCAAAATTTTTACATCATTGTTCTACAATTTTACATTATTGCTAGTAATTAATATACATATATGTATAATTGTAATGGATAAATATTCTTTTCGCATTAAAGTCAAAAGTTTGTAAAATGATTATTAATACTAGAAGAATAATATGAATAATATATGTTCATAATTCGTTCACGATTATTTGTAAACGTAAATGTAGCCGTCGCGTTTGCGTCCACTTCTCAGTTCTCCGGGCGATTATATAAAAGTTTCCTCGATCACCGGCTAGCTGCTTTAATTCGTATTTTCTTTGGGGACTACGCTTCGTCTTTTACGAGCGCGTATTTCTCTTCCCTAGCCTAACAGTTAGAAACGAGCTGAGTTTCCCTCTTTTTCCCCTGCCGCTCTTCGCCTTTACTCTTACCTTCTTCCAAGTCGTCCTTGTGCAGTTCCGAGTACTCATCATTTTCATTCTTTTGCTTGCTTCCTGTTATTTTATCTATCAGCTAGACATTTTAACGAGTATCTTAGAATTTGTTCGAGCAAGATGCGATTAGGACACAAAAGACGAATTTAAAGATTAGAGATGTTTCAAACGTCAAGACATCGACAAAACTTGTGCTCTCTCTCGTTTTCGTTTTACGTTCAAGTATGCTCGTCTAAATTTATAAATGAAAATTTTATATGAAAATATCTTTGCGCAAACATTTTTATATGTAGGAGCACAATCCTATTACGTGGCAGGCTTTATTTTGATGGCGGGCATAAATTTAAGTGCGTAGCTTCGGATCGCGGAAGCATAAATTGTTTCGTAAAGAGGGATTGCCCGACAAAATTCTTCAAGCTCGAGCGGACATTTTGTAGGAACGTGCAAGGGATGAGGGCGTGTTTAACACTTGTAAAATATGAGATGCAACCAGAGACACAGTTGCTCGGTCCGACGTCCGGAGGGTGACGTTTCTCCAAACATCGTATAATCGTATTCACGTGGACCCCCTCAACAAAGGGGAAACGCGATCGAAGTCGCGCGGGAGAATTTCGTAGGAGCATCCGGGGCGGTTCCGCGGTGACTGAAGAAGTTTATAATCCATGACGTTTCCGGCTCTGCCAGGGAGCGAAGGGGCTTCTCTTACATCTCCCGAACTCGAACAAGGATAACGAAGCGCAGTTCAGATTATAACCAGCTGCATCCGTGTGCATCCTGAGACGCGGCGACGGCCACGATATATACGCGAGTATGAGCTGGGACCGTTTTTAAAAATGGCCCCTACAAACCCGGGATGCCATTTGCGTTCGCTGGAAGCTCGTCCTTTTCTTCGGGGATGGCGGCGATAAACACTCAGATTACCTGCATCCTATTTAACGGTGGACATCTTTCGTTGGGGCTGCGTCAGGCCGAGAAATGCGTTGCATTCCATTCGGTGAAGCACTTGTACACCAACACACAGGCCGTCTAGGGTGACATGAGTACGAGCTGGCAGCGTCGTATATTCGGAAGAATATTTCCGTCGGTGCGCGCTTAAGCCAGCGGAGTCGCCGACGCTACCAGCACAAAATGAATGCATCTAGTGCTGAGATATGTTTATCCGTTAAAATATGCGTTTTCTCTTTTTATCAGTTTTCCCTATCAGATTCGGATATCCACCCGTATATTTCGTGAACGCTTACACACTTAGGTCGATAATAACTCTTCATTGGGAATGGAATGCGATTTTGACGGAAAAATATGAATCTGTTGATATCCTCATATCGCTATCTCGACGCCAAGTACACTTAAGTATCTTATCTCAAGTTCCTAAGACGGTAATTAACAGATTTCGAAATGTACATGTGATATACGGTGATATTTAAGAAGAAATATATAGAGGAGAAGATGGTAATGTGGCCCCTTGCTGATATAATGGCCCTCTCACTTGTCAAATTAACTAATAATGTCATCTAAAATTTATTTAGCGTATTATGTAAAGCTTAGAACAATGACAATTAAAAATTTTTAGATGTCGCTGTCTAACATAGAAAACGCACGTTAACGTTTATTTTATTGACATTACGCTCAAACTACATCATCAATCCAGAAGCTATTGAAAGGACATAGGGACCGTCTCTCTGTTGTCAGTAAACATCGTGTCACAGTCTCACGATTTTGACTAGAAAAAGCCGGTAATTTTATCCATAAAGAACCAAATACGAAAAAGAGAAAGTAAGTTTTTAATTTTGGTTCGTACATTTATTATGGCTCACAGGGTGCCATATTACCCACACATTATCTCATTTTGCCATATTGGAGTGTTTCTAAAAAATATGTTTTTTTCCAAATCTTTTAGTATTTCATTTAATCCAAAATATAGTATCACAAATCAATGAAATAGAAAACCTTGTGTATTAATTGATTCCAAAATTTTTAATTTTTTTATTACACAAAAACAAACTGGGAGAGTACATTACCACCTTCTCCTCTAATATTATCGTTAAAAGGAAATACATTACCGTGTCGCTATACGAGAGAAATCTGCATGCACGCAAACGAAAACTGAATCTCGCTTTACGCTGAAACGTTCGTCGGGACATTCGGAATTCAGCTCTACACACAATATCTTCACAATATCTTATCATATTTCTTCTATCGTCGGCGACGTTCTCAGATTTTTCGAATATTCCATCAACGTACGGAAGTCGTATATTACGAGCCGAGAATGTACGCGCCGCGAGGGCTCGAGGCGTGCTTCGCATGCTAGCGATTGCATTTACCTTCGTCCTTTCGTCCTAGCAGGCGGTAAACGAGCAAATGGTCCTACCTTTGGCCTGCCCTCCGTGAGGCTCTAGGTCCACCCTTTTTCGTTCCCTCCTATCCAACCGCTGTTCTTTTCCTCTCTCGTTTCACATCCTACCTGCATTCTTAGTGTCGAATCAACGGATTGGTAGTCGATTATTAGCCGATGTCTAGACTATGGCAGGTGAAAATACGATAAGCTGACAGGATATCTGTTCACATTATAAGTTTCGTACGTGTAAACAACGAGCAATAAAGTAAAATTTTATTTATTATTGTGCCAAATGTATAATGCATTTATTGTATATTTGTTATTGTTTTCTCCATAGAAACTTTTCTTTAAGCGACATTTTAACAATCTTGTAATAATACAATTTAAATGAGAGAGCGAATGAGAGGTCGCTAAACTGAAACAAATATTAAAGAAAACTCAATCGTATAGATCATTTCGATTTTCTTTTTAAATCTCTTAGCCGTCTACCTTATTAAACTTTTTACAGAACACAAATTTTTATTCGGTTCACATTCCAGTTTTTTTTATTTGCCGTTATTACGTAAACTAATCTTGCGTAGATCTGGCGCCAATGGGGAGACTAAAATGAAAGATTGACATAAAAGTAACGTACGTCTCAGGCGCCGTCTACTGTCGTGATGATATTATGGCCTTTCGATTTATGACGTCACACACGAAAGGATGATTGCCTTTGCGATGAGTGGATGTCAAAGGGAAACATTGGACGGAGTGACTAAACTTACTTGGCCAACCACAACGTATAGCGCGGGGAGTAAACCTTATCAAATGATTACTTTGTTTTGAAAATCATGGTCCGGGAAACAGACATGTTTTCCTAAAGATAAACGATGTTTCGTTATTATTATGTTCCTTTTCTACTTGTCATTCATGCTCATTTTATTTGCTATTCTACTAATGTTGTGTTAACTTTGTTTTATTAAGTGAAGCATATTACACTTATTATATTGACATTTTATAAAATATTTTTTTCACGTACTACTGAATTATTATTGTATTATGCATATATTATTGTACATATTATCCAAATTGCAAATGCATGGTTCGCAAATTTTATTTTATTACTGGACGAAAATGACTTGCGTAAAAAAGAATTCGCATTAACCTTGAAAGTTTACAATTTATATTAATTTTGAGATGTATCTAATTACATTGGTGAATTACAGCTATAATCTATCAGAATTTCAGCTGATAAATATAAGCGTACGTTTGCTTATGTCATACGGCCGTCGAAACATCGTGAATATACATTCATAAGCGACACGTAACATTGCTTATGTCTTTCTGTAATAAATTCTCGTAAAGATATTTTACTGCAAGTACATTATGATATATCCCAATTAGAAACGCAAATAAATGTTAAGTTATACGATAGTGAGCAACGCGTGCCGATCATCATCCGTCGGGTAACGTCGAAATGGCGGCGCGAGTCTCAATTTGAAATATCTTTACGTTCGTTATTCATCCATTATTAATAATTAGATTTTGCGACATTATAATCAAATGCTGTTTGTGAGCTGCAATATTATGTCATTGCGCGAAAAAAATACACTTTTTTTAAACATTAAAAAGTGTACATTAAATTCCAAAGACATTTGACATTATTAGAACAAATCATCTATATTAAGCACACAACAAGTATATGTTATACTTTTTGTGTTATAATTACGATATGTTGTAACTGATAACAGAATAAGATGCAAAAATGCTTGTGTTGCCGACGGCGTTCTGTCCGACGGTGTTCTACTTATCCAAGACAAATGAGAATTAAACTTAAACTTATTTATGTAGTAAAATTCGAATTAATTTATTATATCTGCATTAGATATAAAATTTTATTTTTTGTCGGCTACAGTTGCAATAACAAATTCAATTTAACTAGTTGATAAATGACTGATAAAAAGATTATGTAAATATTTAAAAAAAATCACTATTAATTTTAATTCTTTTATTATGTTGAGCATTTTTAAAACTGCAGCCATCTGCAGTTAAACGTTTAATTCGCTAAAAATACTTCGAAATGGGGGAAGTTAACCCTCCTGGTAGTCCCCATTAAAGTCTGTATGCTGAAGGCCGAACAGGCAATCGAGAAATCGCTGTAAATCACTTAAGAATTTTTTTCCTCCTCTACAAGGAGGGTTCTTCCGCCAATGTTCCAATTTTTTTCTGACGACCCACGTTTACCGAAGCGAATAGAGATTCAAGGACTCGTGGACTCGCAGTGACATTGCATTGATTCTTTTCGTATATATATTTCGCCAATGCGTCCTGAGAAATAGTTCTCAGTTTTCGTTTCGACAGCACGGCGCGCTGACGGGTCTTTGCACGGTCTTTCAATAAAATATTGTGAATATATTTGTGTACGAACGTGATAAAGAGTACCCCACTGTGGTTCGCCATGTTTGCCGACGCTGTCAGGTTCCGACGGCTTTTTTGTCACTTGTTTAATTTGTCAACAATATTCGATATTCAGGTAACTCATTATCATTAAATTGAATTATTGATCAATATAGATTGGTTAAATTAATTTGATGTTGATGTGTAATGAACAATGTGCTACTTTGGATTAATCATTTTAAATAGTATTTTTCATTAAAATTTCTCTTGATAAGTATCTTTCGAATATCTATCGAATATCTAAAAAAAGTAATTAAATAATATAATATAAAGTAATATAAGCTTTAATTATATTTTTAATTAATTTAAAAAATAAAGTCAAATTACAAGTCAAAAATCTTTTGACATTGCTCAATTGATTTTCGTAGAAATTTAATGATTCAACCTAAATATAGTTATAAAAATTTTTAGAAAAGAACGAAAATTTATAAAATTGTGTGAATTGAAATTTTTTGCGAGTAATAAATTGTACAAGTTGTACACACAAATGAACAGTATTTTTTCATGAAATCAAACATGAATCTTAAGTGCAAATATAATATTTTGATAATATTTTATAACAATTGATATGTTTTTATAATAATGTACATTACAATAATAATAATTATAATAAGTGATTATTATTTTGCGAAAATAAATGTGGTTAATAGTTTTAGTAATTAAGATATATTTCTTATCGTTTTTTATCCGTTAATTTTTATTGCGTATGACTAAGCATTTATCATATTTATCAATCTATGCAAAATTTATCGATGAATGCCGATTAGACGTTAAGGATGTTCGAGCGCGTTTTAATACTCAGTTTTTATTACAGGATTCCTCATGTGGCGAAGAAGAATTATTACCATTGGTTCACCACCCCACTTGCGGCTTATCAAAGGTGAATATGTAAGAAATAATTTATAACTCAGTCGTACAAAGTAACGGAAGGCGATCGTAGTTAATTACAAAAAAAAGAGCTAAACCACCTTGTCCATGTGGAACAAGAATTATAGTATTTTTTAATAATACGGGAATACGCGTGTTATCTAATGAATTATACTAAAATACATATTAATTAATAGTCGTTAATTGGAACGCTATATAAATAATTCAGCGGTTATACTTCTTAATTATTCACCTTCTAATTATTTACGTAATCTTGTGTATAATATATTTCAGCGTTTCATAAATATCCGACTTTTATTATAAAAAATATAACTGAATCGTAGCAATTTGGGATACTTATTACAATATCTCTAATAAAAATTTTATATAAATTTTATAAATTAATATAGTTTGAATGATATTATATGTAGAAGTTTAGTTTACAAACAATTTCTTTAATGTGCATTTAGACATAAAAGATACAAAAACGATACAAAAAATAGTTTTGTTATTGGATTTATTAAATGCATACAAATATTTTATTTTGTATGTATTCATTCATATATGTACATGCAAATTAATTTCCTTTTTTAAATAATATTACCTTCGGCTGAAAATAATTCTGAAAGTCTAAACAGACAAAGATACGTACGTATATAAGTGTGTATATACTACTAGAAAGTGCAACTTTGTTGATTACAAGGAGAATTTGCGGCGCAATACAGGATAAGACGATTATTCTTTGGAGGAAATTATAGTAATAAAGAGATAAACATGCGACGCAGATAAAAAAGAAGAGTCATTATTTCTGACCGCAATTAGATAACAAAAAAAAGAAAAGAAATTGAGAAACATGAATGCTCACAATAGATAATTTCTAGGAAATTCATACACTTTCTAGCTAACGCATTATACTTTTGTTATGTTCCAAGATATTTTATAGCAAACGGATTTATACAGCAGAGCAATATCCTTGTCAAAAATTGGAATAATCTTTTTTGAATAAAGACATTTTGATAGTTTTTGAAGTATAAGCGATGAGGAAATAGATACATTATAAAATGGATCTAAGTTTGAAATTGCATGTTATTCTCCACTTTATCTCTTTTAACATGAGGTTAGTAACAAAGATATTTAGTGTTGAAAATTAACTTTTCTAGACAAATTAGATTCTAGAAAAATTTTTGCAGGGGAAAAAATAATACGAACATCTTTACACCGAATATTATGATGTGTAAAAATATCATAATGTTTTTGAAGCAATCTCGAAATTATCCCGATAAGCAGATGTGACTTATTTATAGCCGCATCTTTCCTCCAGTCGTATCTTTCCTCCCCTTGGTACTAAAATCATTAAATTAATCTGAGGAACAGAAATATATGACGCATCGAATTGCATTACTATATTACGGGGGATTTAATAACATAGCCTCTAAGGTATACGTACTATAACGCATCTAAAAAAATATTATGACACATTTATAAATAAATGTTTGTTCAACATGAAAATGATACTAAGTCTGAAAGGATTTTTTATATTACTGCATCATTTTTCAATGAATTTCCTAAATAAATGAAATATTCTGTTTTCCAGTCATTGAATCTCAACGCAGTGATTTTTTAATATGTCTAATGTAATTGTAAGATGTTGATAACTCATAAAATAATGAATAAATACTGTAAATACATTATATTTTATCATACATTTTTTTAATTATTTTCAATAGAACATAATGAAGAAGACATTCAAATATGTTTCTCGAATTTTAGGGACAATTCAGGTTACAATTAATGATGCATGGTTCATTATTATTATTAATGTTTAACGATTTATTTACTTAAAAGAGAATCAAGAGAGACATCCCGTTTTAAAAAATTTTGATTGTGCTTTGATCCTTCATCTCCGGGACGCTAAAAGGATCTTATCGTTAACCGACACGTCGGCCGCGATCGGAGTGCAATTTCGTTCCGCGGCACACGCGTATCGTATGTTCAGCGTGTCTCCTCCTCGAGAGAGACCGTCGACCATTATTTACGCCCGCGTGTGAAAGAGTCGCTCGTTTTATAAGGTGATAAAGGCGAGTCTCTTCAGCGCGCCTCACGATCTCTCTCTCTTTCACGCGCGCGAGAATGGCGAGAGAAGCGGCGCTGAAAGTGGCCCGAGACACGCGAACCGACATGTAAAACTCGGTACCGAGTATATGTGCATACACGAGCCGTCGGACGCCGTTGCTGGCGCATCGCACTTGCACATCGCAGGAGAGGACCGCTTAAAGTGTATTCATTACGGCGGACGACGCGGCTCTTGTCGACTCTCGCGGCAGTCGGTTCTGCTTGTCCCTCGAATGGCTATCATGAAGCCATTAACTTTATTATACCGAGCCATTAACTTAAATATTACGACTCGCGTGTCGCGCAACTTCGGGTTCTCTGATTTATCGCCCGGGGAAGATCGTGATGTAACCTAAACGCTCGGTGTGTTTTTGTCGCGCCCGCCGTCGTCGCCATCGTGTTTCACCGGCCACTGATGAGAGAAGGAGAGATCTAGGTGCTCGATGTCACGACATGGCATTGTGCGGGTCGATTAAGGACGGCCATGTTATGCAATATTCGATAAGGCCGCCAAGCGTGAATCAACGATTAGTTCACTCGAGCGATTCAAATCGGAGGATCTTATCGAATTGTTGTCTTGCATCTTCGACTACGGGAGAAAATTCTCGAGGACCTAAACTCGACTGAAGGAACGATACTGATCTCAAATTTGAGACGTTTTTCGAGCGTACGATAGGAAGGAGTCGATAAGAAACAGTAAATTGAGTATTATGGATGTATACAATTAGCGTTGTAATTCTAATAAGAAGAAAGGAGACAGACAGACAGATGGAGAGAAGTCTCTCTCTCGAGTAGATTATATCAGACACGGCCAAAGTGAACAAAGAAACGGGTACCTGCTCGGAGCTGGAGCTCGTAAAAGAAAAAAATCGCGAAAGAGGGGTGACATGTTTCGCTGAAAGGGTGGGGTGTCCGGCACGATGGGATTTTATATGAGAGTCCAGATTCGAAATGAGGATTTACGAGCGGGACGCGAGAGAGACAACATTGTTTCAAATAAGACATCTTCAAACTAACCTTCGAATCCTAGCCACCTACAGTGATCGCTTATACAACCGTCTGGAAAAAGGTACCATCATTACACGTAAAGGAACGCTCCAGGTTGGGAGCAAGTGTGTTGGGAAGGAAGATCGCGCAAAGATCGAAAGATAATTGTAGAGAAGAGAAAAATGAGAGAATTAAGGTGGGGAGAATAAGGGAGATAGGAAGAGACGCGCGGGAGAGATCGAGAGTCGAAGATGGTCGCCCTTAACAAAGAGCGAAAGGAAGACCAAGAGGATGATTTGAGGGAAGAGAAGAAGAGGACAGAAGAGGGACGAGCCAATGAATATGACGGAAGAATGATGGGAAGGTTTTCCGTCGACCCGTGACTATGCGGGTATATAACTAGATATGTAAATGAAGTATATGTTTTCAATGCGCATTCGAAGATCTCGCAGACAAGAGCGAAGAGTGGTAGCGTGCGCACATGTGCATCAACATCTTCATGAACTTGTTATTATACCAAGCAGCGAGATAATCAGAGAGCGGCTCCTCATCGTAGTTAGTAGCCTTTCTTCGGTTTTCTCTTCGCTCTTCTGCGCGCTACTCCTCCAGTCGACCGATCGGTATCGTTTTATCGCGGTTTGTCCTTCCGCTCACAATTTACATTCTTGTTACCTTCCCCCTCGGAGACTTTTCTCTACTGTGAATTTTTAAAAAGTTGAATCCGCATTTATCACGGTAACGCAGTCTTCGTTCCGTTCCGTTAGATTCGCGTATGAAGATCTGTTAAATGTAATTACTGTGAGAAGAAACTATACGTTCGGAATAAACTTTTGATTATTTTAAGTCAATGCAAAAAACCGCATATATTTTCATTCGAAATTTACTTCTTCAGTAATTGCGGACTTTTAAGAAATTTATTTAGAACTGTACTGTGTTAAAGATCTAATAAGTAAAAGATCTGTTTGCGAAACATTTTTTTACTAATTTTTGAATGCATTTGTAAAACATGTTTTTATTTAATTTTTTGGGCTTCACAGCAGAAGTATTGACGATGTCTCACCTTTTTTGCATGTATACTATCTTTACTTTATCTTATTTTTAGTTCTTGTAATTTCAAAATTATTGAACTTTGCAAAAAAAATTATTCTTTTTATATGAGATCGTATTTATACAAGAATACAAAAAATTAAATTTTGAACATTTAAATATATATTGAATAATTACCATATGTCCAAGATAATAGAATTCTTTGAAACAACAAGCGGAAAGAATATTAATTTAGTGAAAAATAACGAAGAATTCTACACTTTTTATTCAACAAAATTTTGAAACGACAAGTATTTTTTTATTAACGATCAAATAGCTAGTTACACTTGAGATAATCAAGTGCTCTCATATATGGCGTTTCATAAATTTCCCAGCGGTAGTCTCAGGTCGATGTAGCAATTTAGAAACTCCCCACCTTTAGTTAGCTCCCGTTTATACACGTTGCACCAAGTGTAACTACGTCAATTACATGCTGTCGTAATAGCAAGACCTGTTTCCAGAACGGAGCAATTCACAAAATCTAAACTTGTTTTGTGTGTGCAAGAGAAATCACGTTAGAATACCAAATTCTACGGATACACTTATTTATTTTTCATACGTCTCAATAAAAGTTATTATTCTTATATTTTTTCTGTTAACGCACGAGCATTGATAGAATCTTTTTCCTCTAAAAGAAAAAACTTATTGGTACAAGATTTATTCAGATTTATTATGATATGTACATACATATACATACATATAAATACATAATTATATAGTTATATTAAAAGATAATTATATTAAAATATTGTATATATATATATATATATATATATATATATATATTTGACATTGGTAATTTTTATTTGAAGAGGTTCTTTTGGTTTAATTCTATACAAAGCTACACACACAGATATACTTCTATCATGGTCGCACGGTTGTTTTCGCACGATCATTTTCACGGTTGTCTCATTGCCGATAATATAATTTTCGATAACACGATTTATCCCCAAGATATATTATTCCCTGACTAGGGATACTACGTTAACATAATGTAGTAATTGAACTTCGAACACTTATTCGACGGCAAGATGGCGCGGCACATTAAGACGGTTCTTGATGAGGAAAGTTTTCATTACAGTTAGCGTTTAAAATTAAAGTGGTCTACCTGTCCATACATATACCTCGTCCCGCTAGGTTTCTTACCCCGATGGGATTCCGCACCTCTCATGCTTCCACCACTCTCGTTATATCGACCTTTCAAGCTTGACGTTTGGAGGCCCAACGGCAGCCATGTTTCCATCGGCTGGTTGTGGGTGTAAGTCGGCGTCTGAATTTCATCTCATAACAAAAAAGAGAACGAGCATTATTTTTAACTAGTTCCATGGAATCTCGTGAGCCGTTTTTACATTTACGATGTTTTCGTAGTATCCATTTTTCAAATTGTGTACTTATATTATAATATAATGTGTATTTTAGTATTTCTTGTTTATTCAATCCTCCTTTCCTCCAGTTGATTTAAAAATTTACTGCAACAGTTATTTATATTTATAAATGCAAATTAGAGTTTTATGTATGTAATATTAAATTTATTTTTAAGGAGTAAAAGATCTGAATTATCTGAAAAATTTAAACACGTTTTCTTCATATATCTTATATAAGATATTTGCAAAATTTATAGTTCTCAGATATCAGAACAGAACAGGAAATTTTAATCGCGTTTAAGAAAACGATTAGGAATAGTCTTGCTCGTTCTAAGACTGTTTTCTCGACATTGTGTAGTTTCTAGCTTTCCCCGGCTTCTAGCTATAGGTATACATATGGGTTGTTGTTAGGGATGGCTACGATATTGATCCGTTCGAGTAGAAACCCGACGGGGTGGAGCTGCTGCGCCCTAAGGGTAGTTTTCGCCTCCCACCATCGCTCGGCAGTCCTCGATTGGACGAGAAGGGAAAGATGGCCGCCTGGACACGTACCGGAAACGTGATGCCCCGATATAGTCAGATGAGAGCTTTCCTTTGGCTTTTCTCTCCTTCCTCCTTCGTCCTGCAAGAAATAAGCTCTGCAACCAAGACTGGACCGAAGCGAGCGAGAACCTTTACGTATCTTCCTCCCCTTCCGTCGGCTTTTTGCAAAATTTATTACGGCGATATATTCACATCCATTAGATACCTCACTTCTTTCGCCTGCATCTTGCCCTCCGTCTTTCTCCTGTCTTCCCCGCTTCGTCCCGCCCTTTACCCTCTTCTTTTTTTTCCTCTTACCCTAGCCTCCATAACTGAATGCACTCTACCGAGATCCGAGCATCCTTTTCATTCCAGTCGGCTGCATGCAAAGCCCTTTAAATCATGGCCGAATGCTCTTTTAGGGCTTTGTTTAAATCTGATTTAATATTTCGTCTAAAATGCGCGTCAGACGAAGCGACTCGTTGCCGACAAATTATGTCGAGGCATAACATTTCATTTCACGTGTAAAATATATAATTTTTAATTATCGTTTGCTGTATCGATTTGTCTTAACTATTGTTCTAATTGTGTCACGTACTCGAACTAATTGATGACGATGATTTTTCTGCTCTAGCTATGCTATTAAATTATACTTATCTACATTTATCATGTGTATACTTATCTATTTTATATTCATGCATATATACAAACAAAGAGAATATTTAATGATACATATATATTTAATTTTATCTTATGTGTAAAATTATTTGTCTCATCGGGATTTTCTCCCAGTGTTAGCTCGACGTCATGGTTTGATAGGTTTCCAGTTCGTTTAAATTTTGCATAAAATTTATGAACGTTTAACAACGTTTCAGTTTGCCTATTCAATAATATTCATCTCGTATATTTGTTCTTCTTTTCCTTTTTTTATCTATTTTATTCAGCATAACCACCCAAAATACATTCCCTTCGTTTTATATCTCACAGCGATTCGCTTATCGTATTACTCGCTCGAGCTACGAAGGGGTCATGAATCCTAAAGGCTGTTTGGACTGCAGAAGGAACAAGAAGCTCGGAGGTTGAGACGGTTTGGCCTCTGGGAACCGCGGTCGATACCGCGTCTCCGCAAGGAAGGCAGCGTTGCCAGTCAGTTTGCTTGGAACTTTCTTGGTAGACTGCAATCTTCAGTGCAAATCTACGTTTCGGATTTTCCCAAGATATTCCTTTATTGTTCATCAGTCCTACGTTAAGTTAGTAAACATCACGGGCAATGTCTAGCACAATATATTTCTTGCCACTAAAAATTTAACTAAATGTATAGAGTTCATTGCACAAGAAATTTGTTTCAATTGAAATTAATCACACAAAAAAATTACAAAAGTTTCTTCTTTTGAAGCTCGTGAAAGTGATTAATTGACATTGATAGTATTTTTTTTCTCTGTCCAGCTATTTGAAACATCTTTAAATATACAGCTTGCTTTTGGCTTCGATAAACGATTGACTATTTGTGAATTATTGATTAGATCATGTAAAGTTCGTAAATGTAAAGACAATAAGAAATAGGATAAAAACATCAACGATTCTTAATAAATTAAAGAAAATTATTTTGGAAATATCAGAAATGTTTCAGGTATGTCACAGAAGTCTGTCTACTCAAGAGTGTTTTTGCAGGCACCAATAAACGGTTTATGGGAGTTTTGACCTTTCGTCGAAAATCTTCTTATACCTTGAATCATTTCAGCATTTACAGACAGGAGGAAAAAATTGTATCGTGACGAATTCAAGGAGAAACATTGTCCCGAAGTAGTAAACAGGTCTTTAGAATTATTTTTTAAGAATTATTTTTTTAACTCTTTTTTGCATAATTTTAATAAAAGGAAAACGAGGTACGTTGATCGAAAGGTATTGTGTCTATGACAGGGTTTTAGTTGCCGGAGTATAAAATAAATCGAATGTGCTGTGAAAATGGATTGTGTAAAGCAAGGTTCAAAAGGTAATGAATCACTTCTATCGAAAATTTACGATCCAGCGTGTTAATTCGCGGAAAATAATATGGTTACACTACGGAAAATATAATACACAGAATATACGGCACGACAGGAATTAGTAGTACGCAAAATAATAAAGAAAGAGAACAATTTTCTTCCTTCGATTAATTATGAAAATTAACAAAATTAACAAAATATACATTTAATAAAAAAAAATTAACTGATATTTCCAAGATCAACTTTGACTCGATTAGAAAAACTGCTTTAATTAGGATTACGAATAATAAAAAAGAAGAGGAAAAGAAACGGATGAAGATCAGGAGAAAAGTGAAGTACACTTTTCATTGAGCGCATCCGCAAATGAGCAGCGATGTGACGAACAAAATCCTGCGGTAGTTGAAGCACGTGCTTCCGCTCGTTCACTCTCGATTTCAATGTGTTTTTATTGCGTCTCTTAAATTCGCATTTATGAGCTCTTATGTTCTCCCCCGTCTTCCCTTTTCTTCTATCGGTGTGACTGGACCAAGCTGTAAAGCGTTGCGCTATGTCGAAGACAAATCGTCCGGCGCGAAGTTAAATAGGTGATAATTGTGACCGATATCCCATAACAATTGCAATCATAAATACTTTAATGAGCGAAACGACCTTGGCGATTTTATTGGTTTTTCTTATAACACATAGTTGATCGGTGATCAATCACTTTATTATATGTCTATTTTATGGCATTGAAAGCAGCAGGTTATACACAGGTAGCTTCGGGAATATTGTGAATAGGTCGATATCTTTAGCTTACAAAATGGTTGAAAAATCGGCAGTATGAAATTCATCATTTTAACATCATGTATGTAAAATAGTTTAAAATACTCATTTTTTAACTATATTCTATAAGTTATATAAGTTATAAGTTCTATAAGTTATACATGCACATTAGGGTAATTTTATCTATAATACATTAAAATATGTTCTCTGCTTCTATTAGATATTATTGCAGCAATATTATGATATATGTATAATATTGTCGAGTTTTTAGAGCAAGATTATAAACTGTCATATCTAAATAATGTTATCACGTTTGATAACATCAACATGCTTTTTGTTGGAAAGAATAAGTTCCGCATCTTTTCCATTTTTTCTTTTTTTTTCTTTTCTTCGCTTGTTTTACTCTTACTACTATATGGATTTGAAAAATGCGGTTAACGTGTAGATGTCATATAACATATGATTGATATGAAAGACAACATTCGGATGTAATTTACTCGATGACTATTCGTTGGATGTCCCACAATAGTCGTAAATACTTACTTTAATGAGTGAAACGGCCTTGCTGATTTTATTAGCCGTTTCTATATAACATTCAATGTTTAAATTCATCGATTAATGACTTTATCGCTTTTATTTTTGTATGCAATTATGCTTGCTTGAAATGATGATTAATACAATGGCGATTTAGCTTAGTTTTCGCATGTATTACAAAAGCGCGTGTAAGAAAGTGTATGTAAATCGCGAGTGTATGTAAATCATTACGAAACCATCTGAAAGTGCTGCTTTTTTAGCGTTTTTTCTTTTTTTTTTAGGATCGAATCATAATTTGTATAGATAATAAATTCTCTTCGACGCTCAGTTCATTAAATATACATTATACATATTGTATTCTCATAATGAATGTCTCTAGCACAGGTTTCTGATCCGAGGTCTTAGAGATCAAAGAACATACAATGACGGTTACGTGGGTATATACTTATGGATATCTGCTACAAATACGCTGCTAAGTTTTATGCTTTGGTTTTCGAGGTTGTAAATTTATTGCCCTGCGTAGGCTCGAACTTTGTGTGCCCAATGGCCTTTTTGACGAACGATGATCAACGATAAATTATGACTTCACAAAACCCATCGTGCGCCGTTATTTAAACACGGTGGCCGCCTATTTAACTCTAACTGCCTACAGATTACATCGCTATAAAATAATAAACATAAAAGATACTAAATGCACTCCAAGTGCTTGATCGTTTTTCGCGCTAAATTCCTCAGCATCGAGTTTTGAATTTGTAATCGCGACATAACGTGATGAAACAACTGTTATGTTAATAATACTGACGAGATATAATCATTACTCGCGTGTTAGTTGAAGTTGATAAGATTTAGATAAAATTTTTGAATATTAATATAAAACTATTTGTAGTTATTCTACATTTTATGACTAAAACTATTATAAGAATTTAGATTGAAAAAGCTTATTAGTATTAATAAAAACATTACGATTCGTCGTGTAAATTATAAAATTACTGACATAAGATGGTCGTTCGAAATAAAACAGTATCCCTATGAGTGAACAGACGGCCATGAGACGATTCAAGTTGAAGGTAATCTATTAAGATATCGTGGGCCGAACCTAAGATCTCGAAACAACCCGAGTTAACCAATCATGGACATCAACATCACATCTACTCCTTCCACGACGCCGCTATTTTAGAATTCATGCCGGCATCCGCCACATCTACTCCTTTCACGACGCATGCTTGTTGCGTGCCCAAAGTATTTTAATTAAAAGTTCTTAAAGCCTCAAAAGCCGCGCCGCCGTAAGTGATAAAGATACTTGACGTTTTTATCACCCTGTCCTAAACGCAGTCGATGAGGATGAGCTGCCGCGATTTGATATCACGCGGAAACCCGGTGTATGTTTATAAGTTGGGGATTATTAATTCGGGAATATAAAAGAGTTCATTGACATACTTGCAAATATAATTAACGTTTCAGTGCAAATAAGGCGAAATCACGTTGCGAAAAGTTATCAATTGCAACATAAAGTCGATGAATTCTTATTATTATTTATTATCAGAATTGAAATTAATGTTGATTTAACAAATTGTGCAATAATAGTTAAATGTAATCAGATGGCTCATAGAAATGTAGATCGATGTAATTCGTTTTACAATCGAATCACAGAACATTACATGTTCATTTGTAGCGAACGTTCCACGAAATTTTTGAAGGTGATCTTGAACAATGGCAGGGGATAATGAGAGGTGTTGACAGTTTACTAGTACCGCGAGAAAACGCGGCATTTCTATCACTGGGGATGTCCAAGTGAGCGTTAAATGTTTTCCGAGAGGCTAGCAAGTTCAATCAATGGCGGACCTTTGTTTCGCATTTGCGGGAGAGCGTTAAGAGCCAATAACAGGTACCGAAATAAAACCGGCTAGTGACTCAATCTGCGGTGTTCCGCTTCGTAGCATAGTGACTCGCTTATTTCCACGGTCGGGTTGGAAATTCCGAATGGGGATTCGTTTCGTATGTGTCTCGGGATTAATGCCAACGTCTAGTCTTGGATAAGAAAGAAAGAAAAAAAAGAGAGAAAAAAGGAGAATGAAAAAATATCGCGTGTCAGTTCTGTTAACACATTTCTCAGAACAATTCCATGCGTGCGCTATATGTCGAGGAAGGACGTTTTGTTGACGTATCGTTGATAGATCAACTTGGCAATTGCACAATATGGAAACACTAGGACCAGCTAGTTGGCTTCGCGTGGTAAGCCAACCTCGGCATAAAGAAACGCAGAAGCGGCGAAAGAGGAAAGGGGTTCAAGTCGAGGCGGGCCGCGGACGATCTGTCATCGACGCGAGCCGGCATTTTACAAAGTATAAGACTGAGGTATATTGCCTGCAGGTGCTACACAGAAGGCAGTCCGCAGGTAGATATGCTGGGCGCCTGATTGGCCTGCTTCGACCTGACTCCATCCTACGGTTTTGCGACGGCAGTGTGCGAGGCAAAGAGAGGCGGTCGTTGTTACGTGTCGCTCGCAACAACTCGTCTTGCTGCGCTGCCTTAACTGACGGAGCGAGAAAGAAAGAAGGAGAGAGAAGAAAGAGAGGGCAAGAGAAAGAGACAGAGAAAAAGAGAGAGAGAGAAGGCTGGTACAGTTCGAGCATAGTAAATCCCGTTGGCCGGTACCTACGGTCTCTCTGGTCTTGGCTATACGCGTCTGTCGCGTAGTGTTGCTGCCAAGCTTTGGCAGCGAGCTAACTCGTTCAGCTCGCGGTGTATATTTCCGTTCCGTTACGTTCACCAACGTTTGCCTCGCCTTTGCCGCCGTGACCGCTAGATGCAGTCGAAATCCCGACGACACTACGCGTTCTCCCTACATCTCGCGTGTCGACGCGACCTGAACGTAGTGGTACCCAATAACAATTGTTTTTTCTCACCTGTTTTTCCGCGGACGATTGATGCAGAATGTGCTGAACGATCGGATGTGCAGTCGGTATAGTGTGAGCATTACCGCGGACACATCATCGTCCTTGTGTGTTCTCTTAAATAACGATAAAGGGAATGCGGGAAAACTCTTTTAATTGTATTTCACGATACGTTAATATGAACGATTCGAAGCGAGTTTTCAATCGTAGATTGTGAACACGCGATAGTTGAAAATTTGTGTATCTTCTCTCTCACGTCGGAATTGTGAAAGTGTCTTAATGAACGTTACTACGATAGCTCGACTAGCTCAAGAATAATATGGTGCTAAACTTGTGACGCGTCATCTCGTCAAGAACAGATTTGAACGCTTATCAGTGATATATCGTAATTCCTATTACAGCAGGAATCATTGACATTCTTATAATCCTCGCGTCAAATAAGAATAATGCTCGTGAAATTTCGTAAAAATAACGTACCCGATGTCCCTGTTTTTTGTCAGCTGTGTTAAACGCGAATCCAATGTGTGGCTGTTTCAGCAGCTGAAAAACGGAACGGCATGGAGTAGCTACCCAGGTCACAGAGACCCTTGGAAGGGAAAAGGGCAAAAGCGTTCCCTCCCTACGCCCTTCTGCCGCCGCGACGCACGACGACATTGGATTGTCGTCGTACCGCAGCGACCTCTGTGTCATTATTATTATAGCCGCAAGGTGAGTTGAAATGTCACTTTGCAATTGCCATTCCTGGATGATTCCTGTGGGTCGATTATATTTCTCAAAACAGCATTATACGTATATGTCACAGATTTTGTGCGAAAAGAAAGATTTAATTGAATTTATTTAAATCGTTTTGTTATTTGAACTTTGTAAAATTAGACGAATTCTTTTAGCTTTACATCTGCTGCATGTTTCATTAATTGTGCCATGTCGAAGCAAAATATATTTTAACTTTCGTTACTGAAACAAAATAATACTTTGCGCTTATAAAATATAAAATAAAACGAAATGTATAAACTTATAAAATTTAATTGTTAATGCCGCAATATAACACGTGTAACATTCATTCGTTTGCATGCCTTTTCTTGTCACAAAAAATCAAGTGAGGCTGTGAGGCCAAACGAACGTAAGAACTACTATTGTAAAAGTAGTATAACTAAAATAAGTAAATAGTATAAATAAAATTGTTAAAGTTGCGATTTTGTATGAAATTAAAAACGACATTTTTTACATCTAGATAGTTCCTATGTCATGTTCTGACGCGGATGGCACTCTAATATCATTTGTATACATGGATGCATACAATCTTCATTAAACTATCGAAATTCCTATTAGACAATGGTCTGTAGAAAGAAATGTCAAGAACTATCAACTCTTGCGATTCGATCCCCTTCGTTTTACGACTCTCCAATGGCGCGCACGTTCAGCATTATTTTGTTCTTCCCTGCACGAATACCTTCGCTCTGTACCCTTCCACCGTCGCATCAACGCATACGGCACACACCCGTATCTTATGACCGAGCAAACCTGTGAGGCCAAGAGATATAAAATATATAAAATAACGTCGTTATCTAAATTGTCCGTCGTTGATTATATTCGAGAATTTGGACCTGAAAACTTTATCTCCCCTAGCATACATATACTTACAATCTTTGCGAACAGTCCTGAAATACTTTCTAAGTTTCGTTTGCACGGTAATTTATTGAACGCAATTATGAATAATTCTTAGATGTAAATTTTAGCTCAATTTTTCAATTTATTCGTTTTATATATTTTATTTACGTGATGGAAAAAATAGTTCTTTAGAATAATTAATTTTAGCATTAGCAAAACAAAAAAGTAACATAAATACAAAATTTTTTGCCAGTTGAGTCGATAAATGAAGCTGCATTTAAATTTTAGTTAGTTGTCATTGGTGACAATAAGGGTAGATAAAAAAATACATATTAGAAAGTTTAGATGTATATTTTTGGGACATAGACATTTTGAGACGATAAAATTTGTTCTTGCTAAGGACAGATTTGCTCCAAGTCATATGTTTCGATGTTAAATGGTATTTCCCTCTCAACTGGATCTTTCATATCCATAAACTCTAAAGAAAATGTATCATGATCGGAATACTTTGTAGGTATAATGGTATATTTATGATTTTATCGCATATGCATTCTAAGCGGGCATCTTCTCGTGATAACGGACGGTATTCCCTCGTACTTGGTTTTAATGCGGGCAAAATGCGTGGGTATAAAGAACACGAAGACCAAGCAATGGTACAGTGCGAAGCGGACTAAATAAAATTCAGAATTTATGGAAAACGAGGAAGGGAAAAAAGAAGAACGAGGGGCGAATGGGTAGAGAGGAGGAACGCGCCGGTAACGGGCGGACTGGGAGTACCTACACACGCGGAGGAGCTTCCCAATGAATTTGAATAAAAATGGGATGGAGAAAAGGTGGAGATACGCTAGAGAGAGGGGGAGGGGAAGGGAAGATAACTGGAAAGGGAAAGAGAGAAAGAGCCAGACGGAAAGAAAGAGGGAGAAAAAGAGCAAGAGAATGAGAAAGATGCAGTATATTCTCGGGGTGGTCGAAACGGGTAGGCGGTTATGGCGCGTTGAGAAAGAGAAAGAGAGAGAATTTCTGCTCGCAATAAAAATTAGATACTCTAGATACCCATGTACATGTTGATTTATGCGATTGGCATATTTCCAATCGACGAATGTTCGTGACAATTTAATACATTGCTCTATGTATAATAAATCAGGTAGCATAAATTTATGACTTCATTTTTCTGTCGATGGATGTGTTTCGATCACGTCGAGCTGTGTTGCATTCGATAAAGATTTAGATCCGAGTTTACTAGTCTTTGGAAACGGGATGGCCGATGGGTAGATAACATCAAAACATATAGGGAGCATGGCTGCCGTCGGACGTGATGGCGTGGAGCGCGGCATGGCTGCCTGCAAGTTTCGATTTTTCCTCCGCTTTTGAATCCTTATCATTGTTGGTCGTGTTTGAATTTCTTGAAATCACTATTTTTATGACTTGTAATCATATTAAAATATCAATACGTATGACAGAGTATTAAAAATCATGCCAATAAATGTTATTTTAATGATGAATATGTTTTTTTAGAATTAGACATGCATCTCGACATATTTGAGAATATTGTTTTTTTTATATGTAAAACGTGAACTAATTAACTTTTCCGCTCTTATTCATTACTATGATGAATCTGTTTATTTATAATAATCAAATAGTTTTAGTATTGCTTAATACTGCTACTGAATTTATCAAACACTTTCTATTCTACGAGATAACATTATGTGAGATATTTAAGTGAAATGAGACATTTAAAAAAATTAAAAATACTTTCTTATTTTCTATTTATTGTATAGACATTTTTATTATTACGAGGTACATGTATAATCTTATATCATAATTTATTTGACATAAATGTTACAAAAACAGAAAAAAGAATGTGACATATATTTAATAAAAGTATTTTTAAAAAATGTTATACTTAGTTAAAATTTATATTTTTAATTATATTATCCATACACATGACACTTCAAGGCTTACATGTAAACATATATTAGTCTATTTAAAAATTTCTATCAAAAAAACTTTCAATTTATTTTAATTAAAAAATAGCTCATATTATTATATTTTAGAAATTTTTAAATAGACTAATATATGTATATACATATAAATCTCGAAGTGTCATATGGATAATATAATTGAAAATATAAATTTTAACTAAGTATAACACTTTTTTTAGCGAAGTGATTTCGTAAACATTAAATTATAATTTGAAATCTTGATAAAAGAAAAAGAATACCTATAGTTTCTATTCGATCTTGCCGAGTTGGAGAATCATCATGGCCGCAAGTGACGCTCCTCAGCGACACACACGTGCCATGAGCGCGAGATGGTGTTGCCGATGGATTGCCCACGCATAGCGGCTCGCACGATCCCGCGACAGCCATTTTGAATTCCAAGACTGTTTCTACAGCGAACTCGCAGATCCGAAGAGTGGAACCCGACCAGAAGGGAGAATCTTCTTCTGCGGATATCGCCGCGTCCTCGTCTTATTTTTCGCATGTCAAAAGACTGTGAGCAATATTGTTGATACTTGATGATGCAGCGGTACACCTTCTGACTCCCGCATATTCTGCTTGGCAGGAGGCCGTCTGTATTTCTGTCGACTTTTTACTTCACATGCCTTATGTTTTGCATCTCTCTCTCTCTCTCTCTTTTTCTTGTTAACTTAATTTTTTTAGTAATATATACATATATTATATATTAACATATATTTAATAGTATCCCTATAAGCGCGTAATATTATTCAATATTTTAAGTATATTGTTAGAATATTAAATGTATATTTAATATTCAAAGAATATACTTAAAATATTAAATAATATTATGCGCTTATAGGGATTATACATACATATACTATATGTGTATGTATATCCTGTAATATGATGATCTTTTAATGAAAACAAAGAATTGAAGTCAATTTTCTTTTAACGAAGTTATTTCTTTTTAAATTTTTTACGTTTTTCCTTTCTTTTTTACTCGACATGTTTTTCAATTCGTTACTCTTCGAAACTCTTTAATGCACAGACAGATTATCCGTTTCGGATCTCTGCAGGGATTATTTGTTTTACAAGAATAGACTTCTATATCAACTTCCTATGTGTGTGTTTAGGCCCGCGATGCAAAGTCAGCGGATCATTCCGGTGATATGTAAACGGTCTACTTTATGACTGACGACAAGTTTATGTTGATTGCTCGTTATAGTCATTCTTCTTTTCTGATTTAAATTCGTAGAATGGATCCAGTTCATCCTATTAACATCTGATTTTACTTTTTCTTACATGTTTATTTCTTTTAAGCATATTAATTATTACTACTTTATATTTTTCTTGTGCGTTACACGTAGTCTACACTTTATACGATTATCTTTATACGATTCTCATTTTATTCATACTGACCTAACGATATGTATTTGTATTAGACATAACTGAATAAAATGCAAGAATAAATGTTTATTATAACATTTAAATATAACATGTTTACTCTCATGCATCGTATCGATATCAAATTTATTTTAAATTAATTCTTTAAATAGAGACAAATTATTTTAACTTTTAGAATGACGATATTAACATATTGAATACATTAAAGGAAGTGCCATTTACTCCCTTGGATCGAATTCAATTATTTTATTCAAATCCAAAATAAAGCTGATGTCACTTATGTTTGACTAATGTAATCTCAACTCCCTTTGAACCCTCCTTTGTTTATGCTCGGCCGGCAGAAATTTATGAAACCACTTACTCTCCGCCCGGAAAAATAACTTTTCATGTTCCTAGCGGTGTCACCCTCTTATACCACCACTCTCTTTCATCGCGCCCTCCTTATCTACCCGCACTTTTATATGTTCCGTAATTTTTCGAGAGATAGAAGGATTCTCTTTTCATCTTAAAGATTATACCGACTTGCCCTTTTCTGCTTTATCGATCTGGTTTGATTTAACTTTCAGTAGTTCCACAGAGATGGCGTCTATATCAAATCGAAACTTCATTTAATTAAAGCTCTTAAAATGATGGAGAAAAAACGTGTTCTCTTAGAAAAAAATTTTGTTTAAATATTAGAGTTTTAATATTAAAAATAATACAAAATCTAATAGGAAATTATTATTTTCTTTAATGATAAAAATACAAACTAATGAGAATAATAATAGTTATCGTGATTATTAGTGTAAAATATATGTAATTATTATTGCTACGCACGTGCAGTTATATTATAATTATAAAAAATGTTTAATAGTAATTAAATAAAAACAAAATGTATATTTTTAGATAAGAAGAATTTTCTTACATGCTATTGCACGTATTTGTTTTAATTTTTTATTTTGTTGACTAATTTTATATATTTTTTAAAAATTATTTATACACAATAGAATGTTTTTTAAATGATAATTTTTTTCAGATTATTTTTTACATGATTACTACAGTCTTCTGCTTTATTTTTACAAGATTTATTATTGTAAAATATTTTTTATGTATTTCAAATTTTACAATTTTTGAACAACGTGTTATTTTTAATACAATATATCTTGTATGTATTGTATGTGTTTTGTCTCTTTCACATTACTTACATTTTTTATGTTTCTCATTTTCATCTTCGTTCCATACCTTCTGAAAAGATTCCATCGCAGATCCCCATCTATTTTCCGTAACAATAATTTCAAAGGCTCCTCCTCCCAACTTGGACCCTTGCACCCTAAATCCTTTTTCCAATAAAAGTACCCTTCAAGGATTCTCGTCTCACTTTTGCGTTATGACTGATCTATTGTCAAAAAATGCAAAGTTGTTTACCAGACCTTTTTACTTACCTGCCTTCTTTAATTTTCCAAATCTTTAGTCAGATCTTATTTTTGAGAGCATTATTTCATTGATATATATTTCATGTTTCTTCATATTTTTTTCTTATACTTTAGAATATGTGCGTAATTATGCAATACATAATTATTATGCAGATTACTCTCTTATTGATCGTTATCGTATAAAGAGAATATCTACTTTTTAAAAGTAAAGTGCGGCTTGTATTATTTTAAGGTAACATTTCTACAAATAGCTATTAATATGGGAGCTTCTTGAAGATAAAATATAATATTTGAAGATAATCATAACTACACGAGTGCTTATTAGATTGTCTGAAGTGTTTCCGTTAAAGTTTTATGGCCGGATTGGTTGATTGAACTTCAATGAGTCACAAGTACGAAAAAATACAAAAATGGATGTAATAAAAACTTCCAGACTCCAGACTGTTTTATATTTACACTAGAGATAATCTCTGAAAAGAATATTATTAATTGATCCGCTATAAATTCATCTGATTTATAAATAGATTAAATTAATGTTAAGATATCATTTTATACATAATTAATTAAAATAAAATACAAGTAATATCATATATTATACGGAAATAAAGATTAAAATAATTTTTAAAATAAATGAAAGAAGTGTACGAAATACCATGAAATACCACGAAATATTAAGCTATTAAGCAATGATTTATTGAGATTTTTTTCCGAAAATATGAAATAAGTTACAAAAACATGAAACTAGTTATTAAAATGTAAAATTAGTTCAGAATTTTTCAGACTAATTGAGATCTACGAACAGTCAAGTAAACTGTGCCATGTAATACAGCTGACGAGCAAATGTAGTAATATAAGCAGAGATTCGCAATACATAAACGAAGATTTCCCGACAACCAAACGTAAACGTCGGCATATGCGTGCGATTCGTAGAATCTGCTTTGCCGCAACAGATCTGGATCAGAGAGCTACAGAAAAAATCATCGTTTTTGTAAATTGTGAATAACGAAATGAAAAATATTTATTTTCTTTTTTCTCTTTAAGTTTAAAAAAACATTTCATGCATTATTAAATTAATAATTAATTAATTTAATAGTTTTAATTAACAAATTAAAATAATTTACTTTTTGAAAACATTATTAAAATCGTTAGTTTTATCTAAAGGAATTTATTGATCCTTCGTATACAGTTTTAGTTCTCCTCTTTTAAATTAAAGTTACATATACATGATTGAGTAAAAAAAATATTGACAATCTATAAAATCTATAATTATATAATCTATAAAATTAATTTTATGTCTCAAATTAAATTTTATATTTCAAGAATATTATGAATATAATTATTTTAAAGAAAAATACTCGATTTCTTACAAAAACACAATTTTTTAATTCAACATTGCTCTTATAATTCTCTTGAATTCTTTTTCATCATAAATTTTACTTTCAGAATATTTTAGATGTAGATTGGGATAGTAATTATATATATCGTTTCATCTAGAATTTTTATTATTGCATTGGGTAGATAAAAAAAAGGGTGGGTTTTTAGAAAGAGCAGATGTTAATCGGGCGAAAGTTAGGAAAAGTGGGGAGAAAATGTGGACCCGAGAATGAGTGAAGAATAGAGCGTGGAGAACTGGTAGTATGCCGCCCGACGAGATGGAGGCGGAGAATAGAACGAGAAATGCCAGGGGTGGATCAGAGACTGTCTCTCATTAAGTTAAATTGTCTCTTAGGATGAGCTTCCTTAATTACTTAGCTTTCTCTACGGTTCTCCGCACCTCATATACCTTTCGGATATAGTTGTGCATGTAACAATAAAGTACTAGAACATTTTTAACATTATCCGTTCCATTCTTATCCGATGAACAATTGGGAATGTTGTTTTATGATATGAATATAATTACGTCGTCACGATTTGACGAATTAATACTTGCATTATGTATAATACTGATTGATCTCATCATGAAGAAATCATAATATAAAAAGGTTTCTCCCGTCAAGATAATATATTGGTTGCTGTGTACTCTTACGAGTGGCGAGGGATGTGCAACGGTCGACAGATTGTAGAGTGGTGGAAGACAGAGCAAGGGGGGGATGAAGTAAGGGATGATAGGTGGAGCTAAGAGAAGAAAGGGGGAAAACAGTCTCTAAATATGCTAATACCCACACCACGAGGTAATGAGTTTCTCGTGCTACCACGATTCACCGGATTACCATGCATATATATGCATAGCTATAAACGCAACTTAGATTGCTATATGTAGCGTATCAACTTCCACAGCGCTTGCGTATCAGTCGTTTTATCTTACGTCTTTTGACCTTATCTTAAGACACACTCGATATTATAAATGTTACATGTAAAACTAAAAACAAAATTAAAAGTTTTTTTATTTTTTAGTGATTATAATTAGCAATAATTATCATTGCTAAAAAAGAGAAGCTACTTTTTATGTGTAAATCATCACTTAAAAGTCTGAAAGTTAAATTGCTTTTTGTCTTAAGTGCAGGCATTGTCAAGTGCAGGCGTTTAGCTGGCATTGTTTAAAAGTAGAATAACTATCATTTATATTTCACAAGAAAACTCTTATAAATCATAGTTTTTCGAGTACAATGAATACAGTTTTAGAAATATCAACTTTAATAACTTTGGATTAGAACAGAGATGTCTCGTATCCTTTACTATTACATGAAATTATTTGAGTCACAGTAGTATAGTTTTGCACTCTAATATTCGTAGTAATGCATTCGTGCACATGGAATTGAGAGAGCCGCGAACTCTCTCGTAATTTCCGTAAATTTCTACCTCCACCTCAATATCCGGATCGCTATCTCTATCCCCTGTGCTCCATCACATTTTCAATTTCCACCACGTTTCCCGTTTCCTGCTTCAAGGCTACTTCAGCTTACTTCGATCACAGTGGATACCTCGGTAGTGCCGTTTCATTGGTCGTCGCAAAGCCATCAGCCTCACCGTCGGCGCTAGGCTGATTCAGTCGCGGCAACGAGTTTCAAGTTCCGTTTTAAGCGATAGCTTAACATTCGCACAAACTTCACTTGCGAATTTCTCTTTGAGAAATTCAAGGCCTATCTTCCTTCGGCAAAGATACGAGTAGACCATCTTTGCTTTACAATTTTAACATTAAATTTATTAAGGATCGCATTTCACAAATAACATTGTATTATCTCACAATCTGAGATTTCGATGAGCATGCGATAGAATGAACTATTGATGTTCCGAGCAGCATTGCGCGCGTGTTATGCTTCACGGGTTAAGGAGACGTAAATCCGAGCGTGATGGAGCGATGTTTAAGAAATCGTGGTCATGAAACGTCAAGGAGGCGCGTGGCCTCCGCCGACGACGGATGACGATGCCTTGGGAAAAACTAGACTAGGCGTTTTTATGGGCCATCAAATTACACCGACCACCCCATAAAATGTTTAAGCGGACTTCCGTGTAAGATACATAAGCGGCGACTAGGATAATGCTCTTTAGTAAAAGTGCATCTATTCACCTGTCCTATATATATCAACTTGATTTCAAGAGGATCTCATTAATTTTTCTCTTTGTCGACACTCGGTGTGTGTTTTAATAGTCATTTGTATGCCGCGACTTGCCCCTTAAAGTGTCCAGTAGACAGAATTTTTCATCAATTTTTGCCGATCATCTTGAAAAAAAAGTAAATTCTACATGTTCTTTGCATACGAACTGTGTAACAATTAACGTAAATTCTTATCTAAGTGCTATGTAACTACCTAATAGACGACAAGTAATGATATATGGAGAAATTTATTGCATGTTTCTCTCTTTCTCTTCTCTAATATTTCCCTCGAGGGAATGAAGACATCAAAAGTACAGATGGATTTGCTCGCAACAGTAGCTTCACGCATTTAGCTTTTATTAATCCAATGTCTGACTTTGTGAATGAACACATAAACGGCAACAGGCTACGTCGTTAATATTGCGTGACAAGAATAAACGTCGCCCATAATTCAATATTATAATTATATCCTCGTAAGAGGCTTTATTGTCCTAATTAATATGCATCGTTAAAATAATTGCTGGTAGTATAGATTACTTCTACTATGAATATTTACTCATCTTAGACTGACTACTGTATGGTTTTGTGATCGTCCTTTATCTTTCGAAAGAGAATTTATTTAGATTCAGGTATTTATAAACTACTTCACCGGTTTTTCTAAAATCGTTAAATATATAGTTACATTTCTACTTAACATTTATGTTTTTGCTAAACGTGTCTGTTTTAATGTACAATACATTGTTATTGTCCTGATGATACGATGATAGGGGAAAGGCGAGTAAGAGTACGCGCATTCTAAGAGTACGCAATGCTAATATTTCAATCCGAATAAATGTTTTGTGTGTCTCAGTCATTGCTGAAGGTAAGTAAGGTAAATTAATATGTTTAATATTTGTACAAAAGATTGGATTTCTGCGGTAAATGGTATAAGAAATATAGTAGATAGAAAAAAATTCCTGCTTGTGATGTAATTTTTGCTGGTTTTTGAGAGATGTTGTGTAAACTAGGCATTCAAAAACAGTATTTGCCAGTTATTTTAAGGTTAGAATTGTCTCGTAGTTTGTAAATTTTTATTGATACAATTAGAGATATATCTAATACATTTTTAATCTCATTCATTTTATAGTATGTAAAATATTCAAGAGTGCGCAGTTCTGGTATGTCCAAGAGTAGTAAAATCAGAAATTATAACAGCATCGTCATTCAAAAAGTTTTTAGAAAATGCTACAAATACAACTAAAAATAATAAAAGGAGTTTAGACAAAACATTATCTTTTGATGAAAAAAGGACAAGAGAAAAAAAAGAAAAACGAGATAACTAAGAAAAAAGAGGGAAGGAAAATAAAAAAGAATATTATTGTTCTGTAAAAAAAAATATACAGATCCTCCAACGGAAGACTGATTATGTGTCAGAAATGTAAAAATTGGTGGCATGAAGAATGTAGTATTTTTAATGGAAAGTTGTCATTTATCTGCGAAAAATGTTTCTCATAAAAAACCAAAGATTTTGTGATTTTATTAAAGTCTGAAATAATAGTTTTTATGTTTAATTTATGCATAAGCGTTTAAAATAGTTATGTTTTGAGTTATATAATATTCTTATTATCAAAGATTTCATGATTTTTAATAACTTAGATAACAATTTTTATGTTTACATAGATATTTATAATAGTTATCTACTTTTTGTCCTACTAACAATATTGTTTTTTACGTATAATAGTAGTATATTTGATATACTGCGTACTCGTGGATAAACTACGTGCGTACTCTTAGTTTCATCGCAGTCCAAGAGTACGCAAAGTCCATTTTTTTATTTCATTTATTTACACAAAGATTGTTTAAAATAAAAATTTGCACGTGATGTTTGTACAAACTAGAAAGATCAAAGTTTTCATTTTAATTTTTTTGTAATTTTTTTGTAATACATAGACTTGAAAATAAAGAAACTACAGGCTTTTAAAAACTAAGTGCGTACTCTTGCCCTCCTTTCCCCTATGTGTTTTTTAAACTATTCTTTTATGTATATTATAAATAACAGTGCAACTTCTCATGGATTTTATCACAAAATCACGGTCAGAAAATACACGGTCATCTCAATACAGGCTTTCTGTTAAGGAACAGATCTTTTATTGCGGACATGTAAAGATAAGCGTAAGTGAAAAATCGATGAGTATACGTGTACGTGCACATTAACCGGCTTCACATCCGTTTCTCCGTAAGTATCATCGATGATAGCGCGTCGGCTCGCTTCTCCACGTTCCGATGACACGGCGGTCATTTTAAGCGGGATTCACGTGTCGGGACCACCCACCTCATGGAATTGGCTGATTACACATTCCTTAACTTCAGAGTTTTCGGCATTCCGTTTTAACATTCGCCAGAAAAATTCGGATAGCGCCCGCGCCGGCTGATTCGTGAAGTTCGTTTCGGAGATTACTGCAAGTTTGTGGCTTGGCGACTTCTTTCTTCGGGTTCCCATTCCTTTTTCTCATACCGCAGAGTAGGTATGTTTCTGGATCTACTAATTGGTCGTAAAGAGAATGATGTTCGGGGAGTCGAGTCCCCGTCGTTCCAAAATGTTCTGCGCGGAACGGCTTTGCAACTCGGTTCATACTGATGAGTGACTTCTTTATCGAGATCTCTTCTTCTAGAAATTAGCATTTAAAGCCCTATATATGATGTGCTGGCTTCCAAGATTATAATAGATATTATAAATTTATAATTATATACTTAAAAACGTATCTTGCTGTTATAATAATTGGTTATTATAGTAATATTCTTAATGATATGTAAAAGATATACTAATGAGATATACATATAAAACTTCTTTACCAATAGCAGTATGAAAGTCATCAAATATGTAATCTCAACAGATATTTATTATTAATGATTTATATATTATATTTCTGAAAAATTATTATATTAATACAGCCTTGTGATTGTACCGATTAATTTTTGTACTTCAATTTGAACTGGCTGAACGGATAATCGAAAAAGCGATGTCAAATTCTCTAATTTAATAAAAATGTTCTATTTATTATAATAATTATTTGTTTTTCAATTAATTGTACTTACCCCTTTTGATTTCTCCATTTTCGATGATAAATTCTTCGAATTCTTTTTACAAAAAAAGGATTTTTAGAGTAAGAAAATCTTCTCTCTGTGAACATTCGTCCGATCATTTGGCACGAGGTCTTGCGGAGCTCTTGTGTACATTTACAAAATTTTACTCCGTGGTTCGCAACCGTTTCTTCGTCGACGGCAATGCCGATGTCGTTGGTGGTGGCAAATATATTATGTCTCTCGTAAAATTAAGTTTTTACGATCATTTTATGGTCGCGCGCGGCCCGTCGATGCTTAGTACCTATAGGTGTGCATTTCTCACAGCTGCGCTAGGGGCTCGTGCCGACTCGTCACGGATCTCTTTTATCATACGCGTCGGTAGAACATTGTAACTATTTTTATGGACCGCAGATTTGGCCACTGAGCACCTCGACAGGTATAGTTAGCCGTTGAATCAGTTTGGACGTCTGTTTATAAGTAAAGCAAATTTTCAGAGTTAATCGTAAGTCATCGTAATAACGATGGTGCACATTCTACCAACAATCCTTCATCTATTTGAAATTGATCGAGAGACATGAAATACATTATATTTTTACATGCATGCATCTAATAATATTTTTTAATTATTGTAAAAGAAATATGATATTGTAAAAATATGGTATGTATGTATTAAACTTTCTTTAGGTAGACAAAACAAAAATTTATTAGTCTTTAAATCATTGACGTGAATAAATTGTAGTTCTAATTTTTTGAACACATATAATAATTTTAATAATAATATTAATTAACGATATCTTATCGTAAATTAAAAAGAATAAGCACTTACTTCACCGGTTCTCTTTCATTTTTCTCCAATATGCACATAAATGGAACATTTTTTTACAATCCATCCAGATACACAAGAACTTTAAAATATTAAAATGTATGAGTATATTTAAATGTGTAAATTCGTAAATTTCTTAAAAAATTTGGTAAATTAATTGGTCCAACATTTTCTCTCGAAGGATTAGCACAGACTGAAGCTTCCAAAGGATATTCGGTTATTCTCAACCGAGCAACTTTCACTTTGTATGAAAAACTTTGTCGAAAGAATTTCACTGAATTTTGGGTCATATTTTTTGTATTCATAAAAACTGTTTCTTGACCTGCATTCTGAAATCTAGAGATGCAAACACCTATTGAGAAAATGAAATTGATGTATGTGGCAGAAGAATTTATTTATTTATTTATGTTATTTACAGATATTAATATACATATAATATGGAATGCAATTTCGTAAAACACATACATACATTGCAAGATAATCATAATTGATAATATATTAAAATATATATTGCTCTTTGCCAGCAAATATTGACTTTAAACGTAAGGTAGTTACTCGTTAATATCGTGTTTGCGTTAAAGAAAAACATTATATTTTTGTAAATTTTTATTTCACCCTCATTGCTTTTTCTATCTGTGCATAAATCACGATACCAACTTTATCAGGGTCTGCAATCTCGGGATTTGACATCCATGTAACATATGTATACATTATACATGTCTATAAGCTATAGCGGATGTATATATGCATTAATATAAGTATGTAAATGTATTCACTGCCGCCCGTTGGGCAAAATATGAAATTCGTATACGCGATAAGAATATGTATCATCTTCGAAGAATATTTTCTTTAAAATTATTAATGTAGTGAATTCATTTCTGTAGTGAATCTTTTCCTAAAATTTTTTCAATCGTTTACGCAATCAAATTATCTTTCCTCAAATACATTTTGGTTTAATGTATTTCACAGTGTAATTTAACTTAACACACTCATACTGTAATATATATTCGTATATATTATATTAACTCTATAACCAAGTCGTGGGATTTTTTTAAATACCTATAACATTTAAAGCAACAAAAGCGAATCCTGCTGGGAGTAAAATCTAATTCATATTGCAAAGTAATTGTTAATACATGAGAATTTATTAAATCCACATCGCAGGATATTTTTATTTTATTCTACGACTAGAAATGAAAACAAAAGCCTTGTCGGGTTGCGCGACGATTGACATGAGTACGTAACGTTCACATGTCCGTCTCGCGCATGTTCTAGCGACGGTTATGGCATTTACGCGCATCGGTGAAAGCCGAGACTGAATTCTAAGGAGAGATCGTGCCTGTAACCGTATTATTTTAGTTGAATTATTTATAGAACATTGCCACAGGGAAAAATAACGGTTAGACATGCACGGAATGCAGCGACGTCATGTTTCTCATTGCTTGAACAGCCGGGTTTGACATCCAAATGTCATTCTATCGTTTTTTCTTGTTTCAAGAAAAATACTACACTCGTGTAATCATAAATCAAACGTAAAATTGTCAAATCGAAAGGGCAACAACATTAGCCATAAAGTTAGCAGACAAGCAACTGGAAAAATCTATGAATCATTGACGATTTTATGTGTGCTTTCTTTTCTATACTACTGCTTGTCGTAAGACAGCCTTGAGTTGCTCGAAAAAAGACTATGACGTAATGAGAGGAAAGAAAAAAAGGTAAGGAAGGAAGAAAAAAAAGAAAAAGGAAGATTAGCAATGCTTAGAATCTAGAAAAATTCTTAATTTTATCTGATATTTAGTTTCGAAAACATCTTTTCAGCTGTTTAAACTACATGTTTATATATTTACTGTTAGCGAAATCTTATTATTTTATACTTACAATTAGTGAAAAAATTGTTAATTTAATTATGTTTGGCCATTGAGATTAATTATTATTAAATCGGAATACACATAATTATTTATTTAAGATTAACGAGAAAGAAATAAAAACGTACGAATTACAATAGGAGATTGCAACATTCGTGAGCAATTTTATTCGATATTCTTTCTTTGATTTTTCCTTGTTAAACTTTTATAATAACTTTGTGTATTTTAAACAATTGTATGTAATAATAAATGATAAAAAGTTGGAGGTCTCGTTATATTTATAAATTGATTTGATTGATAATTTCTACAAGAATATATTTGAATTTGTAAATTAATAAATTATAAGTGTACATAAGTTTCTTTTAAATAAATCACCCAGCGGTTATAGGATTTCGAATCTTCTTATTATTAATGTGTTATTTTAATTTTTTAAGATCAAATACTTTGTGCGGTGAAATAATAAATGCGTCATACTAATCTTACAATTAAAATGGTGCATTGAGAAATAAAGTTATTGGTATGATTAAATTGTTGGCAATATTTCTTTAGTTCAGATAAATATATTTTTAAATGAAACATATGTTAATTTATCGAAATACATATTTTTTTGAATTAACAAATATTTGCTTGACAAGCTCGTGACCGTCGCGTCTAGTTGAATCCAGAAATATATTTTCGAATCAACACATTTTTTTCTCACCTGTGCTTTGTTATCTCAGATATAACAAGGAATCTGGAATTCTCCAAAACAAATAAAGGTCGAAATTATATTTAGTTGCTTAAACATTTGTATACATACATATGTGTACGGAATGGAGTGCAAATACAGTGTCCTAAATCGTGCAGAAACCGTGGATATCGCTCTGTACCGTAATATATTCGAAATGAACTGAGATAAAGGCAAAGTCGACTGGGGTAAAATCGTGGATGGAGGTTTAGGGGATGAGGCTAATACCTTGGCATCTGGATATCTCTCGCGAGGCGTGGTTGCCGGATAGCTTTCTATCTATAGCTCTGCTTCCATGCGGCCCCAATCTCTTCGAGTACTTAACGCAAGGAAAATGCTTCGCGACACGCTATCGTTTCACTCACTTTATTACGCCGGGTATGTGTATAAGATTGATCACGTCCAATTAAGTATTGACACATTCAACAATATTGCTTTTTTATTTTTACATGTAATGTTCTTACTTTATAAGATAAAGAATTATTAGAATCATAACAATTGATAGGATCTGTATAGAAACTGATGAGAGTACAGTCGAAAATAATTTACTCAATTGATTACACTCCAATTATTTTGTAATTACGACATTTTAATAACATTCCATGAAATGTATTATCGGGAATGCAAAACGCGTGCATCTTCCCCAGGTAAAATGATGCAAAGCAGCAGAGTGGAATACATACAAGGACGACAATAGAGCCGTGTGGAAGGGCGACAATAACGAAAGAATGAAGAAAAATCCTGAGAGACTTTGCCTGATGAGGATGGTTCCCATGACAACGCAACCCCAGGAACACAAAATGGTCTAGCCCATGCTTGACTCAATACCGAGCTGCCGTACACTCACACAGTCTACGTGCTCACCACTCAAGCTCACCACTACTTTCTCAGTCTTCGAGCCCTCTTAAGTTTCCCCCCTTCCTGTGTTATCCCTTGCACGTCTTTCTTGCTCCTCCTCTATTCTTACTCAAATGGAAAATACCGCGCTTATACTTTGTTCCAGCTGTAGGTCTATACTGCGTATATACAGCGAATGAAATGCAAATCAGTGGCCACAGCTCGAGCTAACAAAGAAATCACGAAAACCCTTACTACTTGAAATTATGCTCCATTATGAAATGTACATATTGCAATTCGTCGTTTGGCCGAATTAGTGATCACGTGTTCAAAATTAGACATGGTCATGCATTTTTTGAGAAAATAGAAAACTGAAGAGAACAACTGGAATTATATTTCTGTATGAATTTTGCATGAATTAACTGTGACTCCTCGAGAATTATCTTTGAGAGATCTTATCTGGAATTTGCATATGCAATTACGCAACATAATGTTTACTAATAATTGTTAATGAAGTAAAAAAGAATATACATTGATTTGCATTTTAATAATCAAAGAATAAACGCATTTGGATGGCTGAAAATAGTACGTACATTTTGAAAATACGTAGGATAAATTCAGAAATTTCTATCAAATTGCGATTGATTAGTTGACATTATGTCGCAAGCATAGAAATCAACAAAGTGACTCGTCAAAGATTCCACTTGTCGCTTTCATCAGACATAATACGCTAGTCCTCGTTCCGCTGAGCGCACGCCACTGCCATATTGGAAGCGCTCCATGAACCGCCGACTAGGATTGGTCGTCCGACCATAGCGTCTGCCTCCGAAACGAGAGGGCGTCCCGGTGCCGGCAGCATTGAAGCGCCGAAAGGCGTCTCGACGCCCCGCTGAAACCGGCACGCGTCGCGCCATACAGTTATGAGACGCGATATTCCGCTCTTCCAACCCCCTGCGCCTCGCGTTCCCCGCGTTCTCGCCAGCTATCACGCGCACCGGACGTATTTTCAACGTCTGTACACTTAAAACGTACTACCAAAATGAGATGCCTTAGAATGAGACCTTTCCATTTCGAATGCAAAGCGCTTAGATGTGTATAACAAAATAATACGCGCTTAAACGAACAATAAAACTATGACTTAAACTATTATAATTATTGTTATTTATGTGTTATTATTATGTTGCTATTTAAATTCCCTGCGTTCTCGAAATACAACAGCACCCTAAACGCTGTACTTCAATTTTACCGTCCGGCGAGAATTAAAATTTCTTTATTGCATAGAAGGGTTGAATTTTTTTAATTATCTCGGAGAAATTAAATCTTCTTCTGTGTTATGCTTAGGGCTGCTGCTTGTGTTAGCGTAATGAAAGACAGGGAAAGATAGAGAAAAAACAGCAGAGATTAATAGAAACTTTCTCGTTGTACCTACAAAAGAAATCTTAAAATAATACTGCCAAATTATACATTCACTCGAAAGAAACTTTTTTATTTTTGCATTTATAGTTTTTTTAAATTTTAAATATAAAGCATTTTAAAATTAATAATTTTAAAAGTACAGAAATATCGAGAATGGTTGACATGCCGTTTAAACATTGGATGCTGTGGCTGCAGCTAAACACCTCATTTCAACTTGAAACTGGAAATGGAAGGAGAGAGATAAGAGGCGCTAGAGATAATAAAAATTGTGAAGAGACGCCTCACATAGTGCATTATTGTGCCTGCCACGTGCTACTATTACGAAGCAGTGGAAGACATATGAAGTTCTTAAATTACTTTTTTGCCTGTGGAGAATCTCATTAAAAATGTTTGTTTATAATACAAACCAGAGAATAAGCAATGACGCAAATGCGCTTAGAGCTCATTACGATGTTGATTTCATCTCTGAAAAAACTTAACTTTATCTTTTATCTCTACATTACAAAATATTAATATTTTAAAAAATGTAAGTAAATTATATCTCTCATATCGATTCGGAATACTGTTAATTTTTTAAATTTATGATATTTGTTACTTGCTTCTTATTGAAAAATGCTTCGCGTTCCAATCCATTCCAAATGGTCCAGAATCATGCAAGTTTTGATTTGATTCCATGAATATTTCAAGTATACGCTTAGACGGCAATGGATAACGTTGAGTGATAAATGGGCCAGTTCTCTCAAATGTTTCACGTGAGTGGACTGTGTGTATGTGAGTGTAGGCATCCGAGTAACGTCACTCACCCCCTTGGTGACGAAAGGAATGGCAGGGAACCGAGAGCTTTCTCGTGTCTCTCTCTCCGATTGTTGTATGTCCTCGACCAATCTCCTTCAGTTTGCACAGGCCGAGTTTACCAAACGCGTTTTTCGACCTTCCGCCGTCCCTTTATTGTTCAACCTTAAAAGTAATATCCCCGTCCACGTAGCACGTCCTGCCCACATTTCGCCGACATCATTTCTCTCTTGACCAGAAAAATGAAACTTTTTGCTCATTTTGTGACGTATAGAAAGTGTACTAAATAGTTTTTATTGTTACAGCAGGTGTCTGTATTTATATAAATGTATTTTTGAACAGTTTAGTCGAAAATTTAATATTTAATATACCTGATAATATTGATATCATAAGCATTAAAAAAAAAAGTTATAATAAATAGAGAGATTGAATATAAAATATCATTTTACATTAACTTATTCAAACACAAAAAGATAAATGCAAATCTCGTAAAATATATAAACTTAACTTAATTAACAATATTTTTATATTACTTAACGCCAGAAAAGTAGATTCAATTTCAGATTTAACCATCAATTATTATTCAAGACAATATCTGCTTGGAACTCAGATTAAGTATTCGCTTTTTGTCATTCAATTTTTTATTCCAGGCATTGATATAAATCCTCTCTCGAAGATTTGACTTGTCATATTCCTCCAAACTACTTTTTTATTTTCGACACGAGCTCTAGCATTAAAGTCCGCCATGGTAAATCAAAATTCGTACATACGAATTGAATTTTTTATCTCGAAGAGTTACTAATTTAACTGCGACATTCGTTTTTTTTGTGTGAAGGTTTCAATTTCTTAATGCTCGTATATAATATTTATCTGCTTAAATATTCTAGTTAAGATATAAACATTGAATCATTATTACACATGAGATAAATTTAATGTTTCAATTAACTATCGAGTTTTGACAGTGGAAAAAATGGAGTATCAGTTGCTCTTGAATATCATTTATTTTGCTATAAGGTGAGTGATGAACGTTTTTTAAGTGGTTCGGTAAAGCTAAGTCTCCTAGTGTAGAAGATAAAGCGAAGTAAGGTATCGTTACGGAACGGCGTCGCATTAATGGTTGTACAAGGTAGAGAACTTTATACCTGCCGTGATAGAAGCTACTAAAAGCCATATAAAACTCGTGGTGACATGACCCGTTATAAAGAGCAGTTATCAACCAATGGCCCATTTAATTTGCGGTTCCGATTTTTTCTTTACAGGCTGACGTTTTCTCTCTTGGACTTGTAAATAAAAGGCCTCAAAGTGTACGGCGCCGTGGAGAAGACGTTTCACCCGTTCGAGCTGAGCAGCAGGTTCGCCTCTTTCAAATTGTTAGCTTTTCGTCACTTTCATTCAGATTCATCAATATACTTAAAAATAGCAGAATTGAATTATTTATAATTTGGAAAAAAATACATATGTGTAATGAAATCGTGATATTTTACACAGACCTTTTATTATATGGTTTTACATACAATAATTTTTACAAATGGAACACAGTTTGTAATTACGATTTAACTGCAGGCTTTCCCGCGTGTTCCCCGGAACACTGCCCGGTATACAAGGTGAGTTACATAACAAATTGATTCTAATTTATATTTATTCTCTTATTTTCCATAATAATATTAATAATAATATTAATTTATTATAATTAAATAAAAAATATGCTAATATTAATAATAATATTAATTTATTATAATTAAATAAAAAATAACACACACACATTTATGTTTACAATTATTAAATTATTTTATATCAATTTAATACTAATTAAAAATACTAATTAAAATGTACAAAAATATAAAATTGTTTACCCAAAGATAGTAATATTACATTTGTATATATATATATATATATATATATATATATATATATATACATAAAATTTATATTTGCTAAAATATATGCTGTATGAAATAACAAATTCGGAAAAACAAAGTCGAGAATACTACTGGTACTTGGCAATCAGTCGATATAATAGCAAGCGTACAAGTCACGAAAAAATAAAGCAATATACAGGCAATGAGGCTTTTTTCACGTCAGTGTCTGCAGGTTAATTCGTATTAATTTAGTGAATGATCAGTTTCGAAAGCCCGAATGAAAATCTGGCCGTAAACCTATCCATTTCCTAGGTACGTACTTGTAGTAAACAGAAGATTGTATACAACCGCGTCGCACTAAGCCCATAGCTACTAAACCGCGCGCATACCACCTATAAATGGGCGGGCTGCTATAAAGTCCATTCATGATCGCGTCGCCTGTACAACAAACGTCGGGTGGCTCGCGCCTCCCGCGCGATTTATTACACTCGTATTCAAGCACGAGTTGTACGTGTTTCCTACTTAGTACACATGTACCGACATGATCGCGACTCGAAATCGTCCTATTGTCTGCTTCGCCGCTGACAGACCAATCGACCTCGTTTTCGTCCGACCGTCATATTAGAATCCCATTTCACGTGATCAGATACACTAAACATCACGGAAGTCTTAATACTCACTGGGCACACACATTTTTTAGGAATATTAAAAAAAAACACGTTTATAGATATTATTTATAGATATTATTTATACATATACGTTAGAGTGTTTATAGTAAAGAGATAGATGCCATACAAAGCAATCATTCTTTCTTCCAAGAAAAAAAGATTATTTTAAACTTTTACTTTGTAAATTAGATTTAAATCTGGAACACTTAGTTTAATTTATTGACACTAAAATAGCATATATAAATAATAATAATAAGATTTTATTCAATAAATTTCAAAGTCATGTATTTAATTATTTATTCAACATATTACTTTATTATTTAATAACGTTGTTTTATTATTTAATAGTGAATATTTGTAAATCTATTCAATTTGAAACTTTGTCGTTTCATTAAAATTCTTCCTCGAGTTGAAATCTTGTTGGCGTTCTTCGAAAAATTGAAGATTTTTGCATTTCTAACTAATACTTGATCATTAACACGATTCTCTCTCTCGTGAGTAACACAGTCTGATGGCACACGACACTGATGGACAGACAGATGGAAAGCGTGTGTGCTACCGGAGTTGTTGTCAGACCGTTTTACTTTACTGCCCATAAAAGTACCGAGATTTAGACTGCAATACTGCCATGACGTATTGCTCGCGCTGCATGTATATGTACGTACACACTATCAAAGATGATTCCGACTGCCATGCCGCCAGGCGTGATCCATGAAGGCATTTCACCGACCACGTGACATTCTGTGAGAAGGAGGGCACGACAAGTTCGGATGCGTTCCTGATAAGCTTCAATAGTTTATTCGTTGAACAGTAATTGAAAATTTACAATTCTAACAATAAATGAAGACATTGAAAGAAAAAACGCGTTTAAAATAAAAAAAGGAGAATCTTTCAATTAGGATAACGCGTATATAAATGTAATAGAAAGGTCACTTATGAAAGAGCTTCTCTGAAAGTAACAAACCGGTCTGTGATAAATGTAACTATACCTGCAAACACTAGTATAATATAACCGTAAAATAAAACCGTTAAATATGATTATAACTGTGACCAAATTGTAGCAATAAAAATACCAACAACACAAGATCGGCTATAATTTATTGCTATTATTAGGAAAAACTATCACTAATACTAATAGAAAGAATTGACTCATTAGAATGTATTACATTCGAAAATAAGGATTATTACATAATCATATTTTTTAATTTTGCCACTTGTATTAATCAAATAATATATAAGGAGATTATTCTTACAGTATCAGATATAAAAAATTTAATTTAAATTTCATGAAAAATTTGATCAAAAACTTGTCATTTTAACAAAGATTCAAGTTTCACTAAGTATGAAGAAAATATGCTTTACTGACATAATCATATACTTATTAGATAATAACAAAAAGAAAAGAAATTCAAAAGTCTCTCAATTCAGTAGAGTAAGATTCATTAATAGAAGACACTATCGGTAAACGGTGTTCAGTAAGTACAGTTTCCTATTAAGTAGCCAGAAGTAATTATTATCGGTTCGCCGTCTAGTCTCAATTTTTTTGTAACCATCTCATTCTTTTACCGACTGTGTTCGAGCCGACTACATTCTCGGGAAAAAGCGGTATTGAGATTCGATTGAGATTCTCAATACTCTTCGTCGAAAGCCAAGAAGAGCAGCTCCGTAAAATAGTCGGTATGTCGCGCTCGCTGGCTTGCGACGAAGAGAAGAGGAAGAAAAGCAGATTAGAGCGCGCGTGGTAGGGGGATGGGGGGAGAATGCCGAGAAACGCGCGCGTGAGAGAGAAGCGGTCACGAGAGAAGGGTGGGAGACGAGTCCGTCCGAGCTTCGCTTGCCAAACGATCCGAGAGATCGCGCTCGTGTCACTTTCGGCCCGTTCGACTCCAAGCCGCGGGCAGAGCGCTCAGTTGACTCTCAGTTCGGCTCAGCGAGGCCAGCAAGAAGAAAGGGGGTTATTCCATATGTGTGTGAGCATCGTGCGTGTGTGTATCGGCGCACGATTCTCGGGACCGAAAAGGCATTCTGCTACCTGCCGAGAGTCCTTCGGCCACATTACGCTTAATACCAAGGGGTGGTTCTACCTGACCTGACTGATCTGAAGAACAAAATACGAGAGAGATAAAGGGATTCCGTTCCGCGATCGGAGATCTTCTCCCTCTTCTTAGACGACTTTCGCAACGACTCCAGATTCTAATGCTCGAATTTTCGCCGTTAGTGAGTTTCGTGATTGGATAGATCGTTCGACGTTCAAGGCGCGAACGGAGAACGTTTGATAAATCGGGACCCCTTTACGATGGGGATGACAGTAATCGCTGATGTCAGAGACGGGGCGATGTGTGGCTCGTGTATGATAGGCCACGGGACGATCATAGCGCAGTCAGTCGCGCAGTGAGTTGACCTGCTGAAAAGAGATCGACGATTGCCAAGTGTCATAAACTGGTGCTCGGTTCACATTAGATTATTGCGCGTTGGTCTTGACGTTTCCGTTTTAATTCGAAGCGCGATTGCCGCTCCGAGTTACTGCGATCCGAAACGATGCACTGTCGCTAAATCGCATTGTGTCATTTTGTTTTTATTTCAACCCCCGTTCCGCATCGTTGGATCGTTGGTCGATTGGACGACCGTGTAATATCTGGAAATCGCTCATCGACGACTCTACATCGACGACGTTCACACGTGGCTCGCTCGCTGCTGTACATCGATCATCCTACTCATCGCAACGTCAACGTCGTCGTCGTTGCCGTCCGTCCTCATCATCGCGCGTGGACCTCTCGTCCGCGGATTTGCCACGCATTTTATCGCGCCCCGTCCATCCTGCCCGCGCCTCTTCGCTTCCCACGTTTATCTACCCCTCCACCTGTCTGCTGCGGCGCTGCACACCCTCTCTCCCGCCACCAACCCCTCGTCGGGACGACGCGCGTACCCGTACGATTTTCCTTATCCCCACCCGCCTCTTCGTTCGTTCCTCGCGCCTCCGTTACCTCCTGCACACGCTTTCTTTATTTACTCCGTGAATTCACGGACCAACACGACCGGCTCGATGACGATGAGCGCTCCGCTTCTCGGTCCTCGGTGAAAATCGTCCTCGACGTGTACTTGGTCACGCGCGCTCGCCGTCTTTCCTGCCGCTGGACTACGTTTCACCCGATCGGTGTTCCGCAAACATCGAGGAAACTCCGCTAATCTACATACCCGCTTCGCTTATCGCCACGTTTGTTATCAACAATGACCATGCGACGACCTTCGTATTTCGGGTGAACTCCGGTTGACATCTGCTTCACGCGGATCCGTGATTATTATTGAACTCATACGGCGGTCACGGAACCATCGCCGATCGACCCTCGCGGACATCGGCACATAAATATTGTTATAACACCGGCAATAAACCGTCATCATCTGCACCATCGCCGATCACGTGGCTTGCTCGACGGCGACGCTGTACGATAATGTTCACGCCGCGCCGCTATGTGGCACCGGCGTGGGCCACCCTGGCTCCGTTACGCCGATGGGGACAGCAACCGGAGCGGGGAATTCCACCGGGGTAACCTGGTGGGCCATGATGAACGGTTCCCTCTACGAGGACAGCCCGCCGCCAGTTCCACCGACAGCCTCGACCCTCGTATCGATTCAACAAACAACCTCGACACCGGGTTCTCATCAACAAGCGACAACACCGACTTCACCTGGTGCACCGGCGTCATCGGCAACGACAGCGCCACCGGCACCTACAGCGAGCGCCAGTTCAACCTCGCCGAGCGCTTCTTCGGTAGCGAGCAACAGCACGGCCGGACCACTCCACATACCCGCCAAGAGATTAACAGCGACACCGGGAGGCGGTGGTACCACTTACGGGGAAGTAGCGTGTGTGGAGTCATCAGGCGCGCCAAGCGGTGCGGGCGTGATACGACACTCTCACTCAGCGGGGTCCCAAGGCGGCTGGAGTTACAGTCCGCATCATCCCCAGGACTCCCACTACTCGTCCACGGCGAGCGAATCGTTGAACCATCATCAGACTTACGGGGGTAACAATCCCCCCACGTATTACAACCTGGCGGCCGATCCCACCTCGACCTCCGGTTCTTCCAGGGATAACCGGAAGGCCGGGCTGTTTTGGTCGCCCGCGGCCGCTACCGCTGGCTCGGCCAGTACCGCCGGCTCTACCTCGGATTACAAGTCTTACAACTCGGCTGGCGCGGCGACTACAACGTCGACCACCGGTGGATCCACCACAGGTGCTGTCGGCGCCGCCGACCCGGCCGTGTCGTCCTGCCATCAAAGTTTCTCTCAGAGCTGGTGTAATTATGCGCCGTACACGACGGCGAGGCATCACCATCCGGTCGACACGGCTGGGCATCATCATCCTCATTCGCAGGCAGGGGTACCGTATCTGGCGCCATCCGCGGCGGATGACCGCGGCAGGGTCGCTGCCGCTATGGTCGCTGCGGAAGGTGCCTTTCCTCACGATGGATACGGCGGCCTGAGAAACTATGGAGCGCCTGAACCTGTTACTTCGAGTCCCTACCCACCTCCAGGTAAGCATCTACTCCGACTTGCTAATTGTTCCTTTTCTAATAACTCATCTCGAAGCTTGTATCTCCTTTTATACTGTTTTATACGTAAAAAGAAGTTTACACGTAACAAAAAGTGTTGTAACGCTCTTAACGTTTACATTGCTAATCTTCGAAGAAAGATTTTCACTGCTGATTAACATTTTTATTTGTGTTTGTTTTGAACGATCAGAGAGAATGTGCGAAAGAGAAATTGATTAAAATCATTCTTCTCCTGTTTGGTAATGTCGTAAAATTATTACACACTCCTACAACGAGGAGTTCATAAACCTCAGGTAGTTTTCTGTTTTCACAGATGTCATAAATTGACATGATGTTCCTCGAACGTCACGTCTAGAAGGTTGAAATTAATAAACCCGTGAAAATGAAATTTGCGATTAATTCCTCAGCTTAGGGACCGAACGAAGACGTCGCGAGGAACGACATGTGTAGCGTGCTGCGACAAAAGGATCGCCAGTAATTTATACTAATCGCACGTGACTCCCTAAAATGGGCGTCTCGGGTATTCCTCGACGAACTTATTCGACAAGTAAAGACCGCAGTCATCGTTCATTCACATCGTTCTCTTTTGTCCTTCCTCCCTCCTCTGTCCTTTTCTCGGGACTCTACAACCCATGAAACGTCGCATGAGCAACAACGAACGGCGGCGGGTTTATTGGCGGCCGTAACTCGTAAACTCTGGCGCGCGCCTCCGATCAGCTGATCCGTTCCATGACCCGTGCAGGCGTTCAGTCTTTCCGGCTAACGGCTGTTTCGCGCGCTCGTATTGTCGCGACTATCTCCCCATTATTTTATTTTCGAACGATAAGTTTTTCCACATCAACTTGCGTTCCTTTAAGAAAGAATCGGTGTTCTAGTTGCGCTGTGTACCGCTTGGTGATATTGTCCCCTTCGCTGGAAAATATTCGTAACAACGGAATTCATCAGCGGACGTTTACGAGGATGAAAGATACCATTTAGCAGACAATTAAAAGAATTAGTCAACATTTTAATACATACTTAGTAAAATGAGTCATCAATCTTTTTATTTTTTACGTCTGTTCGGAATATCGCGATGAAATAAATCATTGCGGTAATAAAATACTTTGCGGAAATACCATTAATTTATGTACCTCTTATTACGATATACACAGATTATAAATTACATTCAACATAATTATACCGTGACAGCGATGCTTCCCGCTCGCTAGAAATATTTGAATTTCATATCAGGTGTGTGTAAAGAGAAGGCGTGTATCTCATCGATCGTCGGCGTTCGTTCGCCGCGTCCTTCTGAAAATCGCCTGCCACGACGCGGCTCGTTCTTTGCGGTTTATCGTCACTTTGTTGCTCATGCGAGCGCCATCGACGGCGTTCCGATAACCGAGATAACATTCGCGTGATCAGCCGCGAGCTAATCGTATGCGCACGAAGGGAGAAATATGTGTGTGTGTGCACGCGCAAGCGTGTCGCACATACGGAATAGTGAAATGCGGGCGCGCACCCGCGTATAGTTTAAGCATAGCCCAATAGATGGCGACTGCATTATCTTTGCCCGTTCGCTCCGCACCAGAGAGTGCGCCGCTTGCACCATATCGCGCCGTACCATCCCATATTAGTCCGGGTATATCTCCGAGAAATCACAATGTCGGGCCAGGTGTGTCCCTGGCACAAGTCGATCTCTCTCCTGTGTGAGATATTATCTCCGCGTCATCGGGGAGAAAGAACGCGGCTCGCCGAGTCATTTATCGGTCCGTATTTATTACCGCGGATTGCTGTCCACGCTTAATTAAGTCTCTGAGGCCTACCGGTCATCATTATGCGCACTTGTATCACGGACCAGAATAAGTTTAGCATAAAACGGCTTTATCAAGTCCTGCCGGTTTTACTGTGAAAAGTATTCCATCTATTTTATAGGAATAATAAAATTTAAATGAATCTTTTGAGATTTATTATATTTGTTCTTATTTTTTAAAAACATATATATTTGTATTTATTTATTTACCTCGCGTTTTAATTTTTTCAGATAAAAATATAGAGGAAAAATATAACAAGAAATACGGTAATTACTTGATAGTTTTATTATCTCTTAAATATTTAAAGATATATATTGAATAAAATGTCAAGCATTTCGGGAACGTTGTTCAGTATAAGAGAAAGGTCGAATATGTATATTACATTCTTTTGAAATGTTGAAATATCCAGTTTCTCGGTTTATATTCAATTTGTATATGTTAATTCGCATAAGTTAATCATGGAAATGTGAAAAATGTCGAATCCTCCCAATCAATATTGCACTCCCGTTACACGCGACAACCCCAATTATGAATCCTTTGGCTATTTCTATCAGTTCTGGAAACTTGCTGCAATTTCTGAACGATCACCAGATGTCTTTCTTTTAATATTATATCGTCTTTTTTATTATTCTTTTTTATAGGCAATATAATTTACTATTGTTCTACTAATTTTCAGTATCTTTTATTCATCTTTTAGACTGTACATTGTTTTTTTACAACTATAGGGTGTAAATGATATCTTCTCATTTTTTAATATTTTATATGCATTATAATATTTAAAAAAATTTTTTTGATATTTCGACTTATTTGACTTGATAAATGTATAAGATCAATTCGAGAAAAAAATAATTTAATGTCAGTAAATGTGTAATATTTTAATTTTGTTTAATTAAAAATGTGTTAAAAACCATTGTGCCTCGCTTATCTTAATAAGCTGAGTAGAATCTAAGAATCAAAAATATTATATTTTTTTGTTGAATTATTTATAAAACATTTCAAAATTTATGAAACAGAACCGATGATTAACGAATGTTGTCTTTAATTCATAATTTACTCATTTTATACATATATTCATGTGCTTTCTTTCTCTATTCGTTTTGTATCAATATTTGTAAATATCTTGATCTTTGTTAAATATTTTTGCGTTTTAATGCGCAATAAATTCTTATCGCTTAAGCAGTCGCGTCGAGGCAATGAGAAAGAGAGAAAGAGAGAGAGCATACCAATGGAGAAAAAAGATAGAGAAAGGCTCAAGGATGGAATAGATGAAAATTCGAGAATTAAATTGGGGTAAAGCTCGAAGAAATTTTTCGTTTGTTTGTACAAACGTACATTTATCAATGAAGATATTTGACGATATCAAAGTATTTTAATAATTTACATGTGTTAAGTGACTTTATGTTTTCATTTTACGACTTAAGCTAGAAGAAAAATTATCAGCTTTAATTAGTAATAAATCTAGAGAACTGTCAACTGGAATATATATAAAAATATCTTTGTATAACATCTAAGATAATGTTGCGCGAAGGTAATCGCACGCATATGTTCCGACGGATCAAACAATGTTACATCCGGCAGCAGTGTTCGTCCAGATAGGCTAAAGATAGATGATCCCGATCCTTTTGACCTGATCCCTAAAAAAATTTGTGGATCGAGATTTCTTCTTGTTGTTAAATTAATCATCAATTATATCCACTCGAAATAATAAAAGAAAAACAATTTGACATCTTTGTGCAAACTGCAGTAACTCCGAGGAACAGCTCCTTCTCCCTCTTTCTATATATATATATGAAAGATACAAAGTATCGTCCCAAACAACCCGCCGAATAGAAATAATTCTGTTGCATACACCAAGAAGGCGTTTATCCAGTCCTTGGCTGGGTTAAAGATAGACGGATGAGTCGCGAGCTTTCGTAATCGCTTCATTCCACTGGCGCGGCCGTATGTACCTTGCACCATCCCATCGTATATTCCGCTTTAACAAATGCATTCGCGTCGCTCCACATTCTGGGTTTGCAACGGAGCATAGTGTGCCCTGTTAAAAACCACCGGCCAGGCGAGACACTCTAAGAGAAGCGAGCCTAACAAACGGTTCTACGTTAACTCCGGCTTCATGTTTTTCGTGCGGTTAGTAGAACCGGTCCAATTATATCATACCACTGTGCCACCAACGACTACGGCAAACCCTCGTGCGCATGTTGTACGCGTGTATATGTTGGAATAATATTGCGCACGCACATGCAGCTGGAGTGTACGCTTTGACATTCAGAGAGTTGCATCAGGCGCGGATTTAGTCGCCGATGCACCCTACGCAGATTTAGTTTCTCGTGTAGAGTTTCTTATACAAGAAAAAAATAATGGAAAGCAAAGAGGTCGAAAATGACGAAATGCCAAATCGTCAGTTTTGATATGAACATTTTGAGTAATATACTTTTTCAATAATATTTGTTGATAAAATAATATTTTTTTATTATGTAAAGACAGTATCTTGCAGAATGTGTTATTCGATAATTTATTACAAGAAATTAAAGAAATTAAAAAGTAGCTGCGTTTAGTTTGCAGTCATAATTAGACGAACGTTTTAATTTAATATAATCATCACTAGATGTAGACTTTGTTTTTCCCTTTCTTTTTTAAAATTTGCAATTTTTCTAGATTCGCAGTAGTGAGAGCACGTTTGTGCGAGAGTACATCAACAATTTTTCTGGATTAATATGTTTGTACACGACAATGTTGACAAATTCGCATGATAAATAACACAATCTGCGTTTATTAATTTCTAATATGATGGCAGGATTTTTTATAATGAACGATTACGTTTGTTAAAAAAGAAAGAGTAACGGTATCGGTTATGCACCGATGCACTAACTAATGAACCGGTGTATTTGTGCTCATTTCTACCAGTCAGTTGGCGGTAACTGCAGGAAAAAGGAACAAGCACAATCACTTTCTTTATTCAAAATCCGCTAGAATATGCCACTAAATTAGAAACTAGCTTACAGATCAAATAATATTACTGTCAAATAGTAATATTACTATAAATTTGATTATACTATTTGATTTATTTATTCCTTTCGATTTGTTTTGTTTATTATCTTATTATAATTATAATCTTATAGTCCAATCAAGCTATGATAAATATTGTAAAACTAAAAAGCAGAGGTGATATTAAAACCATCTTGCAAATTGGTATCTTCGTCTTTGAATTTCCTTACTAGAATATTACTAGCTAGCAGCTAGGTCGTTTTATCATCGGCAAACTAATTGTGTTAAGTGATGTGGGGTTCCTCCCCATCTTCCTTGTTTCCCGCAGGTTCGCTTGCGGGTGTGGGCGTCGGAGTTGGCGTAGGGATGGGCGTCGGGTGCGGCAGCTCCAACCCCCTGGAATGGACGGGCCAGGTGACGGTGCGGAAGAAACGCAAACCTTACTCCAAGTTCCAGACTCTTGAGCTGGAGAAAGAGTTCCTCTTCAACGCTTATGTATCGAAGCAGAAGCGATGGGAGCTCGCGCGTAACCTGAATCTGACCGAGCGCCAAGTTAAGATCTGGTTTCAAAACCGTCGGATGAAGAATAAGAAAAACAGCCAGCGGCAGTCGCAGCAGCAAAATAATAACAACAACAATAGTAGCAGCGCAAACAATGCGAATCACCACGCGGCGACCGGTAGTCATCACCATCCGAACACCGCGCACGCACCACCCTCGAGTCACCACGTGGTCGCGCAGGCGCATCACGCAAACGGCTCCACAAAGCATCATCAGTGACCCGTGGCCTTCTCTGGGGTCGTTTTCGGGCATCATCATCACAGCCATACCTCGTCCAGCAACGGTGGCAGCCACGGGGGCAGCCATAGCAGCCTGGTAGCAGGTCACAGCCATAGCCTCCACGCACCGCAGTCCCAGACGCCGCTGCCGCCGATTCACGTGTCGTCATCGTCGTCGGGCACCATAACGCCCGCCACAGCCGTAGTCCATCCACACACACATACGCACGCACACTCCGGCAGCCATCATCATCAGCTGGCGCACGTGGCTCAACAGTATCCCGCTCTCCTGCACCAAACGCCTCACGGCTTGGCCGCCTGAACGCACCGAACGCCCCAGAGAAAACCCGTCGAGATACTTGGAATAAAACTAAGGTGATCTCACTAAACCGTCGATCAATATCCACGTCCACGGGAATTCGATGAAAACTCATGGACTCTGTCGAGCAGCCGTTCAAAGACTGCCTCTACTAAGGAAAGATAAAGCTCGCGCGTAGTATATATTATTATTAATTATTAATTATATTATTAATTATTAATTATATTATTATTATTATTCAATCAAGCGAAAATCTTCGCTATTGTATAGAAAGGGCGCGTTTGGGGCCACTATTTCAAGCGGTCCGAAGACTCTTTTCGAGTGTCGGTGTCGGGTGCCGGTATTTTACGAATAGTACACGTCATCAGGCGACACCAAGCAATCTGTCCAATTCGTAATTCGGTAGTATTTTCTCCAGTTATATATATATATATATATACATATATATTTAAAGTAAAGAAGTAATTAATGTCACTTGGTATACCCCTGTTCCTCCCACCGCCCCAGAACCTCCTCTTCCCTCTTCCAATCGTGTCGTATGTTTACTCCGTTTTACATCCCTATCTATTGTTGGGCCCGGGTCGCACATCTGGAGATTGGAACGTATCGTTGCAGTTACACCCGGGGCTGATTCAATCAAACACCATTGATTTTGCAGTTAGGACTAGACTAGAGGTCCGTCGAGAATCGCAAGTTGTAAAGCGGATGGGTCGCTTTTAGGGGTAAGTGGACTCACTGATCTCGCGTAAATGCATGTGTATCGTTCTTTAAATTAACTTTTCACTTCGGTATGGGTTACTTACGATCGCATTAAGATCGTATCTGCAAATTTTGTCGACTACGTATAATTAAGTAAAGTTACTAAATTTGCTAATACTAAAATACTAAATTTGCTATTACTAAAAAGTTAATATTAACAAAAGTTGTTATGTTACTCGTCACTCAACGTTCTTACATCTTTTTTTAAATATCACATTCTTAAAAACGTTAATTTGAAGTGAATCGTAAAAATTTTATTGACGTATACTCGCGGCAAATATCTCGCTAATATTTGAATTTAAATGTCTTAATTATCGTCGACAAATGATCTAAAACAAATTTGTCACGTAGTTTACATTTATCAAAATGTATGTTATTATAATTATAATGACGATTTTCGACTCAAAAAAGAAATTAGTTTGTTGAAACAAACCTTTTTTGCTGTTCAATTATTTGCATGTCGTGACAAAATAAAGAGTGTGGTAAATTTTGAAGTCAGTGTAGAACATGAGCGTATCCGAAAAGTTAGGTAGTTACGTCCACAATGTCGTACTAATCGCCTACCAAGGATCGCAAATTAGTACCTATAATTCTTATACTAATATTGAAAAAAACCAATTTATGTTAAAAATATACCTAGTAGTCAGATTAGTGGTCGATTGTACCGTTCTAGGCTGAGTTTGGGATCTTCATAAAAATTATGAACGTTGCAGGGTCAAGATCGCGTATACTCAGTATTCATCTCCGCGCGCGGGCGAAATTCTTGCCGTGAAAGGAACAAAAGGTTGTGGTACTTAACGCTCTAAACTTTTTCACTTGCTGACGAGATAATGCGTAAATGCGTTATTTATATAATTGTAATTGATAACACGTGACAGGGGCTATTTGGCTTATGTTGTTGAAAAACCGGCGCCAAAAATTTTTCCAAATTTTCGTATTTTATAACGATAAAATTCCATTGCCATTGGGTACTCCAAGTATTCGTCGACAAAAACTGGACGTGATATCGATCGATATCCTAAATCGACATTCGTTAAGTTTTAACATTAAACATTATTTTACTATTAAAATTAATTAAATATAATTGAATCGATATGTTCTTATTGATTATATTTTATGTTTTTTGGCTAGACTTATAAAAATATCTAAGAGGAAAGTATTTGTTGATTAATAGTTATCAATAATTATATATACATAATTATTGATAATTATTAATATATGCATATATTCTTTTTGCGTTCAGTGAATGTCACAAGTATTGATCTCTGTAAATATATCCAATGGATATGTCACCTGACGGACGTCTTCCGGTCGTTCTACATGTTTTGTTTAAAACTCGTGCTCATGTCTTTCACGACGAGAAGCTCTAACGTAGTAAAAGAAAATCGATCTCATATGAACGAAGTCCTAAGCGCGGCCGGAATACAATTTTGAACAGAACATCAGCGAGTAAGTAGTTAATTTAATCAGATGTTAAATGAAAAAAGAATTATCCCACTGGATCTCTATTCTAAGGTGCAACATTATCTAAATTACAAAGGACTGCTGAGTCCGTGTGAATGGCTACAATATATTATATACATGTATTTTATGTATGTGTATGTATGCGTGTGTTTGGACGAGCATGTACGTACATATATATGTACGTGTAGATGTATTCGCGTACCTTATATATATGTACGTATATGTATATGTTTTCTGTAAGCAAGAGCATTTGTTTCATTTGAGAATTTGTGGTGTACGAACGTGTCACACGGCTGTGGATACGAATGTATGTTTTGTGGTACAAAATGAAAAGTAGACACGCGCTTTGCACTGGGAGAATCGATTGAGGGAGAGAGAGCAAGAGTAAGAAGGGAAAGAGAAACAAGAAAAAGGAAGATGGACAAGTTGGAAGAGCGAGAAAGAGAGAAAACAGAATATAACCGCGTGAATCGAAAATTCTTAAGCATATGAAACAGCTCGCGAACGCGATGACAACGTATAAATATGATTGAGTTGAGAAGAAGCGTAAAGATAGCGCGACGATGGGACGTGGATATCGCATAGAGTGAATTTGAACTCGTGAGAGAGACTGAGTTCCGGACAACTGTATAGTTCTGCCACGGCACTGTAACAGTTAATTATGTAACGACGATAATATAATACAATATAAAATGATAACGAGGTAAATAATTTCAAGTGGAATGACTAAGTGGGAAATTTCGATCGGACGGTAACGATCCTGTTGCGTTTACCGTGCCGTCCGAAGCTTTGCGCTGCAAGTTGATTGTAATTAGTTATTAAATATACCACTGATGATGTTTATTATGACTATTAAAAAAATTCTTAAGATTATTATTATATTATATTATATTATTATTAATATTATTATCATTATTATTGTGAGCGTCACGTTAATATTATATTATTGTTTTTATTGTGTGTTGTTTTGTATGTACCTATCAGCCTATAATAATAACATTATTGCAATAATCTATACACACGCTCACGCAGACACAGTAGAGGAACGGGGAAAGGAAGTAAATACACATTATTATCTTTGTCCGCTCTAAATACTGACTTGATTTTCCGACCCATAAATTGTTATGGTGCCTAATTTGAAGAGAAATTTCTTCCGACCTTTTGACACACAAACGAAAATTTCATGTTTTTAATTTGTTTGAAAATTTTCATAATAACTTAGATTATATTAATTTTTGATTGATAGTCTGGACAATTCATAAAATAATGAATAAAACTAAAGTTATATATTATGTCGTTGAGGTGTGCTAGGGAAGAAAAGTAAGATGTTTGAGAGCACCTTTTTATTTTAAAAAATTGTTTTATATAAAGGTTTTAAATGTTTTTAAATATATTTTGTGACTTAATTGCTAAAATATTTTTCTGTTATTTTTATATATAGATGATAACAAAACTATAATGCACCAAGTTATTACTGATACATGAAATAAATGTAAAAATCACAATTGTACTATTTATCCAATATTGCTCTTTATGCAGTAAAGAACTGTTAAATCATCTTTCTCTTGATTTGCCATTTCATATTGTATATTATCATGCGCTGTGTCTGTAAATTATATGCGTAAATATTAATTATTTAATATTCCGTTTAAAAATCTCCATCCTTATATCACATATGACAAAAACGTATAACAAAATATTACAAAATAAATTGTCATGTTTTTTTTCAAATTAATGTTTAACCTATTATGCACGCAAAAATAATGAAGAAAAATATTTTTACAATCCTTTCATACATTTACATTTTATCAGACGTACATTAAAATATAATGTAAATTTTATTTTATGTCAGCTGAAACTTTGCATAATACGTTTGAAATTATTATAATTTCCCAAAACTTGAAGGTTATGAGAGGTATGATATAGTTTATTTAAAAGCACTCAGGATATCACAAAATTTTTAATTTAATTTTGTATAATATTTCGATACTGTCAATATGTGACTTATGTAATTATTTTATTTTTGTACTCAACATGTTAACAATTTCGCTATAATAATTTTCTATATTTATATTGACTGTGTTTTATTACAAAATATTATTTTTTGCGAGTTTAAACAACGAGTTTATTTAAAATTTTAAAAATTACAAATTTTTGTGGCTCTAAATGCATTACGAACAAAAGTAGCAAAATGATGCATAAGAGTTAAATATGCTATTTAGTACGTCAACATATCAAAGTTTAATATATTACAAAGTATTTTTTAAATATCTGCAATATCTCCGAAAATAAACATATTACTTTGAAAGATTTATTATACACCTATTCAATACTGCTATTCAATACTTGATGTGTTTATCAAAACGTAATGCTATTTAATCCACGAAAATTTTTAATTTATTTGAAGTTGAAATCAAACTCTTTTTAAGAGTTAGGTTGTTAATATTATATATTGAAGAAAAATTTAAACTACGACTATATTATTACTTTTTAATGACGTGTCTAAAACTTGAGAAAAATATGAAATGCAGTGATTGCAAATTGTTTCCGTTATTTTTAAACATGTTTTTTTCAAAATGTATGCATTTTATTCAATTTTTTCCATTCCTACATTTATCCATTCACATTTTAATTGTATTTGTATGATACTAAGATATGTCCGTAAGGTAGAAATTATATGCTACTTGTAAATAAAATTACAAGATTATTCCTGTATCGAAGTGCAATAATAAAATATGTTATATTAGTGCCAAAGTAATTGCAGAAAAAAAGCATGAAATTTTCCTTCCGCATTAAACAAGAGTATGAAATAATAATTAATTAAAATTTCTTTATCTTTTAAAATGTATTCCTTGAAGTAAGTACTTGTGTTGTATCCATACAATTACATATAAAATTTTTTTAGTTTTGTAGTAATAATTTTAAAAATACTTGAGAGAACTATTCAAATATATAGTTATATGCTGCTTTTATATATTTAACTTGGCATACATACTTTCTTGTAACATACAATTATTTAATAGAACAGGATGTGTATATTTTATATATTTTACATATTTGTGCTTTAAATATCTTTTACATGCAACTAGAAAATTAACTGTATTTCACAAATTTCTACTAAAAATCGCGAATTTAGATTACATAATGTACAAATCGTTTAAGTACAAAGTATATTTTGTCATTACATTTTATTTGAATAATGTAGAATTATAATAGTAATGATATTACATTAGATTTATTAAAATTGTTTTAAATAATTATTTAATAAACTTGGTATTAATCAATATATTAATTATTACGTAGATTGTATGAAAATTATGTAAGACATTTAAATTAATACAATAGATACGTTTATAGATCTTGACAAATAAAAAATATAGGATTATATCTTTAGTCATAGAACTATTATATTTTAAGATTTTATAGAATTTGTCGAAAGAACTTCTATGAAAATGTGTCGGTAAGTATTAAATTATTATATGTAATATGATATATTATTCACATTTTGCAAAGAAATTATCTTTTATTATGTTTATTATTTATCCAATATATGTTTATTTAACTTAAGAATACAATAGATGTCGTGTGAATTAATGGAAATTAAAAGATTTACTTAATAAAAGATATAAATTGATAGAATATTTTTTGACAATAAAGTAAAATATTAATACAAGCATTAATAGAAAAAGATTTATTGAACAAAGCTAATTTAATTTATTAAAATAAATATATTATACTAATTTAACAAAATAACTATCAAAAAAAAAAAAAAATTTTGCTTGATTATTTACAGATTTAATTAAGTATTTTTCCAATGTTTTAATTTAAATTTAAATTTTCAATAACTTTTGTTTAAATCGTTGAAATGTGTGTTTTTTTTTAACGTTTAATGGCTTCGACAGTTCATAGTGCATATATTGAATAGTGAACATATTGTAATATGGTGAAAACGTTTTTTTTTTGTACTGTTGTGCCATTCATTAAATCGAACTGTTCCACTTTCCAAAAATCAAAAAAATTAGGTCTAAGTTAAATCACCGGATGTTTTTCATCGGCAATAAAGAACGACAGAATTCTTTAAAATTTTTTCTCCTTGACTGATACAAAAAAAGATTAGAAACTTTTGTCGCAGCTTTCTAATCCTGCTTTAGCTTCACTATACCTTCAGTTGTGTGTGATGCTATGACGAGTGATAATCGCTTAGATATGCTATCATTTAAAGTTTTCTTTTTACTTATCAGTAACTTATCAATAATTTGTGTTTGGTTATGTAATCACACTGGCATGTGAGTAATGTGATGAATTTATAATGAGTAGCTATATATACATGTATACATATTTATATTTATATGAATTATATTTATATGAAAAAATTATAAAAATTCAAGTTTATATGAAGTTTATATAAAATTTATATAAAGAATTGTTAAAAAAACCGTGATAAAAGTTTCATAATGACGGATTATAAAATTTTTATTAAAATATAATGACAAATTTATTTCTTCATTTCTTGAGCTATCAACGCAGTATTTCAATTAAGTAGTCTTTTATATTTAAAAAAATAGATGTTTAGATTATAGAATAGTGTAGTGATTATCAAAGTGACAATTACATTATATACATATACAATAATTAGTATAAGTGATGTTTGACTCCGGAAGATTGATTCATTCGAACAATTAATTTCCTAAATAATTTTCAACATATGATTATTTTCTAAGTCACAAAATCTCGGGAATATTAACATTACAATGAATGATTAGATTAAATTTCGTGCCATATTAAATGAACTATATTTGGTTTATATCTTTGTCTGTAAATTTATGTTTTAAAAATTTAATATTATTATTATTTATGTTTTTAAAAGTTTAATATTATTTCGTTATTATTAATTCTAAAAACACTTTAAAAGCACGCAGTTTGTCTTCAAACGCAATATTCTTTTATATTTTTTGTTGATTAATTTGTATCAATTTCTGTAAATTTTAGAATATTTGTATTTATATTTAGCATTGTACTTTATGTCCACTAGGCTAATCGAAAAAGGTATCCCGCAAATATTGCGAGAAAAGTTTAATTCTTTTTCTATTTTTAATTACGTCACCTGACATGCGAAGGTTAAAACAGTCTTCCATTTGCTACGAGTCTCAAACACTAATGTTTTCTTCGTTGTTTTTTTCAACAACTATATCTCACAGCGACAATCTCCATTACCTAAGATCTAAGTTATGTAATTATGTAATTATGTAGTAGTTATTTTTGCTGCAAATAATTGGCTATGTGTAATCCTTTTAAATAACTTTGGACGGATAGAATTATTGTATTTGTTAGCTTCTAAAATAATTTTGTCAAAAGAAATAGTTTATATTTGTAAAACATTAAACGCGAAATTATTCCGAAAAGTATAAAATACTACAAAATAGCTCTGTTGCCGGTTATTTCTGCACAAACAGGCTAATAAATATTTTATGATGATAGAACGCACGCATTAATTCTCCCGATTTGCATTAATCAGCAGATGAAATTCTGATAAATTTCTTTGTACCACGCCGAAAGACGATTTGTATTATTCGAATGGGAGTTTCGATGTGCAACATTGTCCGAAAAATGACCAATAAGAGAAGCTTCCCGATCCTGTCCTAATAAAAGGACGGAACGTCTTTCGGCAATTCGATGAATCCAGTTCTAACAGCGAGAGAAATAACCGCCCCTCGCGTTACCTCCTATTCGGCGCCAACTTAGTAGAACCACCCGAAGCCAGACGTTCGAGGAGAGACAGGGATGTGATCTATCTGCAGCTCAGTTTTGTCGCTCCACTCAAATTGAATTCCACTCTACGAGTTGACTCGTGTGCCGATTTTTTTATTCCCTCGGGGTTTATTAACGGGAACCTGGTTTCATCGTATTCGACGTGTCGCGTGGAAATACGGAAGGATAAAAGTTTCTCGAATGCGAAAAAAAAAAGAAAAAAAATAATCTCGAGTTCCCACGCTTCTTTGCGACATTGTATCGCAGCTTGATGCAGTTTTGCTATTTCGTCCGGATTGCGCGTTAGTCTGGAAAAGCAATTTTCCGCCTGGATTATAAAGCGGGAGAAATGGAAGATATATCACGACATTTTTGCGGCATTGCTTGATGGAATTTTTGAGGTAGAGAAGTGTGATACATTTTGCGTTTTTTCAAATACACCTCCTTGCGTACTGTGATTTACATGAGTAGATTAATCTTCTGTTATGTCTCTACTCTCTCTAACTTGTATAATTATTTTATATATACTTCGTTATTTCTCAACAATGCAAAAATATTTTTAATTTTGAATACTTGCGTTAAAGTTATTTATTAAAGGAATAAGAAGATTTCAATTCAAAGATAACCTTAATAAGATTCTTTTAATTCTTTTAAGGAAATTTCCACAAATAAACTTAAATATCTGTCTAAATCTGTGTAAATATAATAGATTTTCTTTTTGTTTTTGCGACGTATAAATATTTTAATAGCGAGCAATATAACATTTAAGACAAAGACAGATATTTTTATTTTATTGAGACAAGAATTACAATTTTTACGGCGAAGAAGGCAAAGCAAAATAACGAAGTATAAGGGCATTCCCGTTTCCTTTTGGTAACGTTTTACTATTACTTTAGCTTCGCCCACTCGCGTATTGGGTCTGGCAATTCCATTAGGAGATAGACAATCGTCGGGAAGAAAGGCAGAGAGAAGGGAAAGAATCATTCGACTGTATCTCAAACTCCGGTCGAACGAGTAACGAGCTCAATTGAGACGTTGCTCTCCAGTTTTCTATCTTTGCACCGACTGAATGAGAGATTACGACAGACGTTTCGCAGTTTTATTACCATTTGTAAATTAACACGCGCATGTATGTAAATGAAATGAACGTGGCGCTCGCGATTGTTGACGCGATGATTGCTGTTGAAAAATTCAGGACGTGATCTCGACAAGAGAAATAAAGCGTGAAAAACGGTAAATAAAAGATAGATACGGTTTGCATTCAAAAAGAAATGCGTTTGTAGATAATAAAAATTTGAAGCACTACGTTATTCAAGATGACGGCTGTAAAAAACATTTTTGGACATTCTCTGTTTTTGAACAACTAAAAACATTTATATGTTTTGAAACAAATTCTCTTTTTTTTTTTAACGATTTTCATTCGATAAATCAATTTAGGTAATGGATTACTTGTTGCAAAATATAATTTGCTCTCAGGAAGTGCATTAGAGTATAAATTAACACAATATGTAATATAAAACATTAAATTATGATGCTATTTAACTGAAAACTTTATAAATGGGAAATAAATTTATCTCGTTGACGTTAACTAATGAGTAACGTGCTATCGAATGAAGTATAACGGGGATGAGAAATTTAATGAATTCTCGTTGACACCTACCGTTGCGTGACTCCTGTAAAACGAAGACAGGCGGCCGTTAATGGAAAGAAGAATCGGTTAGCTCTTCAAATTCCCATATTGTACGGTATTTGCATGTATATTATCCGGGATTTACGATCGGGAGCGCGATTACTGCCCGGTTATCGATTGATCGTTTATGTTCCCTTAAAACACACCTCGCAACATTCTCAGCCGTCTTCGTTAGATCTTCTTAAGACATCACGAAGCCTTTCGCAGCCTTCGACAACACAAAGACCGGAATCTCTTCTTTGCCGCCATAGTGCGCGCCGTATGATCGCCTCCGCGCTGTTCTCAGCGCGGCCGAGTGTCGCAAGTGGGTCTATTCTTAGAAAGGGTCGCACAAAACACCGGTATTTACAATGTAGGTGTATCGCATTTAAAAATATTGGCTTTAATATATAGTTACCGCCATAGCTACGGAGACGTCTGCGCGCCGTCGAGAGGATCGCGCATTATAGTGGGGGCAGAAAGCTATTTAATACGTTTCGGCGCATAAATTGCCAAGTATATGGGGCATTATGGGGTGGGACGAGACCGTCGTTGTCCATTGGCCTCTCTTGCCGGAGCAAGAATCGTCCTCGTCACGGCCACCATGTTGACTGCCGCTGAAATGTGGAACTTCGTTCTCCTACCACATACTGCCTCGCGATTCTCGCTCTTCTTATTCTCTCCGTCCTCGTCCTTACTTTGTAGCTACGTGTGAAGTTGAAGTGTGTTGTTGAGCAGTAATCGTGCTCTCTTACTTCTCTTTCTTTTTTCTCGAGAAAAAATATTTTTAAGATCACCCGAAATAGAAAAACTTTATGATCTCTCTCTTTCTTTCTGTGTCTGTCTATCTTTTTCTTGTGTAGTTATTATTATTGTAGTTATTTTGCGCATTATTTTTTTCACACGATATAAATATTGATAATTTTACGTTTCCAATATTATAATATATAAAGTTTAATATTCTTCTAAACAAGCATGAATACACTTTACTAATAATATATAATCATTAATCTTTGTTAAAATAATAAAACTTTTCTTGCAACAAATGCATTGTCACAAACGTTAAAATAATATATAATAATTATTTTAATTATTAAACTAACAGTGATAAAAAATGTGACGACAAAACGGTCTTAATTTCCAAACTTTTCCACATTCTATTCAACATTGTTCGTTATGTGTGTCCCTTCCAACTATGTCTCAAGAGTATACGCCATAAGAGATGTCTCCCGGATTCCAGGAAGCTCGCCCTGGCCCGTCCAATTTATTTACTCGTCTCGCAAAATCCTCATGCTCCGATTGGTCGGCCTGGGGTCCGCGGTATAAACTCGAACTCGACGTCTTTCCTAAGTGGTGTGGGGTTTTTCATATTAGACTTTTTCGTATTCGTTCGGCGCATTTAACTGGGTATTTTATGCTTCACGTGTGGAGGATCGTCTCCCTCACTGGCCGGTTCCCTTGCCACCGCGACCGGTTAATATCGCCAAGCACACGGTCAGTGCCGTCATTTTACGATTTTATTATATCGCTGTATCCCCGTCGGTTTGTGAAGAGGAGGAGCTTTTAACCTGCTCTTCAGTATCCTCGCCTTAATTGGGATTAATATGAGAGACGATCGCGACATGTGTTATGCCCCGGCGTGCAGTCGATGCTTAAAGTTTCCTCACATTTTAATTTCGCAACTGGCCCCGCTACCGAGCTGACATTAAGTTAACATTTTGCGAATCTCGCCGCGAACGCGCCGCAGGACACACCATCTGCAAATTTGTAATTGGAGAGTTCTTCGCAACATGAAGAATTTCTATGGCAAATAGGCTTGCTTTTAACAAAATTTTTCTTGCTTTCTCGCGTTTATAGTTGGGATTTTTGTGTGAAAAGAAATTTATTGGAATAATAATTAATATTTTTAACATTTTGGGTAGACCAAGACGTAGGTGGGAGGATAATATTGGGATGGATCTAGATGAAATGGGGTGCGAGGGGCGAGTATGGAGGGAGCTTGCTCAGGGACGGGAACATTGGCGGTATTTGGTATTTGCGGCAATGAACTTTCGAGTTCCTAACGCCATCTAATAATAATAATATTTTGTATAATAGCCCCCGAAACCAAACAATTCAAATTAAAAGATAATATAGTTCAGAATTGATTAATAATTCTAAAACGGAAATAACAATTGGAGCATAAGTCGGATGTAAGAAGAAAGTAGCGAAGTGTTTTAAAAAGTGAACGTTTCTTTTTTAACGTTCTATTGTTTCAATTTTTGCTTTCTAATCGCTTTGTTTACATTTACTCTCCTCTTACATTCGACTTATCAATTTTCTCTAACTTTTATTTTCGCCATGGAAATAATAGATATGTAAATTATTAAATTATTCTACCTTCATTTTAATTCTATCTCTATTTTTTATTTAGACCTATTCTCTCTCTATTATTTATTTAGGTCTACTTTTTATATCAAATATACTTTAAATTATTTTATATTTTATTTAAATTACAAATTTATGTTTTAATTTTAATAGTCGTCTTTTAAAATTTATCATTTCTTTCCGCAGGATAATTTCAAGATGATTATTCGCACAATAAAAACCTTGAATAAACACATTAAATAAAGACAAATGCAAGAGTAGCTTAATAGCACCATGAAAATGAGTCATGAAATGCAAACGAAGAGAATATTTTTAAAATATTTCTACAGATTACATTTGAAAATGTCCTAGAGATGGCAGTTTTTATATGCCGAAATTATTGTCCATGCTATTGCTAGTTTAGCGAGAAAAAACTGAAAAGTTTTCAGAGAAACTTATCAGAATGGAAATTTCATAGTTCACAATAAATACACAACAACGCGATTATTTCCCAATGACGACAAGTTTGAGCAAAAATTGAATTCTGTGCCGCCTAAGGTAGACAACGAGAGTTCGTTGCTTCTTTTTGTTTTAAAACGTATACTCTTCTCACAATTCGATTTATATATTTATCTATAAAGTATATATCATTATATTACTTAAATCTATATAAAAATGTTCAACCCAGTACCGAATTCCACGATGAGATAATCGCCGGAGCCGGAATTCGATGGACATTGCTTTCGCCAAGAAAAAAACAGCGAAGACAGTCACGATGGCAGCACCAAAGCCTCATCTCCTGGCATTCGCGGCCAGCGACTGATAGACGCAACCGATTGGGAGATAGATCCGGAAAAAGTGTGGGAGGAATGGCAAGGTTCTTGCCGGATAGCGGAGGGCGCCACCGCACAGTGGCAAGAAACCGCGTGTTGGCAGAAAACTCTCCTCTTCATCTTCGTTTCGCAGCATCTCTCGCTCTCCCAGCAGCCCTCTCCTCGACATTCGCCGCGACGATAGGTAGAGACGTTTTTTTCTCTCTCCCTTTCACGTTTGTTTCCCTCTTTCTCCGTTGTCGTTCCTCTCCGCTCTTCTCCTTTTCTTCCCGTCTGTTGGCTTTTCTCTTCTGGCCGCGCCCATGCTGACGATGACGCGACCATCGCGATGTGTACCAATGCATGTTTCTCTTCAGCTCATCACGATTTTCTCGATACTCACCTCTCTGTTTACCTTATCGAATTTGAATCGGTTCTTCTCTAAAGATTCATAGAGAAAGAGAGAAACAGAGAGCGAAGAGGGAAGGAGAACGAATGAGCGAACAGTAGATCAAGAGCGACCGTCAATGCCACCCTCTTTTTTTCTACCGAATAAGCAGAAACTCAGCATCCAGTTCTCCAATTCTTCGTCCTTTTCCAGGAGCCCTTTTTTTATTCTCCGTTATCAACAATCATAAAGAATGCAAAAGTATCTCTCCTCTTTCCCAGATCTCATCTCTCTTCCGGACTTCGCCATCTTTCTCTGGCGTGGCCGAGCTGCCGGCCGGAGAGGGAGAACCAGGAGGGGGATTTCGAGGTGGCACCACCGGGGTCTCTCTCTCTCGTCTCTCTCCGACATTTCTAGTCGCCCATAGTCGGCGGGGTGAGAGAACCAGGGCGCGGTTCCGTGGGGTGGCACACCGGGGAACGAGAGAGGGGAGAGGGTGTTCGCAAAGTGTCCCTAAAACTTTTACAATCGCTCGGCTCGGCTCGCTCGCTCTCGCGCTCTCGCTAGGGCTATGCTTGATGGCGTATCTTCCAATGTGAGTTGCCCATAATACTAAGATGTACGGCTGCGCCGGTAGGGGTCCCGCTTGGTCTCTCACTCACTTACTACCTTATAGTATAGCAAAGCCAAAGGCGTATAGTGTGCTGAACGCCGAACGTACGGACGTTCCATCGCGTTTGCCGGTTGTATTCGCCCGGCATTTCGGTCTAGTTCGCGAGATATGCGCGAAAGAATCGGCCGCGTCATTCGCTGTCGCCGAGCGCCGACGTCATTCATTTCGGTCCGCCGGTCGTCGCTCCGCCGAAGGCGTTTTGAAGAAACTCGCTTCATTCTGCATCAATCGATATATAATTAAGTGTCGCGTTCTCTCGGGAGTCGCGTTGTAGTCCCGCGGGATAGGATCTTTGATATAAGTGAGTGCGAAACCGGCCCGGGGTCCTCTCAAGGTTGCTACTCCATTGCTCGTTGTAGATTCTCTTTTCGTCAGTGATGAGTGCCGAGAGTTATCACGGTAAGTCGGTAAAGCGGTCAATGATCACGATGATCGAGCGTTGCAGCGGATCTGTCAGAATCTCACGTGATATTGAGTGCCATGACGTTCGTCGACACCGCCGGCGGATCCAGGAGTCGCCAACCATCATGGTAAGCACCATTGCGAGCTATCACGTGCGCAGATAATTATACTTTGACAGAGCGATCAAAAGTATAATTAATCGTGTGATCTCACGGCAAACCATGTCAAGCCAATTGTCCATTCCATTCATAGACTTCGAAAGAATTATTATTTGGAAATGTTACGAATTTTTCAACAAAAATTCTATTATTTATAACATTGGTAATCGTTTTCAACTTTGCGCGAGATGTCCAGTTTTGTAGGAATTAAATCAAACACATCTCGACTTGTATATGCGCATACTTTGCATAGAAATAGCGGAAAATCATTCTTAGGAATTGTTAGTTACATTAGATCAATGTGATTTATACGTCATTAAACTTGTGTTGAAAAGCTTTTTATAAAAATATAATTGTAAAATATAATAAATATAATGGTAAAATGTTGATTAAATTGTAAAAACAATTTAATCAAGGTATATTAGTCAATATTTATTTGAGATAACGTCATACTTCAAATGACATTTCAACCAAAGAAAACGTAACGGATTTGCCAAAAAGGTGACTAATCGTTCATAAAGAACATTAATGATATGCAATATGCGATAAGTGTTAACAAAATAAACAAATCCTGTCGTTCGAGCAATCAATTAGAAGATATTTCATCGCCGGCGAGGTCCAGAGCAAAGGATAAGATCCCGAGAACGAGAGGGGAAACCCGTATATACCTCCACAAGCCGGATTGCTCGAGTACGGTGTGGAGGGGACCGAAGCTTATCGATTGGTGGAAGTGTCGTATGGCTGTTGGCCACGCCCAACAGCTAGTCAGTAGCGGACTTCACAGCGCAACCAAGTGCCATGTGACTTGCGTGTATACTTTAAATACAATGCATGAAAATACTCACGCAGATTGAGACGTATTATCGACTTCGAGATGTCCGGCGACAGTCTTGAATTTTGAGGTGATATCTTAATTTTTATTCCAGTACAAATGAACTCTCTTCCTGCCAAATGGATACCTTTAAGTAACAATGATTCGATCTGCACAGTGTGTATTTTTGAAATCATTATCACGTCTCCCCCATATATAATCATAAAAATCGGTTTTTATATTTACATATTTAACACAAAGCATATTAATTTCTACGATTTTACATTATTAATTTGCACATTTCTACAATAATTTTGGATAATTAACTTCTAAAGTATCTAGGTTGCTAACTACTATACAATTACAGTTTGAACTTTATTTCTTATTGTTGTAATCTGTTATTTATTTTACAATATTTGTACTTTACAAAGTAAATCAAAATTGTCGAGATAAATCGTAAAAAGAAAACAATTTTCTAATCATCTAAATCATTTATATATTCAAATAAATATGATTAAAACATAACTAAACTAAAATAATGGATTATTAAGAAAAACTTAAGTTAAATTATTATTATAATTTATTACAATTATTATTATAAAGAATATCAAAATATTGTCACATTTCCATAATTTATTTCATAAATTACGTAAGATTTACACATGTCGAAGAAATAAAATAAATCAGAGTTTAACAAGGAGAGCAAACAGAACAATAGATCATTATTTTAAGGCTAAACATATTATAAATTTGGTAAATACTAAACGACATATTTATCGCGTCTAAATGTCACAATTTTTTTATTTATACATATAAAACTTACAATTTTATTGCGAATAGATATTATGTTTATGCATTGCACTTTTCAGCAATGTTACCAACGCTATTAACATAAGAAAATTGCTTATGTTAAAATGGCACTTATTATTTTGAATAACGCACTATCATATTAGTTAATTGCAAGTCATACAGATCCGACTATTATTACAACGCATATATTTAGATAATGTAGATAAAATGTGTAAGAAAGGAAGGTTTGTGTTTGAAATATCTCGAGATGTTTTCTTAGATATAAAAATTCTTGCAAATATACATTGCAAATGCAGATCATATATATGCATATATGCATTCTATGCCTAAATAAATAATATCACAGTGTCATACAACATGTCATACTTCAATGCAAATTTGTGTTTATTAAGCGTCAATAATTCTATCTAATTTATATGCTAAACCTGAATAAACAGTAAACTTAATCGGTTGATACAAAACCTTCTCTCTCTCCAGACTGACATGTATACATAGAAAATCGACATACATATACGTATATGTACATATATGCCAATCACTGGTGATCTTGAAAAAGTAATGATGTTAAGCTACATTTTTTATTTACATATTAAATTATAATGTGTTAAACTGCAATTTAAAAAATACATATATCTATAGATAGGTAATGATCGTATAATCGCGGTCGCACATAGCGAAGATTAATAATTTAATAATTTTTGTATGAAAATTGCTAAGTAAAAACTTAATATTATTTCGTAATATCATCAATAGAGAAATATTGAAAATCAAATTTTACAAAATACATCCAATTAATTTGCATTATTTGTTTTATATATCATTATCAACATTACTATTTTCTAAATACATAAATAAAATCTGATGATGTGTGTTTATGTGACGCTCAACTTTCTCTTTACTTTCTTTTATTTCCCTCCTGCAGCTAGGGTATCATTTTTTCATAATAAAGTTTATGTAGATGAATTTTAGTGAAAGTAGGTTGTGTTTTCAAGTTTGACCTAAGTTTTTATATGTTCACCCTTTTGAATGCCGACGTTAGAATGAAATCGTGCCGAAGATTTTGTGTTTGGTTTATATATTTCTTTACCTTCAAAGGGCTATATTTATGTCAGAGAAATGAAAATGGTTTCAATTCCATAATGATAATTTTATTCATGTTAAAATACGAAGAGCATATTAATTAAAGAATATATTTGGATTAATCACATTTATGAAAGAGTATACGTAAGTACAAACAAATTTTTCTGCACAAAGTATACATAAGCACAAACAAATTGATAGAGCAAATTGATTCTAAATTAAACAATTTTCCTTAACAAATTCAAATTCTTCTTTGCCAGTAAATATTAATAAACAAATTTCTATTATTTATCGACCCGTCTGGCAAATTATCGTACCATCGACAGATTTATAGCTCAATTTTATTTAAATTTATTTAAAAATTATACAAAATTTATATTTTTATTTCATATTTACGTATAATGTAAACGAGGTTCTTATAATCAAATATTATTCCATATACATGAACAAAAAACAATGATCATGGAAGATTTCACTAACAATAAGTAAATATGCTAAGAGTGATACGTATATAATCCTGACCGCTACAATATAGGCCAAAGATTACGCGTGGTGCAAAAAGGTATAGCACATTCAAAGTAAACGAAATTATATACATGTCATATTTATATTTGTAAAATAAAAATACAGAAGTTATGATACATGTTTTCTCTCAAATAAGGTTTTATGATATTTTAGGATTTTATGATATTTATCGTTCTATTACAAGTAAGTAAGTTTTCTAAGAATATACTCTTGTTATTTTTTAGCACCATCCGTTCGTTAAATTCAAAATTTATTTACCTTATGTGTTGGAATTAATTTCGAAAATATTAAAACATAACCAAGACATAGATACATACATAAATACATTGTAATTTTTTAAATTTAAATTTGTGAAATTGATCACATGTGATAAGTGCAGGTAAAAATATTCACTTTTACCTCGCAAATATATAATAATTGATGTGAAATGTCATATTATCTTTATTCTTTGTGAAACAACATTATTCCGGCAAATTTTACACAGAAAAAAATTAAATTTCCGCAAAAAACAGAAAGTATTCGATAATTCTTTCAACTTCTGCGAATAAAGACCAAACGTGATTATTAAATTTATTATATTTGAATGACATTTCTTTGTTATTACTGAGTAATAAAACGGAGACGGCTGCGTATGGCATTACATTGAAATATCCTTCGTATGCCACAGCCTTATAAAAGGCGTATTATAAAGGTGTCACGGCATTAAGCGTTATCGTTATTTCTTACGTGAAAAATGATGGGAATCTGCATTTCATTAAAAATAAAGAGGAACCAGTGTGTCCGCCCACCCTGACGCCATTGGTTCGTAACCTTTGTGTCCATGGGATTCGTACTGACTACCTACATGATGCGCGAATGTTCGATACGCGAATAAGGTTTACCTCCTTCGTTCGATGCTGCCTCTTTCGTTTTTCGTGTAGTGCGCATGGGTATACCTATGAAGGAAACTCGACGGTGGTCGGAGGAAGTGCGTAAAAGGGGGTGCATCGGATGCATGGGATGCTTCCGGAGCACGGCGAGAGTCGAGAGATCAGTAACTGGTGTCGGTGCTGTTCGCGATCTTCTCATGCGCGTGTTTACATAATTTCATGGATAGTCAAGGTGTTCTCTTCGCACGGTTTCCGCAGTACCTGATAGCGGATAATAATCACGTTTATTTGCGTTTCTTAACATCAAATTAGATTCGCATCGTGAAGGGAATAATATTTTCTTAAAATTATTCTATCTAAAACTTGAAGCTTGCCTCGACGCTTATTGTGACGTTAAATATTACTTCTTATCGGTCCAAATTATGGTTAAAGATTTTTTAAGACAGAATGAGAGTTTTTTGCAAGTATAATTTCTGTGTGATTAGTTAATTTGTCGAAGTTGATTTTACATAAAAAGTATAAAGAATTTCGAAACTGATACTGCCACATTATAGCACTGAAAATTATTATCGGTACAGAAAACACTAGTGATCTATAATTGATTATTGTTTTACGCGATTGTTTTTACACAGTACAAGTAGTTGTGGATTAAAAATTCAAGTTTCATATAAAAATAAAAAAATCTTTACATAACATTTAATATCTTTTTTTATTCTATGTGTGTTCTGTGTGGCAAATAATATTGAAGAGAATCTAAAAGAAAGAAATAACACAATTTAATGATTAATTTTCTCAAGTTGTAACACAAAGATTTCATGTACTTTGACATTTTTGTTAAGAAAAGAATTGGTTTCAGATTGATCCGCGTGTAACATTCATCGAATCATCGACTTCGGCTTTGTTTATCTTTCACAATGTAAAAAATCTTACGCGACTTCTCGAGAAATTCAGAGAAACTGACAAGGATGAAAAACTGAATAACTGACGAGTATATAAACTTTGTCCATAGAAGAAAAGTGGAGGATAGAATGACGTGTTCTTTGTGCAAGAACATAATGTGCTACCCGATGGACAAACATGTATCTCGCAGCACTTCAACCTCCTCCAAAGAACCTCCTCTTCTCCCCCTCTCTCTCTCATTCTGTCTCTCTTTCTCCTCCCGCATCTACACGCTCGCGACCCGGAGGGTTGTTACAGTTGACTCTGACGGGGTTTTATGGCGTATCCATCTCCGCGTGTGTAGCTCGCGCACAGGGAGAGCACATAGCGACCATAGCGACAAGAACGAAGGGGAAGAGAGCGACGGAAGAGCTCTCTTCTCTCTGTGACGTCCGTAGGGGTCAAGCTTAGACGAGGGGCGCAGGCGCAGTTACGTTCGTGAGCCCCGCGAAGCACATGGTCGCCCCCCCGGCTACTATTCCGCGGTACCGCCGGTCTCCTTATCTTTCGTATACAAGTTCGAAACAAGTAAATAATCATGACCCCTTTTAATAAGATATGACCCCTGTCATATCTTTCGCACTTTTGTGAGAGGAGACACGACGAGTGAGAGACGCGTCATATGTGGTATGCATCGCAAGTGGAGAAGCTCTACGATCTTCGCGAGAGTCATGGACGGTCTTAAACCTGGCCTCGGCCACGGTTCCCTGACCTACGAAAACAGATAAGCGAGCCGGTGACTGCGTCCGATGTCGTGATCTTATATTCGTCGCATGTCGTCGGTGACTAATGCAAATAGTCAGTATTCCCGAGATTGTTCAAGTGACGCTCCGTGTGTCGGTTCTTGATTATTCCGAGATCGTACGAACTTACGTATCATCGTATCCGGTTGTTGTTGAGTCTGGAAGAAGCGAATAGTGTGATTAAATGATTAGTTGAAACGAAGCATGGAATACTGTCGGACAGAGAAGCAATACTTGTAACGAGAGTGTTTCAGGATTCTTAAAAAAAATCGAAGAATTTGAAGAAACTGACTTAAAAAAGAAGGAACAAAATATCCTAGTGTGCCCTTGTGAATGTTATATCCGTTTTCTTCAATTTCTGGATAATTTACGCAAATTCGTTAAGTATCCCGAGATAGTTTTTAATTTTTCGGACTTCAATTTTGTCATGTTATTTTATTTTTTACAAAATAAATTTTATTTTCGTGTGTGACAAACAAGTATAGCCTGAAAATGATTCAATCGTCAAAGTTTTGATAAGAATAAATAACAAAACAAAAGTATTTAAAAAAGAAGGGGAAAAGAAGTGTAAAAATTATTTCTATATTATTCAATTTATAGATAAATCTGTTTATTTCATGTAACTATTTGGATATAAAATTATATAATTTTCTAAATTTCCTAATCTGAATTTTAACTTGAAATTTGTTGTCTAAATCGAATATCTAGAGCAGTAAAAGTTTAGAAATTATATTTTGTGAATGAAATAAATTAAAGAATATTATTTATTTGTGAAAATAACATCTCTCTTGTCATTAATAACGTCAGATATTTTTCTTTTACGTGAAAGTTAAGATAGTTTATCGTCGTAAATCTCGGTATAAAAATTTGTTTCTTGAAACAAACGTGAGTATTCTGTTCAATCGGATATACTGTTAATTGACAATCATGTGTGTGAAAGTGCTGGATATTTCTGTGTTGCATCGCGACGAATGTAGTATCCATTGGATGTCTAAAATTCGTCGAGCGTCAGCACAGGTGAGTGTATAGTTAGTTCTCTCCAATATTTTTTAATTTATAACATTTACCCGCTTTACACTATATAAACATTGCAATTGCATTGTTTCCACTGTTGCAATTAAATTTTATATTTACAGTTTGCAGTAGTTTGTAAAAATACCTCGACTATTCACAATCAACATTTACAAATTGCTTTAGACAATACTTATTGTCGTTGCTCACGCTAACCTCAACCATTTAGATCAATCAGCGATTTGTCGACTGAACATAATTTCACGTACGGCTAATTTTGCGGTACGGACCGATTGCTGGATAAGCACGCGCGGTAGTAGGGTTCGAGTGAATGACATGACGTCATGCAACCAGTCGTGATTAAAAGCAATTTGTCAGTGTGCGATTGTACGCTAATCATTTCGATAAAGTCATCGCGTGTCATCCGAAGAACGCAACGCACAATACAGTAGAATAATTAGTGATGCAAACACACGATACAATACTTTCACATGCAAACACATAAAATTCTGTGTATCTCTTAAATTTCTCGTATTTGATTTTGCTCGTATTATTATTATTGTGTTATTTACACTTTAAAATAAATAAAATAATAAAAATATCTCAAAATAAGATACCAAAGACACTAATTCAAGTCATCGAATATTTATTACAGTATTACTGTCGTATCTCATATAAATATTCGATGACTTGAATTAGGGTTTTCGGATCTTCAATATTATTATATTATTTTTCAAAAATGATTTAAACTTAAAAAAAATATTTCACGAGCATAGTGCTGTGCTTTAAGTCAATAAGTTGCAATATACAAATATACCAGTCTGATAAGATATTCAACAATTTCCACGTTTTGCAATGCAGATGAGAAACATGCATAATGCAGAACTATTATTTTTTTCTGTTGTCAGTTTACAACATAATTAATTCTTTTTCTTTGTTTACAAAAAATAAATCACAAATAATTCTCTAACGTTCATTGCTTACTGCAGTTTAAAAAATGTAAACAATACTATATAGCTGCTAAAAGATTATAGATTTATTCTAATGACTAAAGAGAGAAATAGAATAAACATTTTAATACAGTTTTAATACAACTAAATAAGAACTTCAGTTATCTATGCTGTTTCAATTATTCAATTGTAAATTTACGTTAACATTAGATAAAACAACACAAAGAAATATTGCACTTTTTTATTATACTAAACGTTAAACCGACTTTTGTATTTCACAAGTAAAGGTTGTTACTTTTTATGCGTGAGATCAGATATGTCACGCCATGTCTGACTGTCGGTTATAAATATTCGCAGATATGTTGAAAATTATCTATTAGACTCCTATTTTATAACATTGAATATAATATCTTGTTGTCATCGTTAATGATACTCGTTTTACACAATTATCTGATAATTTACATTTCATGTAATAGCTACAGTTATAAATTTATATTACAATTTTTTGTATTTAAATATAAATTTTCGAAAATTATTTTAAAAATATTTTCTTAATATTGTGTACTTGCAGATTTTTATTTCTTTCATATTTCTAAAATAAAAGTTATAAATTTAATATATTTTTATGCACTGTAATATATACGTATATCTACAGAAATGTTTAAAATAAAATAGCTTAAAATCCGATTCATACTTGTACTATTAATATCAATATTATATCACAGATTCCATTTTTAATCATATTTTTATTTTTTCTCATTTCTTTTTCTGTGGAATCCATATCGCGGTCTGAATTTTGTGGATGACACCTAGAATTCATTAATGAACTCTTTATTGGGACAAGTAAATTTTGTAAAATACATTCCAGGGGGCGCAAGTTTACTAAAGAAACTATGGCTCATACACATCAATGCGTCGAATTTTTATGATTAGCGAATGAAAAGGGAGGGGATCATAGCAGAGGATAGTTTTAAAAACGGGGTGTAACTGCAGGCAGGCAATAAAATTTTTAACGCTTTCGTGTCCAATAAGCGTGACGTCCATCGAGTTTTACATTGGGCGGAGCCACGCGGCCATTATGCAGTAACAGTTCAAAGCGATGCAGCGATTGGCTCGCCCGTGCCATCATGGCTGCCGTCTACTCAGTGTTTCCCCTTCCAGACCATCGCGGCATGCGCTTCCATCTCTCCAATGATTCTATATATACATATATTAGCCATCCTTCTTTCTTCAATCTATGACACTCGATAAGAATAGATGCGCGTTTAGGTTGTATATAGCTTGTAATTCAGGTGTTGCATTTTGACAGGAATTCATTGAATCGTTCATCTACATACGTGAAAAAAAATATTTGAAAAAATATTGTTATCCATATACATATACATATATGTATGTATATTAAAAATATAATCATTATCTCCCTAATAATAACAATAGACTTAAATCGAATTTAAAATATATTAATTTTAAAATATTAATTTTTCAGTATCGTATAATTTTTATTATATAAAATGTTATACAAAAAATGTTTGCATAATATGTGTTAGTATTAATTATTAAAAATTTTAATGGTAATTTTAATTAATTTGACAAATTGTTTCATGTAATATATTTTAAAAATAAGATAATTTATTACATTAAAAATATTAAAAACCGTATATATTTTGTACTTATATTCATCTTACATAGTACTATATGTCTCAAATCAATAATGTATAGTGCTCTGCTTTATCGACAGAACCATTTCCCGCCTTTTAATGTCACCAACTATTTTACAATAAAGAACTCACCTGCGATATACTATAACTTATTGTGTTTTTAAAAATCTTAATTTATATTCTTTGGCATATATGTGCAACATAAATATTTATGATTTTCTAAGCTTATAACATTTATTTCTTCTTCAAATATAATTATAGAAATTTATTATAATAAGTAATATTTTATTACTTTGACATATGGTGAGATATATTAATGATATAATAATAAAATCAATCAAAATAATGATATACCAACATATCAATGAATTGTAAATTACATTTTATATATTTTCATAAATATATGAATAAATCTAAAATCTATTAGCACATACACCAATCTACATGATAAGAGAATACGATTTTTTAAATTTAGCATAAAAATTATTATTAAATGTACTTCCAGAAAAACTTTCGAATTATAATCAAAATGTGATATATGTATGTCGTATCTCAGAGCCAGGATACAGACTCCGGAATAGATAGTTATGACGATAAGAAAATGCGCAGCAACTCAATTTTACTAAAATGCACTCAACGTCTGCATACAGACACTCAGGAGGGTTGCTTTGCATAGCGCGGATGATGCGGTTACATGAACTCGCATCCGCTAAAATTTTCGTAAGCGCACGCGCCAGTACGCGCGCGCATGTATACGTGTGAACGGAATTATATGCGGATACAGATGTATACACGGAGTAACACCGTGAGGAGAGGTTATACACGTGGGTTTTGTCGTGGAGCCATAACTAGAGATACGATGGAGTACATAGGATGCAAACCCATAAACCCCCCACTTTATTCCGGCTCTTCCTCTCGCTTCTGGATCTTCAGACGACGTTACCTTTACTTAGGACCGAAACGGCCGGACCACCTACGGTAGCGAACACCTTTGCGGCGACGAAAGTGACGAGGGTAGCGAGCGACGACGACGACGAAGACGACGACGACGACAGCGCCAGCGAAATCAAGCTCGCGCGTTTCCCATGCCTCCCGATTATGTCGTCTGCTACGCAGTCAGACAGACGTCCGATCCGACGTCATTTGTCGCGCGTAACTTGGAGGAGTAACCATCGCAAAAAATCGCACGATATAAATATTAGTAGAAATGTGCTCGCTTGTTGAAATTGTGATCTCCGCGGAGAGGGGATAAATAGTAAAGATAGGCCAAAGATCGCGTCTCCTATTTACCGTCTCGTGAACAAATACGGCAATCGCGAAGTCGTGGCGAGAGGAACGCGTCAACTCCGAAGAGCGGCAATCAGCACGTGACTCGGCCTCGTCACACGTATTGTGAATACGCGCCTGCCGTTCGGTATTCTTCGTGTATGTGCATACGAGGACAGGGAGGAAGTGGAGGAACTCTGCAGGAACTAACTGTGAACAGTTGGAGCCGCGACACACGACCGGCCCGATCGGGGTTTACCAAATCTCGGCCGAACTTCGCGACGCATCTCGCGCCGGCGATCGAAGAAACAAACATTCCGTTTTCGCACGATTAGAAGTCTCATTCGTCGTTTCGTGTATGAGTGAATGAATGAACGTCGTTCGGTAACGCGCATGCGTAAAAAAAGCATTATGGAATCCGCGTTTCTCTCTCTCTCGCTCTCCCTCTCTCTCTTTCTCTGGAGCCGGGAAACATGCGTGTACCGTGACCACGTGATCTACTTGAATTTGACGACTCGACTACGATTCCACAGTATGGCTACGTCATTGCAGGTCAGTTTCTTAGATTTTTCTAATTTATCATCCCCCCGTCGCGTCGTCACTGATCACTCGCACCGAATAAATACCCTGCTAAACACCGGATCTTTGCTCCGATGTTACCATACGTAGCCAGCTTACGGTGTGCGTTTTACACGCACCCTCATAGATACACTTAGTCGCCATACGTAGCTACGCACAGCTGGAAACACGATGGTAGTTAGGATGAACGCCTAACGATGGCGCGCGATGATATCCTAGGATAATGGGTTAAGCTTTATCAATGCGAATGTTAATATTTTGTGCAAATCATATTATATGTGTCTTCCTATTAATCGTATGTCGCGCTGTCGCATAAGTATCACTCCTATATCTGAAATCGATACACAGGTTCGGTTGAATAAATAAAGATTTTCCAAAATATTTTATTCAAGATAATCTAATAGAACAGAACATGTGATTAGAGCATAAATCAGAAATCGCGCTAATATCTCTTTACAAGAAATTCTGACTTTGGTTTCTTCTTATCGAGGAATTAGATTGGCATATAAGTCGCGTATTTTAAACATGAAGTAAGAGGAATTTCGAAAAATTTCTGCCAAAATCTAATTAAATTACATTTTTCATTTGTTTATATGCTTGATCAAAATATAATATTTTATAACTGATCTTATTATATCTTCGAAATAATTGCTTCATTTTTTCTGCTTACCTTTTTCATTTTTGCCCTTTTTCAGAATTAGATTATAACAATTTATCATTATTAGAGAAATAAATAAATTAGAAGAATAAGTAAATAAATAAAAATTAAATAAAATGGAATAAGAAAGAAGTCTAAAATTAAGAAATCTAGAAATTATTCCGACCACTACTGCCGTCGCATCGAGAGAAATTTAATACTCGACTATTTACTTTGTCTTCACAAAATTGCAATAATGAGCACAATGTTTATTACATAAACAAATTTTATTATACAAGGGAAATAACGTGTATGATATTTCGCGCAAAATATGCACCGTAATCGTTTTCTTGGATATGTCTCGTCTTGGACGAGCCCAGTGGGAAACATACGCAAAACAAAACACAAACATGGATTTTATATACTTCGTTGTAACAGCTGTGGTACTAGTGCTATTACATTTTATAGTTCCACATCTTTACTAAATGATTTATCATTGTCCGCATGCACAGATAATTACGGTTTCCCGCTGATCGCTTGATTTACTACAATTGTACAATTAAGCGCCATGTCCCGCAAGATTTACGCTCGAGATGGTCGTATATGGCACACACGTACATTCTACATATGATGATCGTCTCGATGTGAATGATACTTAGGAATATCAGTCTTTTTGTGTGAACGAAAGGCACAAGACTTCTATTTATAAGTCCTTTATTTTTTACGCTATGATATTTTTCTCTTTATTTCACTTTTTTCATAACTTTTCAGTCGGTTTTCTATCATACATTGAAAAGACAAAACTAGCATTTGTAATATTGATTATATAGACGAATTGAAACGAAACGTGCTATTTTTTTATACTTTTTAACTCATTATTGATGTTGATATGACTTGTGAAATACCAAACTTTGCAGCGTTAAATTACCTTTATAAATTTTGGATATATTTTAAACACAAATACATAGTACAGGATATTTTTGAATAATTGTCTCGTGAATAACTCATTAATGCATCATTGTGTTGCAATATAATATTAATTTTCTGTTTTGTTACTTTAGTTGACTTTCCCTTGCTTTCAGGATAAAATAAATGGAATAATAAATTAGATTTTTTGTCAAAGAAATTGCATGTCCGATGAAATCTAACATGCGAGTAGTGTCGTGACTGGAAATAGTAGATCACACAGGACGTTAAGATAATCGAGATGTAAACCCTCCCGGCATAGTTGAAATTATAAATCACCCCTTCCTTCCTTGACATATCTAAATGCTGTGATAATCCAGAGGAAGGGCTATTAACTGTGTAGCGAGCTAACTTTTGATAGCCGGACGATTTTAGCTGCTACAATGTCTTCTGTGCATAATCCACCGAAGAACTTCTCGCCGACTTGCATGAAATATTTTGTCGAGCATGAATAAATTGAACCGCAGCGTTGCCGCAGTAGCCGGTGCAGTCGCTGCAACATTTTCGCATGTCGTCCACTGCCCTGTCCGTGTTTGCGCATATGTCTGCCCACACACATAGCTCACCTCTTTTCGACCCACTGTCACGCGTTCGCACGCGTCGCCATTGGCCTCTCAGTATATACGGCACGGTCGTGCATGTGCTCGTCTTTTATTGCGGCTGCGGTCCTCCCTCTATGAAATTTACTCGCACACACCGTCTCGTACGGCTGGATGTGTAACATTGTCGCTGTTACAACTATATCTGCGCGATAAGAAAGTTATGTGCCGAGTAAGGTCCGCCACCCTGTTGATTATTTCTCAAGTCTTAAATAAATACGTGGACCGACATATTCGAGTTATTTCATAGGTTCTTGGGAGAACGCAATTCTACTTTAATCTAATACTTACGTACAATGTCTTGTACACGTTTTTGCTTCTATTATTTTTCGTAAAAAGCACACAATGTTTTATTTCCATTAAATGTTGATGTGAAACATTAATGTTTAAAATATTACCGAAAGTAATGAATATTCTCGGCATATTCGGATATTCTCTGCAAAAAGGAAAAAAGTTAAATAATTTTATAAATTATTAATAAGAAAATAAACAGATGAAAAATAGTTTTTTTCTTAATAGTAGATAAAAAATTAATTATCATGAAAAAGAATTGACATTTTTATATTTAATTGAATCGCCTATTGCACTGTCCTTGATGTTGATTGACTTTATTAGGAATTGTTTGTCGATGCAATAAGTGTCAACGAAGAAAGGTAAAGGAACCTTTACGAAAATATGTAATTATCAAAAAACGATACGTGTTATTTGCGAATAGGATCCAATCTATCGTAATGGTCACACATACAGACGCTGCCGATGAAAATGTCTTCACCCCGTTATTTACATCGATGGGTACCGAACAGTTCCAATGTCGTTTACCGTACATTTTCGCACCGGAGATTGAATAAACTCCTATTTATCTGTGCGTGATTTAGCCTCACTGCTCTTCTTTCGCCTCTTCTAGAACGCTGTCGTTTGTATCCAAAATCATGCCAGAATCTCTCTTTTTATACTTATTATATGCTAAAGCATTAAGTATTTCTTGGCTGAAATGAAAAAAGTCGTACAGTTTTGGAGAATACATAATATTGATTAATTATAAGAGATAATAAAGTAATAATTAATAATCTTTACATGTAGCAGAAAATATTATAAATTAATCAGTTATTAAATATTAGTCAGTTGTTATAAATATCAGTTTCATATTATAAATATATCGAGATATTGAAAAAGTGAGAAAATACATTTTTCGTTAAATATTTCATGTCTTATTTCGGTAATGTAATTAATTGAACAATAGGTAAGAGAAGAGATGTAGAGTAGGTCTAAAAATAGAATGTTACGACGTAACTCTGATTAGATTCTTGAGTGTGCTGCTTCTCATTTCCTCCTTGCGTCGCGTTTCATCGATTTTGCCCATCGTGTTGGACCAATTTCTTGATTACAATCACTTGAATAGAGCTTCATTTCATTAGCAAATGGATCACGCTTCGCAGATTTCTTTTTCCATTTCTTTTCTAAAATTATAATAGAGTACAATACAATTTCTAATTGGAAAAGTTACGTAACATTATAATATTTATGCAATGTTTATGCAGAACATAATTTTGCATTTGAAATGGACATGACTTGTCTCGTCCTTGATCGGTCTTAAAATATTCTCATCGGATTAGACTCTCTATCACATGTGTCTTCCACATGTTTTCGCGTTTCAGTTTCCTGCGCGCGTAAAACTTGTTTGTAACATGGCGTGCTTACAGCATGAAGATGTAACTCGATCGGATGGAAATTCATGCTAAAATATTATCTTGAAATTTCATATCGATTGAAAAGTAAAGCCATATATGTAACACGGTACATCCTACTTTATAAATTATTTATTAGAGAGCAGTTTTTATCAGGAAACGACATAAAACACGATCTGCATGAGAGATCGAGTTGATTAAATGCATTCTTGCTGGAATACTCCGATATGGGGGTCTCCCAAGGATGTTAATAGATAAATTAAACTTGCCGCGATGTATAGATCAAAAATTCACCGGCACTACTTAATTAGCCGGCTAGGTCGCCGCATAACCCGTTGCACCTCGAAACCTGCATTACGATATCATAAAGAGGATTCTTTACGCTCATACATGTAGACGATCGTACTGGTAGTCGCAATGTCCGATTTTATGTTTCTACGCGGACGCTTTGTTCAACTGGTTACCATCGTTCCCATCTTTACACCCCCTATTATGAATGTCGAGTTTGTAGCAAAGTTATAAATGTGAGCCGATCTAACGCGTTGGCTATATTGCTGCCACATGCTTATTTTGATGAAATTTATGGCCTTGTCAAGATGCGAGTATTAATTATTTAGACCTGATACATTATCTAATTAAGTATACTCACGTTATATTTGTTCTGTTCCTACAAAATGAATAAATAAATCGATAAAGGTATAAGTTTTTAATGAGAGGTATAAGTTTTTAACAACATACAACGATAAAATTACAACGATAAAATTACAACAAAAGTTGTAATTTTATCGTTGTATCTTGTTAAAAACTTACGCATTTCGTCAAAATATCGTTGGTTATTCTAAGAATTACGAAATTCAGTAACATCAAGCTTTTTTCTTCCGTTGCCAGAGAGCCTTATTACTGTCGTTATCTTACATTCCAGTTATCGAATGAAAGGGACAAATTTCGAGACTAAGCGCCTCTTAACTTTTCTCATCAGGAACAGGTCTCGCTCGCGAAATTTTATTTGTCTCTGCCGTAAGACTAGAGTGTATTACATTGTTGACGTGAAGATTGGCAACGTAAAAGCGTAAGTCGTCGGATGAACAAAGAAGATCAGAAGAAGGAATGTCGCTGTCGAGTTTCCAGAGAAACGTCGGCAGCTACGCTGATGTTAGTGCGCGCATCTCCGTGCGCTGGTATGCTAGTATTTATATACCAGAAACCATGTACCTAGGATTTAGGTATGGATATATACATCCATGCGTCTATCTCGATGGCGACGTTGCAGTCTTATTAGACTGAAGTCACGGGAACGAGCCGAAGAAACTTGGAATGAAGGGATATTCCAGGGACATGAAAACTTGGAGGTTGTGAAAATGTAGGAATATCCATGAACGGAGGAAAAGGGATATAGGAAGCGGGGAATGAGAAGACAGATAGAACAGAAGGAAGGAAGAGACGCACTAAAGGTGAAAGATAGTAGAGAAATTTTTCTTTGCAAACTTTGTATGTCTTACTCATCTTCGTATGTCAACAAGAAAGAGAATATCTAGGTATATATAACGTTGATTTAAAAAAAAATTATATTTTATATACAATAGAATTTTGTAAAGAGTATATTGTAACAGAATGTAATTCAATTAACATTAACGTTACAAATATGTCTTGATATTTGATTTATTTAAACTCTAAGAGACGAAAAATTACTAGAATCAGTTTAGTGAATACATCATTTTTACACACATGACGTGCGCAAGACCTATACACGATATCCATCGTCTGACAATTTTGGATCATGGGCAGACCTGCCGTCTAGACTCTGATCAACGCGCAGACTGTAAAACTTCGTAGGCACGTGATCTCCTATCGAAATAGCTTCCCCTGTACGCGCATACATATGTATTACACGGTGGTACCAGGAGAGAAAAGCAACGGCGTAATATATTTAACAATGTCTCACGATATGAGACGTTTTTACGGAAAGTCGTTGGAATAGGAATTGCTCTTTGGCTCCGAAGAGAAGACGCTGGTGAACACATTGGAAACGAGTTTGTTCCTCTAGCTGATACATACAGTTCACAGTTGCACATTTCTCCCTCTGTCTTTCTTTCTTTCTGTCTTTTTCTTTTTCTTTTGATATATACAATGTATATGTATATACACACAGTCTCTTTACGTCTTGCAGCCATGTTGGTGCATCGGGGACGCGAAATTTTATAACCACCTCGAAATTCCGGTCATTTGCTGAGTCCGCCAATGTCACACGCGATGTTCTCCGCTTTAATCTCATTTATAACGAAAAGTCGAAAGGGTCGGTTGGCGGATTTTTCGATTTTTGTCGGACGATTCGGCTCGTACGCGTATAAAACGTAGACGCCGCGCCGGTTTATATCGCGTCTGTTGATTAAACTTCATCCACACAAAGTTGCAGTGAGCGTGTGGAAGTTGTATCTGACGTTGCTGTGAAAGTTATACGCGGTTTGCGACGTCATTGCAACGGAAGACTGCCAAATAACGCAGGAAAAATTTGTTACGTGAAAAGTTTCATGATATTTTTTTTATATATTCTTTGAAGCTAATGAAAAATCCATTAATTGTGGATGTAGAGACGACAATGTGAAAACATAGCGATTCTACAATCAATGATAGAGATACACAATTTCTGTCTTAAATAGCACTTTGTTTGGAATCTTCAAAACTTAGTTCAATTTTTCATTTAATCGAATTTACCTGAATTATTATTCTACTTTTATCATGTTTACTTTTTTATTTGTGATTCATTTTTTTCATTAAAAAAATCATGAAAAGCGATTGAAGTTAAACTCGGAAAACATGAAAGTCAAGAAAACAAATTACTTCACTGCGTTTCGTTACTGAACATCGAACGATCATCAAACAGTGTTTGTTAGAATGTGTAAAAAAAAGAGGGAGAGAAAGAGAGCGCAATGAAGTGCAGGAAGAGAAACGTAGAGAGATGGAAGGGGGAAGATGAGAGGGAAACGGGAGGAAGGAAGATCGGACCTATTCTGGGAAGGTTGAGTTAGGTTGCAACGGTGGTTGGCTAGGGCGGTTGCTACGGCTGATGGGAGGGAGTGAAGATCGTGGTACGGCGCGGTAAGGGACAGGATGAGAGGCGACGGGGTGGGTAAAGAAGGGAACGAAGTTGATTCTCAAGCGAGGTCACGTATCTCGAAGCCAATCTAATACACTCGCCGAAGGAAGAGAGCCGGGGTCTGGTCGACCGTTCGCCTTCGGATTGGACAATCGCGCTGTACTTCGCGCACAGGATCTTAAGATCTACAGGACGCTGCCTGGGTTGCGATCGAAAGAAGCGCAACTTTGTAGTTCGTTACCCTCCAGTTATGACACGTCGAACGGAATGCAGAGTGGCAAAATTTTACAGACCAGAGAAATTAAAAATTAATTAGCAGTGAAGCTCGGGGAATTGTTCGTTTCATTCATTTTGTACTGTAGAATATTGTAGAATATTTGGAGAAAATATGTTTAACTCGTAAATAATTATTTTTTTTACATTCGAAGGGATGTTTAGTAATTTATAGGAAGAATTCGAATAGACATACACACAATATGGTATTTCAGTTTCATATGCGTTTCAGTTTGAGATCTTTCTCAATTCAAGATGGTGGTCTAAATTGCATCACCGAAAAATTGATCGAAATAGCTCGACTTCGCAAACCACGAAAAACCGACGAGATCAAGGAGCTTCGCAATTTTGTGGACCGTTGACCTGTAATGATAGCCATCATAAAACCGGCCTTACGTAAAAAAACTTACGTAACAGACAAGGTGCGAAAAAAATATACGTGTAGTTCTGATACCATCTATCCTCGTCAGTCTTTCCATTCTACATCATTTTTCTTCGAGTTTTTTCTTTATTTCAAACTAATCTACCCTGTGATCTTAAATATCTATCGTGCGTGCGTATGCCTGGTCTTTGCAGAGAAATGAAAAATGTAAGAACTTATATGTTTACGGGCGCCACCGTGCACTACACGATGCTCTCTGTATTTTTTTTATGTGTGTTATTTCGTAGATATACTTCATTTCTATTTTAAGTATAGAACAATACGGGTTGACGTAATTTTAAGTTATTATTGGCGAAATATGTTGTAAATATCCGTTATTGTCGTATACAATTTTTTAAAATTGTCAAATTTAATTTATCAAATGCAGAGAATTTTAATAACAGATTTAATGTGATAAACGTTGTCAAATAATTCCAAAATACGCATTTTACTAAAACTTACCACTGCATATTCTTTTTTAATTTACACATGTGTATTATATGTTTTCTTCAACAATTAAACTAAACGCGCTTTTTAGTGACATTTTATGAAATTTAATTCTACAAACATGTATTTTGTGAACGTTGAAAATGTCGTAAACAAAGAGTAAAATATATTTAATAACACCTTTCAATAATCGTTTCGGTAGCAAATGTAAATTAATCGAAGAGGATTTTGAGATCTCCATGTTTTTTACTCTAAACTGTAAGAGATAAATATTTAGAGTATATTTATTTTCTTATATTGGAAGTATAATATTATAAATTCTTAATTCTGAGGCGAGATACGTCACATTACTTCCTCCTCATTCCCATCGCACGAAGTGTTTCGCGCAAGCCGAGGCAAACGTTACACGCGTGCGCGCATTGGTCCACGCTCGGTCCAGGAAAAATGCGCAGAAAGTACGACGCTGCGCGACTGAGAGACTGGCGACGACGCGGAATTCACTTAGCGCGCTCGGCGACGGACGTTGGTTACACGCGGCAATATTTTCAGCGCAGAATCCAGTCGCATTCTCGTATTTTCCTAGACGAAATGTTGCCGCGCCGTGGAGAGTGAAGTTAATTGGATTTACATCACACGTAAGCCCGCCGAACGGAGTATAAAATATACGATTCCGTTGACGTAATTGACCATTCTAGGAAGAAGTACCTACGATGCGACTTTGCGTTGTTATCTCACGTGACGTTGTCATAACTCAGTACACACTCCGCTAGCTTATACATTTTGTATTAAGAGATTCCTATAAATTCTAGTTCTCTTCTATCTACCTACTTATCTCTCCTCTACGAGCAAAATTATCTGCGTCACGCATAAAAAATGACGCTAAATTTATACGCTATGAGAGAAATTGATTCCAGGTATCTACCAGTATCGAAAAACGATAAAATTATTCGTTAAAAAAAGTAGCAGAGATGTAATATGGGACAATAACAAATCCTACCATAAATATCATACAGGAAAAATGATCGTAGCGTTGGAATCGGGAGAATATCGATTGAAAAAAAATATAAGACTCAGAATTTTTCTGACAAACAATTTTGTTACAGAGGAAATTGTAAAGATTTTTTAATGTCTTCGTTATGTTTGATGTCGAACTATATCTGCATTTACTTACGCTACGTTAAAATTAATTGAAAGTATCTGAATGTGTTTCATTAAAAGACTTAACGCGGGATATATCCGACAAAGATAATAAGTTTTTTCTGTTATTTACATTTGCTTTAAGTATATTAGGAATCTAAAAAATATTATTATCAGACATAGATTAGAAATGAAATTTAAAAGAAGAAAATTATGCATTTTCTCTCAGTATAATAATTCATTATTTAATGATATTATTTAATTTATTTTTATGATACGCTAAGAATTTTCTAATTCGTAAAACGCGGTTCAGAAAGGTTTCGAATTTTAATAAAATCCGGGATGGTAAATCCAGAAAATCCAGGGCGCTTCACTTTGAGACTGTCTTAGAACCCGCCGCCATGATATCCTTCTACGTTATTTCGGTGGAAAATCATGCGCGCGTCGCAAGCCGGGTCGATAAAATGGACAAGCCTTTCGTGTAGCTCCCCTTCCTCTGAACCCTGCGTGTGTATTTTGTTGTTTGTAGCCGCCTGTACGCGTCGACATGAACGATCCTAGAAACGCACAAGGTGATAGCAAAACAGTCGCAAATGTTTCTGCGGTTAATCGCATTATCTGCGATAGTTTGCACAACGATATTGATGAATTATAAATTTGGTGATACACGAAATACTAGAAGCCTTAAAATATTTATTCGCTTGACATGCTGTTGAAAGATAAAAATAAATTTTTTATACACGATATGTGTGACATCCATCTATCGGCCTCTCAAATGTAAAAACATTTTTGACAACGTTTATTGAAGTCGGACGTATCAATTTATAATGAATTTTCTTGTTAATAATGTTAAAATTATAATTTTCCTCTTTCTTTCAGCAATAAATAGAAATAATTATGTGAAGAGAGAAAGAGAGAGAGAGAGAGAGAGAGAAGAGAAATGAATAAAATGTATATTTTGAGAGGACAAATTTCATTATTTAACTTTTTTTTGAAACATCATTATTTTGCGAATTATTAGTAAACGTGCGAGCACGAAACGAAATTATTAAGAGTATATATGTATATGAAGATAGGTATTCGAAGATTTTTCAGTTCTGGCGCCGTTTGCCAATTCTCGCTGCTTTCTGCTTCATTGGCCCGTCGCTTCGGATCGTTGCAGATTAACTCTGTCGTAGAGTTTACGATTGTGCTCTCTCGTAACTGATACATTTTTCGAAAGTATTATCTCGCGACTTATTCTATTAAAGTTTTTATTATAAGAATAATATAGTAAAAGAATGTGGAAGATAGTAGCTTCTAAAAGTTTGAAATTTGTATTAAAAAAGGAAAAGAAGTATTATATTTATACCATTATTCTTTTTATATACATTTTATATAAAAAAAGTTGAAATAATACATTTAAATAGAATACATTTAAATAATATAACATTTAAATAATGATTGGAAATATATTTAATACTGATGATACGAATTGTGAGTTAAGCATTTGCTTCTTCTTAAAAATCGTTCGAAAAATCATAAAATAATTTCACGCTATGCAATCGTGTTATTGTAATTTATAGCATAAAAAATCATGTGATAGAGAAAAGTTTTGCTAATATTTTTGTACAACTGCATACTAGCGTCTTTAAGGATTGTTTCTATCGCAATCTTAATTATTCTTTGCGTTCTCGATGTGATCAGTTAAGAAAATTCTCTATTCCTGGAAACATTGCACAGACATTCCACAAGCGTTGCGTGGTCAAACCTATTACGTTCGTCAACGAAACTTTTCGCAAGAGTCGTAAGAGTTCTTCTGCACCATGAAACTTTTAAGATCCGCGCCAGCGACATTTTGGTTTCCTCTGCGCGCGCTGTGCAAAACTTGTAAAGCTTAAAAGCACTTTCGACTTTATACCCATGCGCATATCAAAGGGATTCTCGTGAATACGATAAAAGAAATGAGAATAAATCCTTCAAACACTGAGATGAATGGAAAGTGGATTAAACTTGTTTGAAATTAAATTACGAAACGGAAGTTTAGAAACAAGCATAGCACAAGCACAGACGATTGCTTTTAAAAACAAATTTGCATACGATTTATACTAGATTACGAGACTATGTAAAATTAAAATGAGAAGAACAACAATTAGAAACTTTAAAAGAAAGAAAGTAATCAGACTTCAACAAAAGCAAACGAGTTAAAATAATTCAGTGTTTTCAATTGAGAAAGTTTTATGTTATAGTGTTAAGTTTCCAACTAATTTCGGTCTTTAACCTTTTTTATCGTAAAATTTGTAATAACCACGAAGACAGATGAAGTGAACACGCTGGTAAAGGGATAGCAAACTTTTCGCCAAGTTTGTGTAAGAGCCGTCTGTTCATGATGGAACTTTCCAGATCGCGAAGAGCGACATTTAGGCCTCTCTCTCTCTTTCTCTCTCTCAACTTGTTAGCTTAGCTTAAAAGCTTAAAAGCACTTAGAGATTTATGCTTAGGCGCTTATCAACGATAGGCCTGCAACTCTAAAGGGAAAACGGGATCAACCAGGAAAAGTCTTAAATTTGAAAAAAAGGTTAACGGGTCGAAATTCGGTAATAAAATACATTTTTACACTTTATGTAGATACGCTAACGTAAACATGTAAGTCTTACTTCTGAAGTAATGGGAAGGGACAATTTTCAACCCTGAAGTACAAACATTCGACATTCCAGAACATCTCTTAAAAGAACCTGCTGCGCGTATCGCGTATAAATAACGCGATTTAATTTATTAAACAGATGCAGAGATGATTCCGGGCAAGTGTCTCATATGCAGAGAGGTATACTGGGAAGTCGTGCGGTGAAATGCGGAGAGGCAATTTTTTTACAAAAATAATTTATAAGGACTTAGAGTGGTCTAGATGATTATGGTATGTTATAGTTGCTTATTATAGCTGGCAGGTGAATCTGGATACCCGGACGTACGTACCGCTGTGTATCGGTATCTTCTATCGTCGCAAATTATAGCCAGAAGGCAAGCGCTACAGCTGAAGCTTACCAAGTTTCGAACTAATTTCGCACTCACATGAATCGTCCGTAATCACTACCGGCAGGAATTGGACGTGCCGACATTGAGAAAGGGAGCACGGAGGAAAGGGCTGTGCTCATGGGAGTTGATTGGATACGATAGGTTACAAGTTCGGGAAGATAGTCGGTAGTGGAAGTAGTATCAAAGTAGGGAACTTGATCCATTAACGGCACAAGGTACCGCCCTCTTTATCTCTAACGTCGATCGGCTAACAAATAAGCCGACCGTTCGTTTCTTACAAGGTTCGTTTCTTACAAGGTTGTTCGCGTAATTAGCCGCAAATTCGTTACGGGCTGCGGCATGTGATCGCGGATATATTAAGTGGTTGTATATTAAGTGCTAATGTTCCCTCGCGATTGAAATTTCAATGCAACTTTGTCTTTCTGTCTTTTAGAATGAGCCTGTTTCGGAAAATTAAAACTTTAAAATTGCAACTTTGGAATATATATGTACGATAGATGCATATATATGTACGATGGATATTTATAGACAATTATGATTCTAGCAATTTGCAGAATACGGAAGATTAAAATAAATTACTAGCTCTCTATATTTTTCAAGTTTTTGTTCGTGACTCTCTTGCTCAGAGAAAGCTTGTTGAAACGTTACATTGTACTATAAGAAATTATGTCGTTCTAGTCGAATTATATATTTGATACTTACACAATATACGATCCATAAGCATTGACATAAAAACCATATAAAATAAAGATATCAGGAAAATATTGTGAACACTTTTTCACAAGTGCAGTCGCACAGTGCAGTCTATAAGTTCTAAGACAAAAATCCTATAAAATAAAAAACATGTTAAAAAAAATAAATATTTTTTAAACATTTTTGTATTTATAATACCCTTTATCAATGAATAATAACTAATGATATGATGATTATAAAAGAAAAGTACTCAATGTGGTGATGTAAAGATTGAAAATAAAAGCAGAGCGGTTTGTTTGTAATTGATTGTAAAGGATCCTATTTTAAATAGAAAAATGTTTAAAATATTTGTTTATTATTTTATTAAAACATACATGTTCTTTATTTTATATGATTTGTATCTCAGAATTTATTAACTGCATTGTGTACGTATAGTATAGCAATTAACTGTGTTATAACGCGAAGCGAAATTAATACTTATCTATAAAGACATGCGAAGAAATTTTATTCTCTTTATTCATTCTCGATGTAAAATAATTTTAATTTTTTCAATTATTTTTTGCGGAATGCTCCAATCTAAGGAATGTTACTTTCTCGGCAAAGTTATACGCTCATTCTGAAAAAACAACTTTCTATATCAAGATTTATGCACTATTTTATGTCTAATACAATGTTATCTTTAGTAATTTTATATATCCTGAATTAGCAACTTTATACGAAAACGCTAGAAAAAGAAACATTTTTCCTGTGTTTCTTGTTATACTGGGGTATTTTTTATATCATGAATTTTTTCTTTTTTTTTTAACGTTTATCAATGGCAAGATCGCCAGAATTGGACAAAATTTTAATATTCTATAATATTTTAGTATTTTAGTATCTATTTATCTTGCGTTCGGTATTTTTTTTCTACGTTATGTAGGAGATATAATATCGTGGTAGTATCTCTTTCGTGTTTGTATTCTCGTTATAGAGAATTATCGATCTGTATTCTTGCATATCATGGTTTGTTGGGTAAAATATATACGCGAGAAGCTAGATTTCGAAATTGCGTGAGGGTTGGGAGAGCGGATTGTATCGACAAAGGAAGCCATCAATGCAAATGAAGATATTACCACCCGTAACCGTTCTTCACCTGCTAGTGTATTCGATCTCTATACCCTTTTCGAAGTATCCCCGCTGAAGTTCCGGCATCTGAAGGCAGCCGCACCAAGTTTCTAGTTTATGAAGGGTAACAATTTATATTCACGCGTAAGCGCAATTTAAATACATGCAAATCATCGAAGAAGATTTGCCTCTGATATCTTATATATATTATATATATGTATACATATATAGGGAAAGAATATGATTACGGAAGTGAAAAAGTTTGATTATAAGATATTGACTGGGAAAATATTTTTTAAAGATATTTTTTATTTTCTTTGTACATTCTTTATTTTTTAAATTTAATTATTTATGATATTTCAGTTGTGTTCTCACTTGTTTCTATTAAAGTTTGAATCAATGTTACACAGTATTTTTTTAAACGCTGCATTTTACATGACACGTAAATTTATAGAAACATACTCTCGTGTGAAAATACTTTAATAAATAATAAAGTAAATAGGCAAAATGAAATAAATAGTTTATTTTTTTAACAGTTCTTTTAGTAGTTAATGAGCTTACTGAGAAATGTAGTAAAAGACTTGCAAACAACGTGCTAAAGATTGCTATTGTACACTACAAATCCAAAACTTATAGAAAACTTTTTGTATCCACAGTTTACGTAGAAATTATATATATACTATATATATATATATATATATATATATGTGTATATATGTATATAGTATTATATATGTTATTTAACATTTTTAATGTCACTGTTTTTTGTTAACTTTGACGATGCATTTTTTTTATGGTCAATGCTCTCAGCACAAGTTCGCGTTACACAAGTTTCGAAACGTAGTGGAGAAACATCCAAAAATAACGGACTGCTAACACCTTAATATCGTTAAAGTAACGCTTCCTTGACTTCAATATGCTGAGCAGGATTGGTGAACATGTGTACTATGTTATGATAATTGATTACGCAACACGAATGCCAACAAAGTTGCTCTGTTACTACTTAATTTTCAGAGATATTTATGTAAATGCTATGTAAAGTGTATATCTAATTTAAAATGAATGTGATGAATCTAATTAACTTCATATACTCCAATTAAAATTAACTTTATCTTTATTTAACTTTATTTGATTAAGAATTAGTATTATAAAAAGACATCTGTGTTAATATTGGAAAGATTTTATTTTAATAAAACCCGTTATTAAAAATACTATTTAGTTGCAATATATCAAATTATTCGGAAAGTTAAACAACTTACAATAAAATAATAAGTGATAAGTTTTCCAGTTTTAACAAAGCTAATCCCATATTAATGAAAGGGTAATATAGAATATAAAAAGCTAATATACAGAAAAAGATAAGTACATAGATGAAAAATTTGTATATAGAATATTTGTTCTATATAAAAACACAGAAGAGTAAATTACAAAACTTATATCTTTACTACGAAATGTAACATTTAATGAGCTACATTAATGATGTATTAGTTGATACAAATTTTAAATAGTCAATTAAATCAAGATCTTACAAGTCAAAAATAATCGAGGGATACTTATGTACTTCACTGCCGATCCGCTGATTATCAAAGCCGTCTATTTAACGCTTCACTTTTAGTATACTTGAGTCACTCTGGATACACTCCGGATGGACAGGAGACACACTCCAAGGACAGAGTTATTAAACTCGTGGGGATAAAGCGGCTTAAAGTCAGCGTAAAGCTGCACGTTGCTGAATGTGCGGAACTTTCTAATTAGCGATTTGCTGACGAGAAACACGCGCGCGAATTAAGTTACGACGGTAACGTCACTGTCGACGGTCCAGAAGTAAGTGAGCAGAACAGAAGACATTTTACATTCGCATAATGATCCTCGCGGACAATCTTTAGGATTCCTAGGTCGAGCCCGAGGGAGACCAACCCCTTTTTTGCAACGTTGCACAATAAAGCTACACGCGGGGACAGGGTGAAAAACGCCGTTCCAAACGACCCGTTTTTCTTCTTCGAATTTCTAACGGTGCTGTTCTCATTCTGTGTTACCTTCCGCCATCTTCTCGCGTCTCTCTCTCCCGCGTTCGGAGTTGAAAGAAGATTTCTCAAATCTGCGCCTTCCTTTCGAAGACGGTCTTGGCAAGGATTCGTATTGAAAAAATTTAACGGATACCGTTCTTAGCATCTTTTCAGCTCTTTTGTGCAATAACTCACAACGTGATCATGAATCTAATCAAGCTAACTTGCATAACTTGCTAAATATGTATGAGTATACTATTTAAAAACTGCATTTTTATTCAAATTAAAAACTATTTTTTTTGTGCATATTAAAATGTTTTGTGATTGATGAAATAATCGAAAAAAAAGACTAATGCGTCATGTATGTATATCTTTTATGTTTGACATATGTAAATTACAAAAAACGTAGCATGGAAGATACAAGGAAAAAAATTAAAGATGACATTTTCTGTGAAATTTTAAAGAAAAGATTACCAACAAAAAATTGAGTCGAATGAAAAAATTCAGGCATCTTGCTACACCGCTGAGCATACAACAAAAAATACACTCTCATAATACTCTCAAAAACTTGAAAATGTCCGTTAAAATTTCAGGATTTAACATACAACAGATGTGTTTATGTATTTATTATGTTATCATACTAATGTACATTTTTATGCTTTATTTGTTTATTACTTACATTAAATTTATATTTATTTGATGATTTTCAATGCATGATTCAGAGAGATACGTCTTAAAATAAATAAAGACTCGGAAATACTATTCCGTAGCATTATATATTTTTAGTAGACGATTGCATTTTAATATATGTTGAAGAACTAAGAGTCCCACTCATTGTTTTTTTAATTTTATTTGTTAGAGATTATTTAATTCGTTCGTTAGAGATTATGACGAAAAAAAATGAAGTTCTCGCGGAAGAGTTGTTTCTTTGTTTTAATTTCTAAGCTGTTTTTATAATCACAGCAGATCTAAGAAATGATATTCCCGAAGGGGAAGACATGGTAGTGTGATCTTCGTGTGTGGCCGATCTCTCTTTTTTCGGTCTCTACGTTGATGCGCAGTTAGCAATGTCGGCGTGGATTAACATACTCGGTTTCCAGCTCGGCGTTCGGCATAAGCCCCGGGAAGCCTGTATTGGGCATCGTTCATTAAAGTAATGGGCATGATCTTCGTAACTTTAATGGTAGCTCCACCCTCCCTCCTTCGTTTACGATGTTCCATGTGAAGAGTGGAACGGCGCGCCTCTCTCAAAAATCCCCGGATCATATATGAATTAATTGAAGAATACTGTTTAATATATTCCAACGGTTTGTTACTCGAGGTTGGGGTATTTCTGGCAATGAATTACAAACGAGAAACAGCCATTACGGCTCACTGCGCGAGTTTTATTGAAGAATTTGAAGTCTTATACCGTGTGACTTCTACGATTTTTTTTCATTTACTCGTCGAGAAGTGACATTACTTACATTTTCTCAGAGAATCTGAGGTATTTTATATTTCTTTTATATTTCTGTAAAACAAATATGATTCCAGCCCGCTCCCCTTCTGGTAATAATGTCGACCACGTCCATGTCGAACAACATTCCACACGGGGAATCTAATCCAACTCGTGTCGAATGTCGTCTAGCGTGCTACAGTGTTACTTTTCACCGGCGGCCGTCGACGTTAATATCACAGTTCCGACTTGCAAGCGTATTTCATGATTTTATCGTCATTAATTTATGTGATTTTTCTCTTTTTTTACCTCGCGCGCGATTTTCCACCGGAATCGTGACGTGTCACGCCCCCGTGTTTAGCTTCGATGGGTGAGCGATGAAGGAGGACGTGGTAGCCGATGAAAGAGAACGGGAAAGACAGAAAAAAAAAGAAAACTAGTAATGTATTTTAAGCGATCGATGTAAACTTGTAGTACGAACTGCTCTTTATAGCCGCACCAGCCGACCCCGCTTGATGGTGCTGCCGGAATGTTTGGAGTTTAGAGCATAATCGTTGCCTCATAAAAGTGCATGATGCGTTTTTAAAGGGTGCTTCTGTGGAGCAATAAACAGGGGAACGTACCACGCTCTACGTGGTAATCTGCGATCTCCGTTACTAGCCCGACAATCACGCTCTACAACAAGATGGCCTGAGCAGTTAGGCGGTACCTCTAACTCGAGATTCATTTTTAATTTATCATGTTAATTAGGAATTTAATAACACTAGAATAGCTTGTTATACATATATATATATGTATAGTGATGCTCGATATTTTTGCCCATAAACAGCTTCTTACTCGAAAAACTTCTGAAAACACATGCTTGATGTTTGTAGTATGCCTTCGAAGTGTATCACAGGTGAATAGTGGCTTAGAATACATGATAAATACATTTAGTGTTATCGCAGGGTAATGATGTTATTCTAATGGTGCAATCACCGAACTTGAGGACGCGTACTAAGCTTCATGGTGAAATAAAGTAAAATTGTGTTAAAAAAACAGTATATTTATATAAAGACAAATACAGTAACAATAATAAACAGTATATTTATGTAAAGACAAATGCAATTTATTATCGAATATTATATGCATATTATTATATATAAGATCTCTTATACAGGTATTTATGGTCAAGAGTTATTGTTGAAAAATATTAATTACATGACCAATGCCTTATTGATTTTTGTTGATTATATATTAACATAAAATAAAATAAGAATATGTTTTAATAATTAATTTAAATAAAAAATGTTTAAAGTTATTGAAATAATTTGGACAAGATAATTTGGACTTGAACAAAAAAACTGCTTTTTCATTAACTTCAATGTCAAATTAGTTAAAAAAAAATCTCGAATTACTCTGTGTCTCTGAATCATTTATTATACCGCGCTATATCTTGATCGGTAAATCACAATGTAATGCCAGGGCGTGGTCTCTTTGTCTTCTTTAACCCCCGTTGGATGCACCCCATCTAACTCTAGAATGTGGAAAGTACACGACATTGCGCTTTCTAAATTCATATTCGACGATAAGTATTTCGTGACTCTTGAGATAAGTGATTGGTCGGCGACTGCTGCTTCGAATGACTCTAACGCAAAAGGAAGAGTATAGGCGGTGGTAAGTTGCTGTCAGATTTCGCGTCGCTATTTTCGAGTATTTGTATGCGAAAGAGGGTACGGGAAAAGGGAAGGTAGAGGCAAAAAGGAGGGGCAGAAACAAGTGAGATGGTCACGATCTCACAATGCGATTGTTTTACGAGTTATTCCATTTCATGGAAGAAGTGATTTGTCCCGGACTTTGCGCAAATTGTCCAACTTGAACGATTATGGCAAAACATCGGCCAAAGAAATTTCAAACCAGACCATCGAGAAATATCTTATTTGCAATTCTAATCGCGATGCTAAATCGACATGAAACTCGCTCGGTCTAATTGAGAACAGAATTGAAATTGTATATTTTACGATTATATGTTAATGTAGGATGAAAAATATTTAATTTTTTTAATACTCTAACGATTTTTGTGATAAAATAAACTACAGGTATTTCTTTATATTAATCTTAATTCAATAATCTTTCAAATTTATAACACTCTTTAAACAACATTTATTATAATTTAATAGCAATTTGTGTTAAAATTCATAATTTGAGATTAATCTTGATATACTATTCTATGATATTTTACATATGTGGATATACTATACATATATAATGTAAGAAGATTTTATCATAAATTAAAGCATTTTAAATATTTTTATTACTAATTAAAAATCAAATTAATATTTATATATTTCATAAACAATTGTTTTCTTCATATAATTTTAAATTAATATTAAATATTTCAATTAATACTTATATATTTAATAATAATTAAATCGTATAATAATATTAAATTATTTTTATTAATAAAGTTTTATTAATAAAGTTAAAAAATTTTTATTAATAAAGTAATATCAATGTTTAAAATAAATCTTGAGAATTACGATGAACATACCAAGTTGAATTTTTTTCTCTTAACTTCGAAGACTGTGACAACCTAAGATATAATAAAAAACCCCGGTTTTAGGCATCAAATTTCCAGTTACAATTGTGGCAGAATAATTTCTGGCTCGAGTCTAGAAAGTCATTTGTCTGAACAAGGAAGACTTTGTAGAGCATTAAATGCCTTAAAGGCGGGCGAACCGCTTTCGTTTTGGTTGAGTGCGCTTGGGGAAAAAGCACACCCTTATTGGTGTCTACTCCACCCTCGCGTCTAGAACCCCACCCTACACCTTTCATGGTGCTAAATTTCACTCTGGATTCCTCAGCTTTTCCTTCTACGTTAATAATAAAATTGTGTGTTACTTCAAAGACTCTCATTTAAATATAAACTTATGTAAATATAAACGTTGCTGCGCATCTGATATAAATAACGTGTTACAACTAAATGTAAACACGCTTTAATTAAATTAGTTCGTTGAACTGTTTCTTCATTTTTATAAATCCAATCATATCTTGCACTTCACATATCAAATATGTTTTATCGGTGTATAAAATATTGTTGATTACGCACATTATAGTCGCGAAGGACATAGGTACTTCTTTTCGTTTCATTTGTCATAAATACACATCTGATTCATCTTTTAAATGAGCAGAAATTTGAAGGACTTTCTCTTTTAGAAATATATGCGAGAATATTTATTATACGTCGTTTCAGACTGACAGCACAAATTGCGGACGTAAGTCACGTAACGGTAATTAGTCTTCATTATGAATGTCGCAAATAAAATATCGATATTTCTGACAAAACAATATACTGTCTGTCTGCGTTCTTCACTATTTTTTTCACTATTATACGACGGAAAATTAATTTGACAGTTGCACGCATAATTCTGAAATTCATGCCGCGGCGCTATAAACGCGAAGTCTTACAGGTTGTCTACGTATAGCTTCCCCCTTCTGTCATATTATTGTAAGATATGACGTTACTTTTCAGTGGTTACCGTTTCTGTCGTATGATGCAGGCTCGATTTACACGCGAGGTAAAGTGAAACAGCCGGATGCACGATATCGCTATATCCTCAGATTGCTCTGCCGATCTCTCCGCAGACATTTTATTGCGGATTTCAAAGAGGAGTACACCAATATGTGTAAATAAAATATTATTTCGTGTTCTTAATATACAAGGAATATCGCAACAGATATATAGATTACAGATCGTTGTGAAACGTGAATATTCCGTTGACAAAAACTGCAAAATATTAAAAGAAGTTGCACGGGATAATTTTTGAAGACGGCGTAATATGTAGATAATTGACAGCAAAATATTTAAAAATAATTCTGCATACTTTGTTAAAATGAGATTATTTCTTACAGTATGAAGTGAGTACAGGATAGGAGACTTTGAAATTGAGAAAAATAGAAAACACCCGCTCGTGCTACTTCAAATCATAACGCCCCATTTATTTTCATTTCTGTTTGTGTCGCAAACTATATATCGTTTAATGAAACCGTGCTTACACACATGAATTCACGCCTCGTTAAAGTGTGCGATGCAAACTTAATGTGTCGAGCTCGACAACGTCGCAAATCTACCCTTGCACGTCATAAAAATTCAAATGCTTTATTATTAAACTACGTTATTTCAGAGAACACTGAAGCATCGTTAAAATTGCTTAATCAAATTTCTTAAAAAGACTTTTTGGCCGAGATAATCGTGATTTTATCGATGCTTAATCGTCCATCTTGAATTTTTCTTTGATCAACTCCTTATTTTTAGCCAAATGAGCTATTAATGGGTTGAAAAATGCTGATAGTAGCCGATAGAATCGATCGTCGCGTCGGTAATAAAGCGCACCAAGTAGCTCCCGTCACTGAAGGTGAAGTCACTGAAGGTTACCGGTAGGGTTATTTCCGATTGTAATTTCTATTTTCGACGCATTATATTAAAATACATGTATATGCAAAATACTACAATACTATATATTATTGCATAATACTCTATTTTTTTTCAAAGCAAATAGAAGCAGAAATATTCTGCTAGTTACATTAATTTAAGAAGACAGATTTAATAAAGCTTTATATTTTTATGTCTTCCAAATATTAAGGTTAATTGTTTTCCACTCTTGAAGAATATTCGATCCATAATTCGTACATTATTTATTATAATCTATCTGAAGAGCAATCCAAACGTCTTATATGAGTTCTATTTTTTCATCGATTTTCTAAAAATGACGCGATTGCCGCGGGGTGAAATCTTCATTCCACTCACAGCATATTTTCCTCTCTCCTGCTTCAATCCATCGTGGAATTCTGTCGATGATGCGCATGCGCTTCGATATCATGTAGCCGAACGGCGGCATGGCGATGGAAAGGGAACCGCGTTCGAATTGAGGGGAGGGCCGCCGTCGCCATGATGGCTCAATTTATTTTCAAGCTTAGCCGAGACTCGAACCAGCGAGTCGGTCGTTACCGTTAGCGGAATGGACCCTGGACTAACCATCCCATATACACTCTACTATTTCAATAACCGCCATGCAGATGCCGCTGTGATAATCATTGAATCCCAATGATCTTTTAGTGATTCTGCGCGCGTAGAATGCACATTACATCAATTCGTAATCCACAGACAATGACAATGTAAATAATGATGTGCTACAAAAACGTACGTTGCATCTCATTGAGAGTAGAAGTCTATACTCCATAAAAGAAAGAAGAAAGAAGAAGATGATAATTACGTATTCGTACAATGGTGAGAAAATTAAATATAAGGTATTAGAAACATAGTCTCAATATATGAGGAAATTTCAGTCTAAATTTCTTGGTTTTTTCTCGGTGAGAAGGATATTAAAAAAGACTCATGATGTGAAGCTTTTTATTATGGTGTCATATATTGTTGCGTTTGTATAAAAAATTCCTCGTCAGTTAATTAACTGCATAACAATTAATAATACAAGAGAAATATCATCCTTAAAGGAACAAACAACAAGAAATAGTCTTTCTTTATCTTTTTTTATTATAAACATTGTCAATATTGTGTACAAACAATATGGTTGCATGAAACATAATGATAATAATAATAGATGGAATAAAAGTAATTTTTTCTCAGACGTTATTAATTCGAAAATGACTAATGTTCTTAGAAGATGAAACTTTGATTTTATCTCGTGTTTAAGGGATAAATTTTTATTAACTAGCAAATAATATTTCTCTCTAATTATACACACATGTATTAATAGAATTACTATACAATACTATTTTAGGAGCTATAACTCGCAGATCAAAAGCGACCACCTGTTGGGTACGAAACATTAACCCATTTAGCACCTTCTGTCATAAAGGTGGATAACTACCACTGTTGAAACATCCGTCATTATCCATTTGTAGCTATTTGACATTTTGGGTCGTTAACTTCAATCTAGTGTTATATGTTTGTGTTTTCCATTTCGATGCTATTGAGAAAAAAAGTGGCTATAGAGAAATTATTAAGTTTAGAATGAAGAAATCGGTTTAAATCTTTCCTCTTGAAGGAATACATGTATATAAGAATGTATACATATATGTATATTAATTTTTGTATGTATATTACCACAACATATTTGCAAGTATTAAATGGAAAAAGGAAACATTTCAAAGAAAATGTTTCGTTATTTACGGGTACACATCTACATGCATATTTAACATCTTCTTATAACTAGTATTTCAAGGTTTATTTATTCTTCCGCTTCGAAAATATCGATGTAACCGAGTTGAAAATACGGGCAAGAATCTTGTGTGCGGGGTACAAGATGACCAGCTCCGCTATATCTCTGTGCAGACCATCTCTGTGCAACTATGTAATATACTATCTTCAATATCTTAAAAACAGCGAGTGAAGCTTTGAAGCAGAGCGTATCTAAGATATAGCCAGTGGTACGGCGATAGGATACCTAAGCCGCATACACACATCCGGATACCATAAGTTATTTGTTTGGCATCAGCCTCGCGGATTTTATTCTTTCAGCCGAGACATTACTCTAAATCATGTTTGCACCCATATCTCCCTTCGCCATGGCGAATCACGAGAGTGCATTGAAGCCACGGGGGAAGGGCTAGGAACAGCATCAAGGTAGAACAAAACTAAAAAAAAGTTTGTAGAGGAGGGAGCATACCGTAGCCGATAGAGGAAAAGAGGAGATGACGGAGGGAGACTTGGTCTCTGGTAAGATGCGGCCTTTTCATTCTCGTAAAGAGCCGCAACGAAAAAGAAAGAAGACGGAAGAAGGGGAACGAGGAAGGAATACCGAGGAAGGAGATCCGTGAAATGATGCCTCCTTCCGCCTTAACTCCATCTGCTGCCATCCGTACGAAACGAGTCGCCAAGAGTCTACCACCACCCATCCATGACGACAGGGAGAGAAGACGACTTCGTAGCTAAAATGTATTTCACGGATGGCATCGACGGTGGCATCGAACCTCGATTGGTGTTTTCGGTGGAAGAGGGAGATATTAGGATGGAACGATGGAATGGCCGTAGGATGGATTGATCTGTATGGAGGGGGAAAGAGAAATATTTGCCCTATTTTGGAACTGACCATATCCGTATGCATTCATTTTAATTTTTTTGTTTAAGATTATTTTATTTACTTTCTTTCTTTCAATTGTTTCTTTCTTCTTCTACCTTGTTTTCTTTAATTCGATAGATGCACGCAAGTAGATCAATTTAAATGTAAATAATGAAATTTATTAGGAAGACAGTTCAGTGTTAAGTATAAGTGGGATGAAGAGAAAGGAGTTTCCTAAGATCGCGCGCGCGTTATTACTATAAAAAACTAAATAGTAGCTATTTTGTTATATCAATAATAAAATAACAATCGTAACTGAGTTATGATTGTTATTCATATAACAGTTATTTTGTTATTCATGTAACTTTATCTCAAATAATATATTTTCTTATTTTAAAAGTTTTCGTTCGGAAGCTAATTCTATTCTACCATAAAAAAATTGAATTATCTGCAGAAGATTGTAAATCATTTGAAGAACGCGTATAAAAATGATGAGTTAGTACCTGAAGCAAATTAGAGTAAATAAAATTACATTGAAAATATTCATTAATTGTATTGTGATTTTATATTATATTTACATTTTTTTCGGTAAAGCCATTTAAAAGGCACTATAAGGATTGCTTTAAGAATCTTTGTTGAGTAATAAACCTAGCTTCCGTTGAAAAAAAGACGAGAAGAATAGAGTAATAAAAACTAACAAGCACGTTAAATCTCTTTATGACAATATATTATTATAAACAAGATACTTTTTAAAATGAAAATTTAATATTGCGTTTTTTATATACATATCTTTGTATAAAGATAAAAATATATTCCAATTTTTAATGGACTTCATAATTATAACAGCAAATATAATAGCAATCTTTTAATCTTAAAAACTATTAGATTGTCAAAAATAATTTAAGAACTTTGTAATAAATAACATTTTAAAAAAGTTTGACTGGATAATTTAGGAAAATAATATCGTAAATTTTAATAATGTGTTTAGAAATCAATTTTTGATATTTAAAAGGCAATCAACATTGTAGAATTAAAATTTAAGGAAACTAATCATCGGAGGAAATCCATTTCTAACAATTTGCAAGGCATTACTTTTACGACACACGGACAAAACGTTCTTTTTGTGATAAGTGTTGGATGGACGGACCGTCCGACGTTAAGCTAGGTGAGAGACAAGAGAAGGGGTAGGTTTGCGGTTGGGTGGTTTGTTGGTAGAGTTATATACTGCCTCGTAAAACACGATCATTGCTTTATTACGTGCTCCCTGACGTATACCAGCTAATTGTTAGGTGCGAACACATTTATAGGCAAGTCATTCACCTATTCTTTCGGTCTCCTCTTTTATTGCCATGGAAGGAAAACACTAATTATAATCCTACTTTGATAATGATACAGTTTGTATCTGTTGTATATATGTATATATATATATATATATATATATATATATATATATATATATATATCGTAATAAAAATTATATTTTAACTAAACAGTTTTAATAGATATATTTCTTATTAATCTAAAAATGAAATAAATAAATACTTAAATTTATATTAATATGTATAGTGGATTTTGGTCTCTGGAAATTAAATTAGTTGAATTTATTAGTCTTCTTCTTCTTCTTCTTCTTAATATAAGACTTTGTCTTGTATCTAAACCACTTATGCCTTTTCGAGGCCACAATGTAGTTCTATGAGCGTTCCTTTTTCTTTACATTAGGCAGGTTGTTAGCCTCACCTGTCGAATAGATATTTATCAGATCGGTGCATCTATGTTATCCGAAGATCCTTTTGGCAGATACTCTCGGTGGTTTGCCATTGCTTTCCGAGAGAATTTATTAGTATGTTTTGAATTTCAAATAAGATAATATATGCGTCTGATTTTTTATAAGTAACATTAGTTATGCAATTCGCTAATTAATATAATTAACATTTATAGTCATTAGAGACTATCTATCTCTATATTTTACTTTTATTTTCCTTACATTTATCTTTGAAAATATCTTCTAGGACTTTCTTTCCTTCTATTTTATTCAAATATTTTTCTTGTCGTTGAAGAAATAATAGCATAAATACACAAAAAAACTGTTAAAGCTTGATTTGTTGAAGCATCATTTTAAAACAACGAAACGGGATGACAGCATGCAATCCAAGTATTAGACAATACTAGAAATCTATATAAAAAAAATCAGTAACATATTAATATTAAATTACATTAGCAAAAGCAAATAATACAATAATAATAACAATGTTTGGTAAATAAAATAGCATTAAGTATGTATCAGTGTTATATGTAAAACAACAGATAAAATATTATTTTTACACAGATAATATTATAGTTCGCACATTGATAAGATACAACTCCGTTGTTAAAATTAAATATCGTATGATGTTTTCTTTTTATTTTCAATCAGAATTTAAAAATATACACGTAAACGCATTTTGTATACTTTTAAAAACTTAAAAATATTTTTAACACATTTATACAAATATGTATATCATTACAAATGGTTACAATGGTGCTATAAAAAAGCATATTATCGGGCATCAATTAAAAATGTATGAAATTCATAAAATTCTTTAAAATACACGTGAGATTAAAGTGTGTGATTAAAAATACCTGGCCAACCGTGATAGAACGAGCGTCGTGATTTATGGCTGAAAGAATTGCGATTACGGAGTCGGCAGGATTACACGGTAACATGCGATCTCATGAAGGAACGATGCAGTGACATATGAGGACTGGCTAAAAAGATATATACATTAGCTTCTCCCTACATAATGTGAGGGTTTTTTTAAATCATATAAATGGAATTCTCCAAATGATGTGTTTACAAAGTGACGGTAAAAGGAGGGAAGAGAAGAGTAGCGGTACGCCCGGACGAGACAGACAAAAAATATTTCCAGAATTTCCTTTATTAGCTTCACGCTCGCATACTTTCAAAGTTTGTCAGGGCACATTTGTTTCATTACTATGGTCCGAACGACTTGGATCTTCGTGGCCTTTCGAAATGAAGCGCGCGTATTCAGGAATTGTACTGATTGCGGTCTTCTCTTCTCCTCGTGGATGTTTCTTCAATTAAATTTAATTAAGCTTGCGCGCAAAATGAAGGCCTTAATCATGTTTAATTAACCGCGCGCCGACAAAATATTTGTGGAAAGACATTGGAGAGTAAAATTTGGTTAAATTTTTGACGATTATCAATGCCGGCTCTTCTGATCTTTAGAAACTTGACAATCGAAAAGATATTGGAGAATATACATATACTCGTGGCAAGGAAGATGTATGTTTGTATTTAACATATTCTTTGAATAAATATTTGTTAAATTGTATATAAAAATATATTATTACACTTAAAAAGGACCAGAACCAATGGTCGAAATGTTGTGGATAAATAAAGAAATTATATAGCTAATTTGCAGTCAAATATTACCCTTCTTTTTGGGTTTTTTAAATTGTATATGTATATACACATTGCATTTTATATAATTTTCTTTTATTTCATACACTCTTATTAATTATCAAATATGATATGTCTTGCATCATTATCGAATGTAATTATAAATGATTAACTTAAACTAAAATCATAAAATGATTAACTAAAATCAGTTTTTACACAATAAATATTTTAAAATAAATCTGGATTATAGAAATATTCAATATTGAAATTTAAACAAATTTCACAACTTATGTTTTACGAAATTAATAAAAGAAATCTTTCTTTTCACTTAATTTTAAATACATTTTAAATAGATTTAGATTAACAGACTCTCTGAAACCTTTCACACTAACGATTTTAAATTCCTCAAATTTTGCCATGGAAATATCGAATCTTCAATGATGCTTGATAAGACACGCGTGATACACGATATTTAAATTGAAAGATAATATGATTGCGACAATACTGACCAAATTTTTCATTAAACATTAGGTTTCATTAATCAGACTGTGGTGCGGAAAACTAATATATCCGATGTTGAATGCGAGCAAGGGAAGAGGGTAACTCACTGGGTGGCTTAAATATTTAAGCATATTCATGTAGTCGTTTCCTCGACATCTCAGGTAGTTTGCATATCGAATTCGCTGCGCAAGGCGAATTATTCTGTCATAGTATCAGCGTTTCCGTACACAAAGAGATAGCGGAGATCCGCGTAGGCGTCCGAGTACTGATACTTACGCGTCATATTTTCCGGGCTGATACCCACGCCTAGTTTTCTCTCGGGCACTCGTTTCACCGAGTATATCGGGCGTATCAGCCTGCACGCCGCGCGACGACGATACATATATATACCGCAGCACGTACGAATTTTCGTATTTGGCTAAGATCACGTTTGGATAAAATGGCAGCACGGATCCCTTGCTGACGCCGATATATTCTCCCTCTGCGCAGCTCAGGCACCAATACACACGACCCTACGAAGCAGCTGGATACAGCTGAAATGGACGGTTACACCCGTCACATACGAATACCTGTGGGTATACCTGTCCACGCTTTTCTTCATCATCGCACCGTCACGTATGCGGCAGAGATAGCCGAAGTGTAGCCGGGATCGAAGTACGAAATAAAAACTTGTGCGGGGCCGGCGTCTAAATCAGACTCGCCGTGGAGAATTTCTCGATTGCGGTTTCTTCGACTGAAATTTCATACAGAAAGTTTAACGCGGCAAGATGCACGCGAGATCCGCGTGTTATTACCGTTTCGTATAATTTGCACCGTTCTAAATATTCCCACATGGATAGTTTTAATCACCTTCACTGATTTTTACATTATACTATTACTTAATCATCAATATGGTCGATAATGTCTGAGTCAAAGAAAAAAATTCGTTAAATAACTAATGTAAAATAACAACAAATGTCTTATTTGAAATAATGAATAAAAGCAATTTTCCTCCATTTGTGTTACGAATATCACCATCGATACGCGTCGATTTTACACGCATTAATTTGATTTTGAATTTATTTCATTAAAAGAAAATTGAAAATGTGTGTATATGTGCTTCTTTTAATTTAATATAAATGAACAGTGGACAAACACATTTTTGCTAAAAGAACGGTAAAAATTTATTAAATTATTAAATAAGTATCTTTTTAGATCTGTGTAACGTATAAAGCACGACGCCGGTTGTACACAATAGTTCTCACGAGGAGCCTCAAAGGGGTATTTCAGAAGTTGAAGGTTAAAACAGTAAGTTTGAATGCTTATACTTTCAGAAAAAAACAGTATTTTCGCGCAGCCTGTATCCGTGCGAAATTGGCCCGTAAACAAGCTGACTCGTGAAACTCGTGATGTAGATATGGCGAACGTGGCCAAGAGTAATATTTTCCTTCCGTCGTTCGGCGAAAGAAAAACTTTGACTTATTCTTTGGACGAAGCGAATGTAAAAAAAAATAAAAATATTATGTTAGATATATTTAATTACATCTTATTAAAATAAGTCAAATTAAATATACCGATATCTATTTTTATCTGAATTATTTTTATTTTCACAGATTAGCGATGTAAAAATATTTTATTTGTTTCACGCAATGTAAAGTAAGATAATCACAAGTAAGATAATCATTGATTGATATTACTTTGAAATTTAGGAAGTGGTATTTGACAAAATATTATGAAAGAAAGATGTTATGAAGTCTACGTATCATTCTTCAGGGGTTCTTGACTTTTGCTGTTTCTACTTTTGGTCTTTTATGTGCCATATTACACACACACACATACACACATGCGAAAGAAAATAGTAAGAGAGCTGAAAGAATTTTATTACATATCTTTGTTAAGCGAAAAATAAAGAATCATGATTCATGATTTCTTTTTGTCAATATTTTATCAGCTATTACTCATGTAAAGTTAACCGATACAAATTATGCTCATGGCAGAAAATTAATAAACATGATAGAATATTGAAGAAAAAAAGAAAAGATAAGGGGGATAAAATAAAAATTAGTGAGAACATACGTATATATCCTAAAACATCAAAGTTAATGTCATTTAATATCAAATTTAATGTTGCTATTGTATCAGGTGGATCGTTACTCTGTCACAGTGTATTTCATATTACATAAATATATGTATGTTACATAGACATACCGTATACTGGATGCGTTGTATACAGCCGTACTCTGAAATATCTGTGCCATGAGCCACTGGAGCAATATGGACGAAAATATCTACGAGAGCCGAAAGTATATTTCTCCATTTTCCCTTCACCTTTCTCTCCCTTTCGCTTTACTCGTTTCTATATTCCTCCATCTCGCTCGGCGCGGCCGCTCAGTCGTATTCGGAGAGACAGGTATTGCTTCCTATTTCCCAAAGGGACGTTGGGTCAATTCCAGATCAGAGAACAGAGATCACGGAGCGTGCAAAAGCAAATGTACGTCGGCCATTTTCGAGGTTGATTCGGAAGGTTGCCGGGGAGGGGACGCGGATAGAAGATAAGAGGACATGGGCGGGGTGGGCTCCGACGTATCCCAATTTCCACAAAGTAGAGATATGAAAGGTTCTTTCGGCATCGCTCAAGCGCATTTCCTTTACGTCGCTGAAACAGAACTGTCCAGAATGTTAATTAAATTTCTTACTGCCTCATAAAGTTCCGCTCGGAACGGACAAATTTATTCTAGCACGTTTCTCAATGCACTTGGTCTCTGGTGATTTTTGTAATTTGTAAATTGGTGAGTCCGGAACGTAAAAGACGGGGATAGTTCGGGAGGGAGAGATAAAATAATCCGCCATAGATATCTCAATTCCACAAAGTACGGAGAGAATTCTACCCGTACATAAATGATCTAATACATTTTTGCGAGTCAGACGTCGTCCCGTCGCCCTCGTTACGACTATTTGCGACTAAGAACTCTACTTTGTTCCCTGTCAGCTCCGATATTTTGATAGTAACCGTGGTGGCTAGCGTACTTTTACTACGCGAAGTTGGAAAGTACCGCGATTGAAGCATTCAGCGATCTTCTCGCTTATTCGGAAAGGAGGAAGAATTCTCTTCATATTTATAGCGATGTAAAAAAAAAAAAAAAAAAAACGTGCATCGGTGATATTTGTAACGCAGCAATGAAATAACTGGCACGGAAAAACATACTTTAAACCTGCTATTAAAAAATTGCAATCAATTAATCCGCAAATTGAAAAAGCTGACGCGGTCGCGATGTCGTTTCCTTATCTCGAGGTTAGCGGGTCATCGTGATCGTAAAAGCTACTCATAGACGTTTTTAACGGGAACACACGTAGTCGGTTGTGCACAGAAACACGTGGCATTTATGGCACTGAAGCTTTACGGGGAATGCAGGCGGGGGTGGCCGGTGATGGTGGGGAGAAGGCGTAGCCAACCGAATTTAATTAAATTGTGTTTTGGATTCGATAAGAAATTACTTCATACGATGCGGAGGCGCGAAGGCTGTTGTATTTCGATTAGTAGAGCGTGCAGGTATCTACGATTACTAAACTATCAATATGTCGGTGTTATCGTTCGACCGACAATTGAATTGTTGTACCTTCGACTTATCCATGTATTGTGTATTCAGAAATTTTGTTATTAAAAATATTAAATCATATAATTAAATAGTAACGAGATCTTAATTGTGCTAGAACTATTAAATCATATAATTACCGCAGTTATTAATTTATCTTTTTACATTATATATACTTTAAATTTATTATACAAGTTGATTTTATTGTTTGGTACAATTATAATACTTTGATACAATTATAACAATTAATTGTAAATATAATTGACTTAGTTATAATTATAAAAAAATATATAATTTAATACTTGTTATTAATAAAATAACAAATATAAAATTTATGTATGCATACATTGTATACGACACCGAGACTCAAAGTAACTCATTTTTATTATATGTAGATTAATGAGTTACATATTTAAAAAGAGATTTAATAAACACTCGTAATAAACACTTTAGATTTTTTCGTTAAAGCTCTTCGTTTTCCGCGTATAATTAGTTGATGGCTCTGATACGTAGCGAATATTTTTTGAACAAGAAAATATGTTTTCATAGCCACCCGATAAGGCGGCATAACAGTCCATAACTAGCTGCAATAAAGTTTACACTGAGAATAGCCAGCGTATCATATAAGAACTGCTGGCCCGACACAATCCGTCGCAGTGATGACTTAGACGACGACGATAAACATTGAATTAGATCTGTCCGGATTTTTCTATTTAATAATTTCTCCCGCTTGCTACAAATTTATTAGATGATCACCGTGGATGACATCAAAGTCAACAACTTTGGTCTGTTCTCCCACCTTATCTCCGGGTAAGATTTGCTGAAATATTTTTCCTTACAACTTCACTCAATTTATAGAGACGAATATCTTTTCTGTCATTTGTTAATTTTTATCAATGAAAATATTGAATGACGCTACATCAGATGACGTGAGATAATAAGTGGCATTTAACTGAGAAAGTTTCAATTGAAAAATATATGGATACTTTTGTAGAAAGATAAAATTATACATTCTGCGAGGCACGGATGCAAGGAAGATAAAACCACAGCAAGCTGCGACATCCTTAATGGATCTTTCTTAGTTAGAAAGATTAAATGTTAATGTTCACTTACCGTCTGGAATAAAAGTTTTCTTCCTCGCTGTTTTCCTCGCATCTCTGCAACCGAAAGTTTTGAAATAAAATAGAACTCGAGAAATACACCGCCACGAGATTTTTGCGAGATGACATTTTTCTAGCATTCTCTCGTCCACCGAAAAAAGAAGATATTTTATTGACCTAACGGTATCAAGTAGCACAACAGGAAATATTCTTAAGATTGAATACATATATTTTTTTTTGAGGATATTATGTTAATTTTCTACCTTATTTTTTTCTCGTCGTGCCCACCTCAACCAGGTATTCTTCTTCTGGAAAAAAGGTTGCACAATTTTTTTGTCCTATTTGCTTTAGTTGTTGTCCGGTAGCTACCGCATTCTCAAGTAACTCAGGTTTATTTTGTCTCATAAGGAGGCTACCTTTTTTTCATCAAATTCAAAAATATATTTAAGAATTTCTTGGATTGTAAATCTTTTCTTTCAAATCCAAGTGTTGCCAAATTTTGGGATAAGAAAGATGCATTGTGTGATATATTTGTAAAGTCGAAAATAATGATAAAATATTAATAAATAATTGCTTATTAATTTTTAATTTATAATAAAAGTAGCTTATTCTGGAAAGTGAGAAGTGATTTCTTTGGAGGGATTTATTTTAATATTATTTATTTATTTACATTATTTGTCCATTTTAATATTTAAATTACACGTTAAGGTACATTATGTCTGGTTTTTATAAAAAACTTTAATATTCTTCACTACATCATTCTTATATCTTCGCTATGTGCTTGTGGCAATGAACAGAAAGGATGACAATATTTATATCTGAAATATCATATCTCTGAGAGTATAAGATTTGATCCTAGCCAGAATACCTTTGGGATATGCCGTGATCTTTACAGAAAATAGGGTCCCAGCATTTTGTCGTTGAAGCCATCTCTAGTATTGAAAGACGTTCATACACATTTCCAATCACCTAACGTAATAAGTTTTTTTTTAGAACCGTCTCTATCGCATTCTGAAATAAGAAGAGACTCGCATTTCTGACATAAGAAAGTTTGACGAGACGTACATAAAATTCGAATTATTTTTATGTTTGCGCGAGATCTTTTAAATCAAAATATTTCCACTGTCAACCGCAAAGCATGCAGAATATTGACGAAATAATATATATGTATATAAATTTAATATACACGTTTGTACAATTCTGAGATAAAACTCGATTTGAAGAGTGATGATGTAAATAAGAGTTTTGAGGAAAAACATATAGTCACTTATGAGAGAAATTTTATTAGATTGTACACATAAAATAAGTAAGTATTAAAAAGAAATCGTTACACGCGTTATTATTTGAAAATAAATTTTAAAGATATGAAGATAAAATTCTTGATTCCTACTTTAAAGAAATGCGAATGAAGTATTAGATTTATTATATTATTTGTATTATTTGTTTTGTTGGTATAAAAAAGATCTCGGATTCTTAGTGGAATAGTATTTTCAAACATTTACCATATCAGAGTATAAATTAGATAAAAAGATATTCGTTTCTTCTCTCGAGAACAAAATGGACCACGGCGAAGCGAGTTCTACATTTTCCATTACAGCGGAGTGGAAAAAGCGTTCCGTGTGCAGCGGGATCGATAGACACGGTTAGTCTCTCATTCGGACGCCCGTACATCTACGTGTGTCTCGCGTGCGTGTGTATGTGTATTTTTGTCGCATAAAGAGTACAGTCGCGAACGCGGGTGGATTCCGAATTTATAAACTTTGCATGTGCAATATTGCGTGAGATTGCCGCGCGTCCTCCATATGTGCCGCTTGATTACGTCAATTTATTTTCATGCAGTTGTTTGCATAGTCCCCGTAGCCGCCGTTGTCCGCGCGAAATATTATTCGGGTGTTCCGTGTGTGACGGTGTACTGTATAAACAGCATATATACGACGGCAATGTCGGTCGACGAAATTTCGATGCCGGCGTGCATGCGCGTCGGCCGCGTACCCTGGCCCAGCTCGCCGGAGCACAGCGCCCGCGCCGTGTGTACGTTTACGTGTCTCTGGCAACGATCGTTTCTCTCACACGCCCAGAATTCGGCTGGAATGCATGAAATTCACGAAGAAGGGGAGAGAGAGAAGCGACCAGCCATTTCGTACAACGTACGAAAAATATTTCAAGAAATTGTGCAGACTGTGGAAAGGGGAAGATGGAGAGAACAGAATGATGAAAATTTAATACTTTCCCGGCGTTTATTATCGTCCAATTTATTTCCCTATTATTGTCTGTCAACTGACAGTATATTTTCACGTTGCTTGTTAAGACGCGGAAATAATAGAGGCGTTGGAGAAGGATCTCGGGAGGGAAAAACGTGATTATCGTCGACTCGAGGGAAGCAACCAGCATTGGCATTTAGCGTGCGCATGTTAACTCGCTGATACTTAAATCACGAAAACTAGGTCAAACCTATCGCACAATATTGATTTCCTCTAACGGTTTTCTTCGTTGAGCGCGTTTCTTCGTTTCGGAGTTCTCTCAGTGTTTGTTGTGCACCTTTGGCGGAGGCTTTTTGCTTTTCCAGCGATCTCGATTTCATAATATCAATTTCACATCGCCATTTGCATCTTTAACAACAATCATATGTTTCAAATTAAAATAAATCGAGATTCACAAGAGGTTCACAAGAAAGCAAATGAGCATCATGAAATGTATTATAGTTTAACGGGCTATGGAACCTAAAATAAAACTAAAGTAAAATAAAACATATATTTATTCCGATCTTAATGTACCATAATTAAAATTGTAATGCAATAATGCATATAATACAATATGTTTATGTCTTAGCGATGTTACCCAGTATATAATTAAATAGATCAGAATAAATGTACATTCTTATTTTACTGGGTTCTATGGTCCGTTAAATATGTTAATTTCCTAAGTTTAATTATATGTTTCCTTTTACTTGAAAGTAAAGCTTTATATAATATAAGATAACGCGCAGGTCTCTTTGCCCTTGTATGTAAATATGCGAAACCTGTTAGCTCGATGTAAAATACACCCCGGATAAGGGAACGCTAATGAAACTTTCGTGTGGCAACAATTTTTCATTTTATGATAAGAATCACGGCATTCATATGCAGGCATTGCATGTGCGTATCTGTCTTATGGTTCAGCGTTTCTTTCCTCTTCATGCGCACGAGCCTGCGTCCACAGGAAAGAAACTTACCACTCACTCGCAGCTTGGAACTTTATACATCTTCATAATCATAGATTAAATAATTATTGATTATACCTACCTCATTATAGCTACCTCAGTTGCAATTAAAAAACCATGATGCAAACGTTAAAACATCGTGATAAAATATTGCAGAATATCTTAATGTTCACATAATACGTCGTGCAAATAGTTTGTAGATATTATAACATATTATGACTCGCAAACAATTGAATTATTGTTAGACATTACACCGACATCAAAATGAAATATCGACAATATCTGAATATTAGATACAAAATATAAATGTTCGAAATACGGGGGAGGAGACATAATTTTTTATTAATGCGACGAAAGACACAATCGATTTCTATACACAATATATTATCAAGTATAAGCGAGCGTATTGTATAAACGAATAATAAAACAGAAACATTTTTCACCGTGAATGTTTGCTTCAAGAAGAAGAAGTAGAATGTTTAATTTGCATTCGACTTGTTTATGGGACTGCTTTGAGAAAAGTTGTGAATAAACATGAATTTGCGATATTTATTCGGTCAGTCCTTATCCGTCTCAGAGAGAGAAACATTAAATAAACCGAAAAGACCGGTTGTGATGTTCGGTAACGCATAGAAATGAACGGGGGACATGGCGGCGCCTGTTGCAGTTCAGCCATGGTTGCTCGAACACCTATCCCATACTTTCGACTGGGTTATGCTCTCGATTTCCTTTCCATCGCTTCGCTTACATCTACTACTTTGTTTTCTTGCCGCACGATATACCTACCTTAGAGGCGGGATGCAGGTGAAGCGAGTGAGTGGGGATGGAAAGCGATTGAGTTGCCTTGATGGGCGCATCCCGACGTAGTACACGGCCGAAGGTACTCGGGAGTATGGAGCATCGTGGCTTGACCTGTAAACACTGAAGAACCATTCCTACGTATCCGGTGTGTCTTGAGAATCGTATTTTTTTACCTAACCTCTGAGGAATGTCGTTACGAAGAATATGTCGCAAACTTTTTCATGAATTTTAAATTGTAATAAAATATTATCATGATGTAATGAAGAGGAGAAAGATGATGGTTCAATTAATTTTATCTGTCAAGGTAACAGAGTTGCGTCATCTCGAGAAATGCTAAACTGAACTATCTCGAAATCCTGATTTAAAGAATTAAACCTGTAATTTTAATCATCTTCCTGGCTTTCAAAATATTTTATTTGATTCTACTCCGAGAATCTTTCTTACGGAGACACCCTGTGTATCTTGCTTTGTTGAATACATGAAAAACCGAAACTTCTCTCGTAAAACCACGACGAGGCACATCTAGCCTGACTCATGTTGTTGCACACGTATCCGAAAGTAAGCAGACACTTGTGGATGAATGTGTGATGTTTCTTACTCGCGGCGGGTTTATACACGCTACGGAGTTATGTAAAGCATCAGTCGTGTAAAGTTAAGGATTTGCCTGTTTGAAATACTTTTGTGTAGTTCGAGATTATTTTGAAATATATTTTTGAAAAATACATCACATTCTCTAACAGAATAATATTTCACGATCAAAAATTGAGATCTAAAAGTGCTTTAGTATTATTAGAAATCTAAATTACGTAAAAATTTTCTTCTTCTCATTAAATATTTTTATTATAGAATACTAATATGTAACTGCAACGGCAATAAACTTTTATAATTTTACATGAGAATTTTCATTCGTGGAGTAAAATAAAATTTAAAATAATGCGCCGCATCTAAGTAGTCTTTCTCGCACATTTATGCTGTATTTTTCTTTTTCGTATATACTTACATCTTGCATTTAGGGTTTCGCGTATTTATGCGTACTCTTCGCGAACGTGAAAGTTGTCTACTTAGATACAGTCATACTATAACATTGCTGTAGTCGGCCTTTTCGCGCCACGTCTCCTCAGGAAAACTCCTTAAGCTGTAAAGCGGCGCGTGCACTTTCGTAGAGATATAAAGCGAAACGTGTCGGTAAAAGAATTGCCGGTATGTGTTACTACGCCGGTACGACCGTGGAGCTAAATATGTCAAGTGGTATATCAAAGTGTGTTTCTTAGAAAGCTAAACTTCCACCGAACTACGCTGGGAAAGAAAGAGTTACGAGTGGTTTCTGATCTCACGATTCTAACGAGGATCAGCGTGGAATGATGTCAACGTTTTGCCAAATAAACATGATTACGTAAAAAAAAGATTATCTTTGTACAACGCACATTTGAGATATTTGCATAATTGAAAATAAATATGTGGATAAATAAAGTGACATTAAAAAAGAGATTTAACTATGTTTTCGTAAATGTAAACTTCAGTGATTTTCTAGCTATAGAAAAAACGTAGCATCGTATAAATATGATAAATTATTAATAAAGTTTCAATAAACATATATATAATGCTCATTACAATATTAAATATTTGTAAGGACTAAATATATTTAAAAAACTTGTAACTTGTAGTTTATTTTTTGAAGTATGTACTTTTAAGGTACAAAAGAATATAGATTTAAAATTATAAAACTGTTAAAACTGAATATAGCAAAGTCATTGTTGAATTATCGAAACCAATTGGAGCTCACAGATTTATAGGACAGCTTCTATATTCATGCCACAAGCGATAGACAATGCGTTTGTCCGCACTAATCGTAAATTATCGGTGCTCGGTGATAACATAAATGCAATCACATAATTGCGCTCTTGATCCAATTGTTTTTATAGGTTGGCTCTTATCAGCAAGAGCCAATGATAATTGAATGGCAGCACCACTAAAAGTCGAACTTGAATATTACACAAAAGCTATGCGTGCAATTCTATGCGAAGCAATTTCCACTGAAACATATTTCTATCAAAGTATTGAGTACAAATTGTAGAAAAATAAATTTAATTTATCATGCATATTATTGTAAGAATTTATACACAATTTGAAAAATATTTTAAAGAAAAGATTCAAAAGATTCAAAAGATTCAAAAAAGTAAACACGGTAATATGCAGTTACACAAGAATGCAAATTATTTGATGGTCATTTTTTACATTCAGGTTGACAATAATTTTTCTGTCAACAATAAATTCCATAAAACCAATAAAAACACGCTGAATGTAGCAGAATCGGTAGCATGTTAAATATATAAACAGAATATAACGGATCGATAACCGGTATGAATTACAAGCGTCCTTCACAGTGTGAACTTTCAACGGCTACGATTGAGAATTACGAGATGTGATTGCAAACGCAAAAATACAAGCGTGAAAGCACAGTCCGCGATACAGAGCGAAAAGGATAAACGCGAATACGTGCGCATGCCCAATCTGACGATCAAATCGTTTCAGTTATCTGGTATGAAGGAATTAATGGTGCGAAACCAGTTCAATCTCAGTTCCTATATCACTACAAATTTTCATTCATTCATTTTATTTTGTGAGATTCTAGGACAAATTTCCACTTCTTTCACAAATTCTCCTTCATTGATTTACGTTTGTTGTATTGAAATAAGTGTAAATATTTATTGATATCAATTATAATATTCAACATATACATATATATAAGCAATATGTTTATGAAAGCAAAGAAAATATCGATAAAAGTATTGTTAAAAATCGATATTTAAAAAAATGCCTAAAATTTTATAGAATAAATAATGTTGTAGTTATTACATGAAATGTCAAGAATGATCATTTTCAGATTACAAATTACTTCAAGGTAAGACGCTATGACAGAAAAGGCGTAATTTTAATTAAAAGTCATAGAATAAAGTGAACTACTCGCGTCCAACAGAGTCTAACACGTGCCTCATACAAATTGCCTTATTGTTTGTACGTGAGCGCACATTGTATTCGTGAGCAATGTCGTGTAACGGTGCCAGCTCTGCCATTGCCCTTTTCATCGAACTCAGGAGTTTTACTTTTTTCACTTCAACTGTCACCGTTAAAACTATTCCTAAAATTTTCATAATTAGATTGAATTATGACGACTTATATACGGTGACTTACAGTTACGCGCAGTAATAATATAATTTCACGAAATGTCGCGGTATTACTAAAGCAATAGGCAGACTGAAATTTGCCAGTCTAAAAGTCCATCGGGTGAACGATTGAGAACTGGAAACATCTTTGTTAAGTTCAGTTTTTTGCCCCGCCTTTACCGTGGCTTAAGAAATGTTACCCGATTACAATGCATCGCCGCTGGGCGCAGGTAATCGAACGAAAAACATGATTCGCAGGAACAGCGGTAGGCCGCTGATCACGATCACTTTGTAGTCGAGTGGGGGCGAGTGACACTAAACAGGTAGGATGATCATGTGAAACCTCGTGAAACTTACTGGCAAGCTGAAGCGTGTCTAACTTCTACATTTGTATCAAGCTTGAACACGCGTGCTCTGAACGAAACTGGCTGATAAAAAGTTTGCGATTGTGATAATTCATTGTGATACAATGATCTCTTTGTTTTCAATTCATATTATAAACAAGTGCGGTATATAGTCAGTGAACTTGAGAAATGTACGAAATTAATGTAAGTCCTCTCGCATTTTGTTTACGAAACTTTCATATATAATATATCAAATAAATATAATAATAAATATAATATTTCAAATATAATATTATATATAATAATATTTGAATTGAAAGCTTTGTAATATGACAATTAAAGCATCATATTCCATACAATTTTAATACATTTTTAAGATGTACAAATAATAATAAGTTGTATATATTCGACCAAAACTTAAAATATACAATTCAAAATAAATATGTTTGCATAAAATTACAAAGAAAAATATTGAATGTTATTCAATTGTTGCAGATATGGAGAATAAGCGATTTGGCGACTTAGCATCTTATGGGTAAGTTGAAACCTTTTCCCTTAAGTCAAAGAAAGAAGGAAGACGAACAAAAAATTGATTGTCATTTAAACAGCCAGTTAACTTTTTAGTCAAGAGTTATTGACTTATTGACATAAAGTATATATTCATTATTGTATTCCATTTATTAAACTGTAATATAACAAAATTTTTGTAATTATAAATTGATATCTCGTTTCTGATTAACGTGTGCACGCTGTACATAATTTATATTCTTAGTTTTTAGTAATTATATTTTTAGTAATTATTGTCGAAAACAAAATAGTTGCTATATTATATGTTGCGTAGAATCTATAATTTTCTATTTCACCCCGTAATGTAATAGGAAAACTGGGGTGTTCACGTGGGAATTCTGAGTGTTCATATATAACTCAGGAACCTTATTTTTGGCAGTCTTGGTAGAATTCTCAGCGTAATCTGACGGTTTATGCCAATCCGATGCTAGACCGGATAAACATAAAACATGAGGCGGAGAATGGAGAAACGTATAACAAAGAAACATTCTAGCAATACTAAGAAGCTGAGGGACTAACCTCGCAGGTCCATGTTGCTACGTTTAGTATACGTACGCGACAAAGCTTTCACCTTTCCCCTCACAATTCGCCATTGCTCGACGTGATATTTTATTGTGATGTGCGAAACCCTGAGTATACCATTTTTTAAGGCAATATTAGAAATTAGAAGAATTACATTAATTTTGATGCCTTTTTTGAGCGTAATTTTGAGATAATATAATATGCTATCTTTAAACACTAGGGTGATAAAATGTGCAATACATCTTGTATTTGTACAACAAAAATAAATTCTAAAGGTAGACAGTTTATAATACAACAAGACTCACAATTAAAATAATCGAATAATGAAATAAAAAAAAGAAAGTCAAAAACTGCAAGAAGAAACTTGATATAACAAAAAGATTAATTTTTACGACTAACGAAATTGGTTATTAAGATACGACCTTCGGTTCTGAAAGACTCTCGTAATCCAGAAGAAGACAACTATACATATATCTATAAGATAGATAGGTCAAGGAGATGAGAGGTAGAAAGAAGGAAGGAGTTAACGGTTTGTCTCTATATAGATCACTGGTTGAAACAGCGAAGAGAAATATATTCTTGTACGTAGCATTTTCGTGAAAACATCTTTCTGAAGATATAATTCTATGGAAATTATTTTATGAGATAAAAATAATTCTCTCAATAAGTTTTTGAGAAAAATAAAAAGCGGTAGAAGGAATTTGGAAGAGGAGTAAAAGAAATTTTAATATATAATAAATTCCGCCTGAAGAAAGTTTTTACGCTAAACTATATTTAATCCGAATTGAAATTAGAAAGACTTGAGAAGTTGAAATTAGTTTGCTTCGCTTATGTAATATTCAGGAAAGACTTGGTCACTTCAGGAACCTCTGTTTAATTAAACTGAAAGAGTGACAGCAGTAATTCTATTTTAATCCCTAATGTAAAAGATCTTTTTGCTTGAAATTGAATTAAACCGGAGAATTCTGCTTGCTAACTTGCTCGAGCTATATATTATATAATACTTACAAATAGAGATACACATGTTCGATACTTCAGACTACTTCAGACTATTTAAAAGTAATTAAGAAATGTAGTTTAAAACAGACACAATGGAAAAATGAGTTATAGTTTTACACGTAACACAAATTTTGCATAAATATACGTTGTATATAGTTATACAATGCAACATAAATATAAATTGAAACAACATGAAAATGTATAGAATGAACGATGGTAGCTGTTGTTATGTAAAAATGTAAAATGAGCTGATGTTGAAAGAGATAATTGTAGTAACTTCGAATAGCTTCGAATATTACCAAAATATGTGGGTTAAAGTTTCTTTTTTTCACAAAAACTGTCTCAATATTATCGGGAAATTATGTTCGATTTCCAAAATGTCATAGCGACCGCATTCGTCACAGTGTTGAAATTGTACGACCGATTGTTTCCCCCGATCTCTGGAAAATCTCGTTGGGTTGGGTCCTCCAACGAAACGTTAGCATGCTGTACATGTCGGTACAGTGGGGTTCCGCATTGATCGGCAGGCACTAAGAGAACTTTGCTCTGATTGGTCAGACTCCACTACATTCTTGTTTTCATGATACGGACGACAAGGATGAATATATCCACGGTGTTCGTTGATTAAAAGAGGACGAGTTGTGTGTTGCATGAGAAAGAAAGAATATCTATCGATTTACAAGGTTGAAAGAAGATAAGAAATGGAAGGAGAAAGTAGTACTGTGATGCAAATGATAGAAAGAAAAGAAAAAAATGCATGCGCGCACGAGAGAGAAAAAGAGAGAGAGAGAGTGTGTGTGTGAGTGAGAACAAGAAAGTAGGAGGAGTGAGAGAAGGAAATCGTAAAGAAAGTAAAGAATTTTGAAACAGAACTATCGAGTTTAAAATACAAAGAGTGAAGATCGAATATTACATTAGAAACTATGATACAAAATTCAACAATTCATTTTTGTAAACTTTCTTTAAAATTGTAAATTTATTTTAAATTATCAATTTTTTTCCGAGCATTAGCAACTATCTTTTTGTAAAACATAGAGAAAGTTTATTCTTTCAATTATCTTTCAAATATTTTTGAAAGAAGAGTCTCCTTTTTTTCTTCTCTTCAGTTCGATTAGTTTTCATCTCCCGCCCTTTTCACTTTCACTAGTCATTTGTTTTTTCCAACCTTTATTAGTAGCGTTTTCTTTTTTTATTATCCTTGTACTATACATATAAGTGTTATGTATTTTACGGAAAACAAGCTTTGCGATAAATAAGGCATGAATTGACAGTTAATCGATTGAATGCTTCCATCGACAACTTTTCTTTTTTTTCCGCCCCTTAACTACCAGTTGAAACATCCTATATTCTTTCTTTCTTCATTTTCACTGCTCTTTAGTGGAATTGAATATTGATGGCTACGTTCTCAACGACGTCAGAAGATATACTATAGTCAGTACAATAAGCTGTATGATCTGACATACTGCTGCATCAGCACGATGATAACTTTCTACGTTCTAAAATCATCTTGTAGTTATGCGCGAGTATTCATGCAAAAGGAACAGATTTTGTTGAAGTGAATCGAACGAAATGTTTAAGGTAGTTGTTTCACGACAGTCAAAACAAAAAATTTATGCTAGAGTACATCGTACAGTCAGTTAGTAGTCGTAATTCCTAAATCCAAAACTTTTTGCTGTTTATGTACTATTTCTAGCCAATCCCGTACGACTAACTGCCCGTTTGAAAAATCGGGCAACAGACGCAATAATAGACGCAAAAAGAAGAAAGAATAATAGACGCAATAATAGACGCAATAATTTTTTCATTATTTCTTTAATAATATTTCGGAAACTGTGTAGTAAGCTATAATAAAACTATCTTTAAATAATAAATTAGTTGTTGTTTAATATTACTTTAGTTTTTTATAAAAATCGTAAGAAAAGTTTCTAAGTTAGAACGATATTTATAACGAAAATTTTCAGTATCCCGTATAGTACAATGTATAAGACTCTCAAAAACTCGAACTTTGAAATTAAATATCTCCAAAACTGTGTAGTCCATAAATTTCATTTTGCACCAGTCGATGCAGAATCACTTAAATAATAATCTGTCAAAGTTTCAAAAAAATCCTAAGAAAACGCGTTTGGTGGAACAACTACCTTAAATTGTATAATTATTGATTTGGTATATCGTTTCTTTCTAATAAAAATGTTATCAATGAAAAAATAGAGAGTTTTATTTCGATTTCTAATTTTTTTTATATTACATCTTATATTTTTTTAAATGTGTATGACTAAGATGTCGATAGATAGGATTAGAAGGTATTATTATAATAAAGAGCTTTGTGTCTAGGAAGAAATTTTCTGTTTTCACGTCGAAATATTCTACGTCTTACCTAAGGCCTTCTATTGATTAGACAGCAACAAGCGTGAGACCCTCGATGCACGTGGCGCCATCTTTGGAGAAAATCTGTAGTCAAGTTTCGACGAAGCCTTCCCCTCTTTCCCTTTAACCCTCTACCCATCAAAAAGCTGTATGTGAGAAACAGTGGATGGAATGTGGCGAAAGAGGCAAGGGAAAATCAGGGTGAAGTGGGTTGAGACCAGGCGAGACGGGTCAACCAGTCCAGACCAGTCGGTCGCGCCCCAACAACCCTGTCCGACCCCTGGAAACCGGACGAATAAGGGGGGGGAGGAAGACCAACCAGTATCGATCCGAACGTTCATGTTACACGATTCGTAATCATTTTGAATTACATGCCCGGGAGCTCGTTCTAGACGGATAGTCGCGAATCGCTGTTTTGTCGAAATATTTCAGTTAACTTTAGATTATTTGGTATGATGGCCGAGTAATGCGTAAAAAACAGTATGACATATAAAATTCGCATAGTAATCTCTTCTTTTTCAATTCTCTACATTTGCGTTATTTATATAAGAAGATAAGAAAGATAGAACTGTGGCTGTTTTGTTAAGTAAATTTCTGTCAAAAATAATATTAATAAAAACTTTAAATAATTATTTGTCTTAAAATTATAACAATTAAAAATTTTATATGCATATGATTTCTGTTACTAGTAAAAATGTATAAAAATACTGTATTAAATCCTACAAAACTAATTTTCCTGTTTCAATCTCGATCAAAGAGAAAATCTCAATCGGAAAGCTTGTTGCTAATCACGCAACAATGTATATTTTAACGAATAACACGTACATTCATACAAATTTATTGAATATCTAAAAGTACAGACTACTAAATTGCAATTGTGGAAGAAAATCTAGCATCCGTTCGTAAATTTCTCAAAAACACTTAACGTCGAGAGCAGCTTTGCGAACGCTATAAATCTAAATGCCCTTGAACTTAAACCTCGCGCAATGTAGTATACGAGAATACATTTATACGTCAATACATACAACAACACATGCTCTCTCTCGAAAGTTGCGATCGATTCGTGTTACGAATTCGGGGAGTTCTTCGTGTGTCGTGTAACGTGGATACAAGTAAAAGCTTGGGCAACCGGCGACTAGATGGCGGCACAAATCAGTCGCTGTCATGGAGCCTGAGTGGTCCAACCAAAGCTCGAATCACGTCCTCGTAATCGAAGACATGGCAGCAGCATGGCGGCAGAACGTACGTCATTGGTATTCCAAGCACGATTTTTTCGTAACACCTTGCCCGAGAATTTTTTCATATATTTCACTCACAATCCTGAGACAGCATCCCGTCGCGTGAAAATAAGACTGATTTTCACTCGCTCGATACTTTATCTTCGATTTATTTATTAGTTTCTATTTAAATTTATTTCATGAAGTTACATTTGTGCTCTGGGATTTATGCCGCAGGTGTAAAGCAATCAGGTCTGTGATATATGTTGAAAAGATTGTCATAACTGAAATTTAAGGAGAAATTTTCATATTTTAGTTCATTTCCAATAACGCATTATTATAAATTTAATAAATGTATTTAAATAAGATAAATGTATATATATATATATTTATATATAGTATATACATATACATATATATATGTTTTAAAATATATATATATATATGTATATATATACATATACATATATTTAAATGTTACAAAGTATCATGATATGACCACAAATATTATTGAGGTAGCATGTATTCTTGAAATAGTACAATAGGTGATATAATTTCCATTTCTTTAAATCGTTTGAAATTGTCGAAAAAGAAGTTAAAATTCTAAATATAATAAATGATTTTTTAAATACTCTTCAAAATCTGAATATAAAAGACAGTAAAAACTTATTATATTAATACATATTTGATAAAAAATTGTATGTTGAATAGTTCTTTCTACTTAGCTATAATGTAGTATCTCCTGTTTTATATTTTATGTCACATCGAAGATGCATCTGCGTAAAGTAAAAGAGAAGTGAGTGTTATTTGTATATCACTGTCCTTAAGTCTCCGACGGTACCTACGTTTACGAAGTATTGGCAAAGTCACTCCGCAGGCATGTATAAGATCGTCGAGCGTGAGTCTCAAAATAATAATGTGGAAACTAGTACGAACGATAAAACTTCTAATTATTCTAATTATTATTAATCTTGCATTCAGTTTTCAATTGAGATCATTAACGAACGCTAGAGTACGTCATAGTCATTTAAAGAGAATCATTTTTCAGATAAATTGCATTGTGCAATATTATTTAATTTGGGGACAATGGAAATTTTATTGACAATTACCTAAAAATTAATGCTTATAGTATACTATAATATAGAAGCGTACTGAAAAGAAAATACGCACATGCAGACTAACAGAGTAATTTTTCCATGAAACTTTTAACACGGGTGTGTAATCTTTCAACGCAGAAATAACTTCTTTAGGTTAGAGAACCTTTTGTATCTTGTCTTTAATTTAAGCTTTATTTGCTTTGAACTTTTTTATTGCGGTTGTTGTTTCTTTTTTCTGCGTTGTTGTTGTCCTCAGCAAACGTCAAAAATGAATTTTAAAATAGAACAAGTTACGCGTAATTTATAAATTTATTATTTAATTTATCAATAAAATAATAAATTTGCAGTTAAATATTTTTTATTGTCTCTATGATCAGATATTAACGTTAAGAAAAAATTTACATCTTTTTTTAAACTTATATAAACTAGTATAATATTTTCGTATTAAGGTAAAAAACAAAACATTATCTATTTCTTTCTTGCATTCAACGTGCATAGCTTAATCGGCGCGAAATAAAATGAGATAAAACGGGTTCAATGCGAGGGTTATACGCGGTGATAAAAGATACAAAATTCGCATAAATTAAGCAAAAGAACAGGGAATATATCGTTGCTAATGCAAAAGTTCCCCATCACTCTCTTGCAACGTGATGATTATCGTTGAGACTATATACTAATTAGCTCTCATTATTTATGCACTGACAGTTAAGTACCTGAGGCGTTATAAATGAGTACAATGCTCCTTCTATGTTACTCAAAGCATATTATCTAGAAACAGGACTTGAAGATGTATACAATATAACTTCATAAAATCTTTTTTTGTTTTTTATTACGAAATGAACCTTTTTTATTGCGCATCATATTAAATATTAAAACGATATTAAAATTATTTTATTAAAATATTTTGAATGTCTTACATTACTTAGAGATATTATTCATTTGTCTGTCGCATTAATTGTTAACATAATTATAATGATTAATAATGTCAGTTTTCTTAGTGCGTGAAAACAACATAAATTGTAAGTTGCAACAAACTCTTTTTTCACGCGATAGTCTCTGAAAAAATTCAAGTTGAGAAAGATTTCAGGGACAAGCGGGGCAAAAATATTCCAAGAAGAGCGGAAAAGTTAAAATTTGATTCTGCAGTCATCGAACGTCGAAAGCACTTAGTTACTAGTAACAGAGAAAACCTTTTCATTCGGCAAGATAATCTTTGCAGCTGCACCCGGTATTAGCCATGCACGATGCGTATTCATACATCCGTTCAAAGAATCGAATTTTAGACTCCAGCTCGAAATATATAAAGTTTCTCCCACAAAAGATGCGATTGCCCACCTTATTCTTATTCCCGCTCCCTCGGAAAAGTAGTAGTCACATTTATAAATCTTACGAGTTTAGATTATCATTTGCATTTCTAATATCGTCGTTTTGAAATCTATCCGAAAATGAAATAGATAAATAAACTTTTTTCTAAAAACAAATTTGGTTATGAACGTACATACTTTTGGAAATATCTGTCGTCGGGAATATCACAAGATTCACAAAATTTTGAGAATTATTGTTAACTTCCATTGTTTTGCTAAAGTACTTTTTACTATTTTTTAATGGTATGGTATTAGTTTAATGGTATTAGTATGGTAACTATATTATATATATTTTTTAAATAGTGAATGAGATTATGACTGAAACAATCGTGTACAGTGAATAGATTGTTGTGAGGTTGATCTGGATATCGTAACTCTCATTATTCTCATATACTCAGACAAATAGAAAAAACAGTAAATACCTACTTATTTTATAAAAACTATGAACAATAATTATAGGATTGTTTCTTTTCTTTGTTATTTTTCAATAGTTATATATACGGTATGATAACGTAAAGAAAATTACAAAATATTTTATTATACGAAAACAAAAGGAATTGAGATAATAGATAAAATAATTATTTTAATCTTTATTTATAAAATGCTTTATTTATTGAAGCATTTATTAAAACTATTTCTAATAATTTTAAAGTTCTATTAATTTACATCACATATTGCGTTTATACTTATCTTGTTTTGTAGTTTTCAATTACTGTTCTTTCTATTAATTAGATTAATAATTGGCTAATATTCAAAAACTTTACAAGAGTACGTTATTCAGTTTCTTAATCGTTCCATCGTTTTTAAAAAATTGACTATAACATAGCTTCTATATTAAACGAGAGCAATATTGCCAACACCTGCTGCCGAGTTAATCACTCGGTTCATATCACAGTTGCTGGCAAATAAATTAAAATGTTTTACAACGACGCAACTAAATTAGAATGCTGCAATTTAAAGCGTGAAACATTTGAGACTTTTTTTATATTTGAGATAGCCGTCGGCAATGTTAAAGCCGAAGCTTCTACAGCATCTTTAACGATTTTGTTATTTTGCTTGTGTCTTAATTTTACGTGGAACGTTCGTTTTATTACTAACTTGATGTATCTTTAGCGAACATAAACATACAGATGATATAAATATTTTGAGATGCCGATAGAACAACGCGATCAAATGAGAGATGTGACAAACGTGAATAGATTTAAAATAATTGTTTGTTTTGAATATTGAAAAAAAGTTGTTACATACATTTAAAAAGTTAATAAATATGCGTGGTATATATACTACTTTTTTATTTTTAGTATTCTAAAATAGAAACAGACTATTTTTAGTATTCTAAAATGGAACAGAGATTTTATATTTTACATAATATTATAAATTATTCAATGAATTAATTTCAATGAATTATTTAACAAATTTTTTTATCACTAATTACAACTTTTTATTACTTATAATTATTTAATTTTAAAAAAGAATCAATTAAAATAATAAATTTGTTGGAAAGTTTAATCTTAAATGCATTTTTTACAAAATGTAAAAAACCAATTACACAAATATTTTTAAGATACATTTTTGTATTTTTTATTTAGACATTAAATAAGTTGAATGGTTTTTTTGCAAAATTTTGTACTAAATTGTTTAGAGGAGAAAAGACGCATATTTCTTCTGTGCAAACGCTCCAAGTCAGAGAATCCAAGAAGCAGATGATTTTACGTTTTCTTTTGAAACGACAGAGCGGGATGGCAATGAGAGAGCAGCTGCAAAATTATTCTCCGAAGTATTTGTGTAGATCAAGAATTTCGTGTAGCAGCCGTTCTCCGTTCCTACCTTCGTTCTTTGCAATCTGTTTGCACGCGCCCCTTTATGACGCAACGTTGAAGAAATATTGTTCCAAGTATATTGCGAACATGGAGCTTCCAAATTTAAAATTACTAACAATATATCTTTTCTCCGAGAGAATGTTATACGCACTGTTTGCTTCGAGAAAGTATGTATAAAACCTCCTTTATGAGAAGATAAAAAATCGCGCATAAATAATAAATATATATTATCAATATTACAAAAATGTTTTTCGAGAGATTTTCGATAGTGAATAATGCTGTGCGAATGGTACGATAAAATTTACGGCTGTTTATCGTATCAAATAAAGCGGAATGTGCTTTCATTGAATACTTTAGTACTTATTATACATAATATATAACATACATAATTCATGTAAGCAAAAATAAATTTAAAGCAAAAGTAAATTTAAAAGGAGACAGATACACACATATATATAGCATATCACGAAAGTATTCGATGTTATTTTTTTCGAAAATGCTGGCTCGAGGTAAAGACGAGAACACATAGGGGACTGGCACAATACAGGGGAAAGATCTTCCTGCATCATTTCTCGAAATTGAAGTTTTGTTGTTCCACCCTATCGACTGCTTGTCTCGCAGCAACACCTATCCTCGATTTTTCTTTCGAAGGCGACACGAGACCCTCATCTTATTTCACCTCTTTTGTCTCGCCTACCAAATATCCTCCGACGCTTTTACTCCACCTCCTACACGTACGCGGGTCTAGCTAGGGGTCAACATTTTCATCTCGAGCAAACAGGATTCGATTCTCTGCCAGCGAATTTAGAGAAGTTCGTTCACACTCTGACGAAATCGCCGAAATAAAGTAACGAAGCACAAGTTACAATCTAATTAATTGCGATAATTTTGTTCTTGCAGTCTAATCGCCAAAAGGATATGGAAGGAAAAGCATTATTAGGAAATGAGCATAAAAATTATTTTTAAGAAGGATTAATTGCTTTTGTGATAGAACATATACAAGTAGAATATGCTTTCACAAATTTGCGAAACGATGCTTATTAAAGCACATTCTATCATGAATTCTTCCATTTTTCTTACAATCATAATTATTTTTTATATTTTCTTCCTAGAAAGAAATGTGTTCTACGACACGCGATATGTGTTTACATCGATTTTTTTTCAAATTTGAGATTCTCGAATCCAAACGTACGAAAAACGCTTACTGTATAAATGAAAATTTACAACTTCATAACTTGTCTGTGCGAAGGACTACGTATGTAAAAGTTACTGGTTACTAAACGCCGTAACGAACGAGAATAACAAATTTCCAGTAAGTATCGCGATCCGTGTCCGAGGCTACCCACGTGTGAAATTGCGGTGCGCAAGGTCCATGCCATACGCGCTCATATGTACGCACGCACACCGACGGCGTTCGTGCACGCCCGAATGCACTCGCGACGATAACGAGCCTCTTGCTAGTTTCCGCGGCACGAGATAACCCAGCCGCACCGCAGTGCGAGTTGCTCTTGACGCACGTTATAATAAACTTCGCATTATATTCCGCGCCTTCCACTACGCGGATCGCAAAGCATAGTGCTCATGAAAGCGCAGTCATCCCCCTTTCGCTCCTCATCCTTCCTTAAGGACGGAATTCTTGCCTGTTTCTTGCATGGCAGGCAAGGATTTCTGGATTTGCCGGCGTGTGATCCAAGGCGAATTAACTTTAAATGAACGCGCGAGAGTAAATTGCAGTTTCAATATATCTTCGGATTCAATATCTTCTCAATGCAACGAAAGTTTTCGCGCTACGAGATTATTACTGATTGCGAGTCTGAAATAATCGCAGAATTAATTTTACAGAAAATGCAAATATAGTCGTGCTCTTTCGTACTATACATTTGGAATTGTCTTGACCATCGTTGATTTTTAGTCCATTGGAATTGATATCAATTTCGCGTTCGCAAGGAAGATAAAGAGATCGCATTATTGATGTAACAAATGTTTATGTACGCGCAGTGTCCTCAAATGTCCCGCAAATAAAAATAAAATTGAAAATCACATTTATTCGAACGCAATGCTTTTGTCTCATGTCGCACGGTAATCAAAACGGTTGATCTTCACGGATAGGGGGGCAGTTTTACGGGGTATGCTCTTCCAACAGTGTGGATCCATTTTTACGCCCGATCGATATGAGGAGACGCAGGGCGCAGCAAATCGTGCATTTATAACGCGACGCGTTTGTGCCGGCCAATTCTTCGACGACGGCGTAATAAGACGATTATGGAAATTGTATTTACCGAGGGACTCACGGAAGTCGAGCCTCTTGTCCCACGGCCGTTCCCGCTGTTCCCCTCTCACATAAATAGCGAAGTACCATCCGCGGACGGCGCGCAACAACTTACGGCGTCTCACGGACGATCACGAAAAAGAAGGAAAAAGAAGTTGAATCTTGTCGAATGCCTCGACTTTTACTGGACGGGTCGTCGTAGATAGAACGACAGGAGGCGACACTTACCTTACAAAGAACAGGTGCGTGACGCTTTGACGAGAACGATGGGCAAGTGTTATTCCCGAGGAGCCTTGAGCTGACTACAACCTTGAAGAACGTCCAGGAATGTTCCACAACACTCACTTCCTTCGCGAGACCTCGAGGCAAAACTGTCCCTGTGCTCGCCAGTTTTGTGGTTTTTCGAACCACGCTTGCCGTTACGATTTTTTTGTCAAGACAATAGCGGCCAAAGAGTTAAGCTGAACCCTTTTGCTTAATCATAGGAAAGGATTTTTTGTCATTCTTCCGTTTCCGACGGTGTTTCTCTCTTCCTGGTTTAGCCTTCAGCATTCCAGGTTAAAATATTATTTATTACGGTTTATTACGGCGCGAAATGTCCGAATCTTTTGATGTTTTATTGTCAAGGTGAACTTCAGGTAAAATGGACGGCGTGACGTGAAAGGGTTATAAAAGAGCGTTTACGTGTCAGAATCAATTGTTTTCTTTAGCTTGTTGACTTTAAACTTGTTTTGTTACGAAAATTGTTTTATTATTCGTTTTATTACTCGTGTGCCATCTCAGAAAGGATTTCCGTTTAATAATTATATGCAGTTTCGCAATCAACTCCCAAAGAGACACGGAGAATTTGACTGCGATATACGACGGACTCCTTAATATCTTATAATTTATAATTTTTATTTTCACTTGACACATCCTCTTCTTATTTATTATTTACATTTTAGACTATTGACCCGAGTTTTCTATTTTATTTAATATTTTATAATTTATACCTTTTACTTTTACTTGACAACCTTCTCTTATTTATTATTTACATCTTAGACTATTGACCCGATTTTTCTATTTTATATATACTAGTTTATGTCCTTCTTATTTTATTTTACTTATTTGTTATAATTTTGTATTGTACGTCACGTTGCTGAACTTAATCTTGCTCAGTCCTTTCTTTACTGTCACCAACATCAGACGACTTTTATATCTAACGAAATCTATATCGATTCATCGTCATCAATATTGTAATCTTATATTTGTTGTTTATTGGACTGCTAATTATGTAAGCTTTTATTTTTATATGTATAAATTTGCGCCTTTCAATGATTGTTAATAGTTCCTTCACATTGTATTTATAGATATATTTGAAAAGGACCTAAACCTCAGGTCGAAACGTAATAAACGTCAATTAATATATCACTTGTGCCGGTTTGGAGTCAGTTATTACTTTTCCTCGTTTTTCTTACCACTGGCAAAGAAAAGAATTTCACATCTTTTAATAATTATACTATTAATTACTATAATAAGAGTTATCTTTATCGAGAAACTGCCAAGTATTCGTATTAAATCCAAAATTATGATTTTAACAAAAAATTTTGCAATAATTCTGTATCAAGTTCGAATATTATTTTATTTAGACGCTTTAGGCTTATTAAATGAGCGCAAAAAATAATGTGGGGACTACGAAGGAATTTCACAAATAAATTTTATCATGAACTGTCAACCGCGCAAATTTTATTGAATCATTCTAATTTCTTCAAATATCTTTGGTTCTTTCTCTCGTTTTCTCCGTACGAATAAGATTGGCAAGGAAATGTTGGAAGTTCGGAATAATGCGACACGTAGTTTTCAGCATCTGTATTTGTGGTCACGGATGATCTCGTCACGTTTCGGGGTAAAACAAGGGGGCTGCGCGCGCAACAGTTCAATACGAGCTACTGTAGCTGACCCAGCCTCTTTAAGTCTCGAACATGCGTGTGTGTATCGCGTAAAGCCATGGATCCTCGCCTACTCACGAAAATGCATCTCGTTTATTCTAGTCCTGAGCTACTCCTTTGAATCCGCCCTTCTCCCAACCCCTCTCTCGTCCAAAGCCCTTCCATTTCGTCCGTCCTACAAAGTTTCTTCACGTTTCAGCCCGAAAGACAGTTCGCATGGTAAATACTTGCTTATTGCGACATTCCGCAGCGCGGTGTTAGTTTTCCCTATGCGCGGCGGGATACGCAGCTATTTACTTTCGTGATTCTTCGTGGCTGCCGAGCAAACTTTTGCATTAAGGTAGCGAACTTCCCTCAGAATCATGCGTATCTACTAACATTCGCGCGCATTATCCGCTAAATGTCTGCTTATTTGCGTGTGGAGACATGTCTTACCGTTTTTTTTTTAAGAGCTGCATTACTGGGCGAATAAAGTTTACGTGTAGAAACTCCTCTGGAATCGCTAGGACGATCTGTGCGTGACAAAGTAAGTGGAGTACCCGAGGTACTTGACGAGATCTTAGGTTTGGAATATTTCTCTTAGCGTGTATACAATTTTCATTTTCACCAAACGTGTAAACGCACGTTTATGTAAACACAATATTTTAACTTTTTAAACGATGATATTTTTGAGTCTCCTATATCACACAAAAGTTTTTAAAGGAATTTTATCTTCAATTCTTTCGCACGAACAATGTATTTCTATTTTTATATTACGTAACACGTATGCATTTTTATATTACGTGTAACAATTATTTCAACATATTAAAATCCTTTACATTTTTATGAAAGATTCCATAAAAGATTCATAAGAATTGGCTACTTCTCGAAAAATCTCCTTCTCCGCGATGCAGTTACGCTGTACAATTCTCTCTCTCTGTCGAAATTTAAATTTAAAAAATTAACATTTCCGTCGCAACGCTGTTTTTCTTACTCTTGACACGTGAAATAAAAGAAGAAAAATGAAAAGCTCCGTGAGATTACCGCCGAAACGTGCCGGCAGCTTGCTGGAATGCAAAAAAAAGGACGAAAGAATGTGCCACGAAAATAATATTAAACAAAACGAATTCTCGAAATAATTACTTCCAGCGTTTCACTGTCAGGTGTCGAAGAGAACGTTGTGTTGTTTTCTTTTATACATATTAAAAGTCGCGGGAAAAAAGAAGAGCACACTACATCGCGATGAAAATGGATGACAGTTACACAAGCGCGTATATTTGACGTACCTACATATACATATATTTACACATACTCGTTACACATACTTTTTCTTTCCGCTGGAGTAACTTTCGAAAGAGACCATTTTTCAAGATTAACGAAAGATGAGAAAAGTTTTAATGCGGCGCCGTGATACCAGAGCTCAAGAGCGTTCTCACGCCGACGCCGATATCTACAACGTCTATTAAAGCAAAGTGAGTCTCGAGTTACGAGGCCTTGACGCGGGACAAGTATTTCCGTCTGATTGAAGTACTTACTGAAGTTGTTGTCCGACGGCCGCGGGTCGTCTCATGTAAAGTTCGAGTCCGCGCGGGTATGACTCAAAATAATGCATTATTAAATAAATGATTCGCGATATGTATCTCTTTTTTTCTCCGCGGAAACTCGCGGCTTCAAAGTTATTAAAGTGCGAGACGAGATGAATGAAAAAAGAAAAAATTTATGTAAATTTATTTATCGAGCAATTTCATCTTGCATAATCAGAATTGCGTCGATATTTAACTGCGTCGATAAAATTTTCCTCTATATAATATCGTGAAGAAGGATGTGTCGGTAATCGCGAAACGTACATAAAGTTACATACTTGACGGCGACGTATTTCGTGTTACTCAATCGTAAAAAGAAGAGTGCGCATTCACGGTATACCACTTGCACTTCTCGATCCAATTTGCCGATGATGCGATTGGTTAATTTCACGCAATCAACTTTCTATCGTGTGGCGTATCATCGGGATCACGGCGATAATTCGTTCAGACGTAAAATTAAATTACGTTATTTATTTGAATTTATTCAGGGAGAAGAAAGCGAGGTGTGTGCGTTTTCTGCGTGCGAATCGGTAAATGTCAACGATATATTTGTGTGCAACTGCGCGGTACCTGGGAGATAAGCAGGGTCGTTCGTACATGCAGATCACACGTGGGGCCCTCGTTACACCAGATAAGGAAAATCCCGTCTCTCTCTCTCGAGCACTTAAACACGTTAAACAGTCTTTACGACGCTCTACGCCCGTAAATCACATTCTTTCCGTCACGTTCCGTATTTTCGTAAAACGCCGGAAGAATGTTAAGTGGAGTGAAGACTTATGGAATGTGATAACAAAGCCAGAGCGTATTTAGATGGTAAATATACTTTGTCAACGTAAGAGAAAGCAGTCGCGATTGTACTCTATGACGAATACTCTAAAATGTAGCGTGCACATAATAAAGGATTTATCAAATTAATTTAGCAATTATAAATATAAGTTGTATATTGATCCACGATTTTTTATGAAACAATTGAATTCCTTTGGTCCAAATCGCGCGAAAGACAGAATGAATCATTTTAAATATTGCTAAATTACTCTTCTTAAAATACGAATTTCTTACAGCAGTTTCAAAACTGCCTACGTATATGAATAACATATTTTCGTCATTTTAAATTCTTATATAATATTCTATACTTTATATAAATCACAAATAAAAACTTTTACAAGAATTTTTCTTAAAGATTCTTCCTTGTTTCAAAGAGATATTTTGAATTGGGATTGATTTGCATTTATATTTTATGCATTAGAAATTATTTTTATATTATTATACATCGATAATTATAAAATATACACATACTGTTATTATTAAAGTTAGAAAAAGGTAGATATTTTCAATTTATTCATACGAATAACACTTGGCTGAATTATTCCTTGAGACATATACATCGCAAGATGCGCTTTAGAAAAGTACGTTCGTTCATGTTTAAATTTAAAATGAATAAAAAAGTAATCTTTTAATGAGGGACATTCAAATGTCATGGTTTCGCGAGACAAACATGTCGTTGAGAGTGGCGCTCAAGAAGATCGGAGATGCCTCTGGGAAGAATGTAATATCGAAGTCCTCAGCTTGCACAACTCGTCAAATTTACGTACATAGCCGCGGTAGAAATTATATAAATTGACCGCGGAGTAAATTATCGAGTAAATTATACAATTACACGCGAAACCGGCGGCGAGGTTCACCCTGGATGACATCGAGAAAGCATGCAAAGTACGGTGGAGAGGAGCGGGAGGGAGAAGGTCGGCGGAGCGAATGGCATCGACTGGATAGATGATGCACCGGGATGGTGGTTGGCTGGGCTTAAGCGGCGTGAGAGGATGTCGGTTGGTGGGAAGAAGCGCGGACCCCATGGATTCCGTCAGCGTACGAGACAACGGGAGGGAAAAGGCACGAGGGGGAGGGGAGGGGGTGCCAATCAAGTCCTAATTAGCCGGTGCGGCAATTTCGGTGGTAACTGGTCGACCCGTCTACGGTCTATCCTACAACCGCCAAATATGCGAGTTCGCCGCAAGGTTGTCCGATGCGTCTACAGTTTGTTTCATCGAACGCAGTCGCTTCTGCTCTCCCCCTCCAAGATTCGCGACAGATCTATCGCTATCTAGATCTCGTAATCACGGGAAAACTCATCGCCAAAATTTATCATTAATTTTCCCTGATTTATAAATAGATTTTCATATCTCTCTTCGCGCGGCACAATCGAAATAATTTTACGACGTTCCGAATGATCGCCGATAGTCTCGCAAGACTTGATATCTGAACTTCGTAAATGGCATTCACTATGTTTCCCGGTGTAAAATTTTCGAAGCTCCCGTTTGGACGTTTATCACGTCATTCTCTCGTCGGTTGATGTCTCTCGGGACGTGCCATAGTAACGGATAATATTCTCGACTATGTATATGTGTTATGTATTATCCGGTTCGCGCCGACGATATATGTGGTTCGTAGAGATTGGTCATTTGCATTAGCTGAGCTGTGCCAACAGTGACAAGAAAGCGAAGGATATTACGCACACCTCTCGTCTCAACGTTCTCGTGCAATAAGAGATATATATTATTCAGCCTTCTCTCCGAGCCACTCCAATTAAAACCCTCCCTGTTAGCCGCTACGATTTACCCGTTTCGTTTTATTCTTCCATCTCTTTCTCGCGTCGTCTCTCCTCCACCATAATTCTTGCCTTACAATCAGGTTCTACGGTTGTAATGTTATCTGATCGACGTTGCATGAATATATTAGCAGAAATTCAGATCGTCCGAACGGAAATTTATTGTTACAATAAAATAATATCCGTGCACCAGCGGGCATCGTCTTTTCGGAACGGCGTACTCTTCTTTTTTTCCATTCGAAATCTCTCGTCCGAGCGAGCTTCGCAGAAATGTCGATGCAAGGGAGCGGAAACCTTGAATAAATATCACGATAACGGATGCAATGCCCACGCAGTTTAACTCGCCTCCAAAAACAGCTTGCTACATAAATAACATATGCCACTTTTGTGATGCTAATTTCATCCATTTTATTCCTGTATCCCGATATATATCCGGTCGCTCCACATTCGACGTAATATACGTAAATGCACGCAGAGCATTTTATCCAGAATACATCCACGTGTAGGTACGTCCACGGGGTTCCTCGGGCGGAACCCAAGAGGAGTGTCGTAAACATTCTCTGCTATGGGAAAGAAAGTAAGAAGTAACAGCGGGCAGAAAACGATGGCGAGGAGGGAACGGGCAGGGGGAGGAAGGGTAGAAGAGAGAGAGGAAGGGAGCGGAGGGTGGCATTCCTTTTAGGACACCATTTTGTCTGGTTTCGTTCCCCTCTCACGTCAGACACCGAGTGTATAATTCATTTCTCGTAACTCCCATGGGATTACGCCATGGGCTGTGCCTCTTCGCAAGGGTCCACTTCATGAGGTCCATACTTCGACGCTTTCTCGAGCGGGTTGAGAGAAATACATATCACTTTTGAAATACATACGGCGAAGGTTTCGTGACGAACAAAGTTTTATCAGTTTATCGAGCTGAGCCTCACTGTCAAGAGCGAATATTTATTATAATGTATCGATACTCTTTTTTTTGATAACGCAACGACGATCGTAAACAAGCGTGGAAAGAATTGAATGTATGAAACATGTTTACACCAATAATTAAATTTTACAGATATATAAAAGAATTCCTTTTTATTTATAAACAGTAGTAAATATAACAAATTTTCTTCGACATATTGCTAAGAAATATTTGTAAGATCTTGTGCGAAAAGTGTATTTAGCAGAATATATACTTATGACTCATTAAAATTTATATTTGTTTAACACTCGGGATTCCAGTTCACATTCAACTACATCATATATAAACATTATGTACGGAATTAACTGACTGTATGTCTTGAAGTTAAGATGTGATAAGCAGTCTTTAAGTATCAAGTAGACACTTATTGTGATGGAATATAGCACTTTGCAATGTAATATTTCCTTGTTGGTTATAATCTGTAATTGAAGCAAGCGTTCTCTTTCTCTCTATCGGAGGTGAGTTTATAACGTTATTATTACAGATATTCATCAAATATAATAATTCAATTTGTTACGACAATTTTCCTAGACAAAGGATATCACTTTTTTTAATTTTGTAACGTTATTTTGTAACAAAACATTGTGTATATACGCGATATAAAGAAAGTTGAAAGATTTTATTAAAAAGAGAACAGTTATAGAAAAATTGAAATTACTATTAAATACAATTATTAAATACAATTAATAATAATAAAAACATAAATATAGACTTTTAACAATAATTGTTCATCAAAACACTCTCATAAAAAGGATCCGAAAAAGATTCAATGAAATAAAACTTTTCCAATCATCATATCGTCCCATCTTCTTCATAAGTTAATGATGAACCATTTCTTGCTTAAGTATCCTTATCTCAGAGTATTTATGTAAAATGTCATCGCGCAGGAGAATTTCGAGCATCATATCAGTATGACCATCCAAACGAGAAGTTGTTGATGTTAAAAATTCGATCGGGTAAACATTGATATTAATTGCTGTTTTTTCTCATGGAAAGGGACTCCTCAATGCAGATCAGATATCCTGGAGTATCTCTGAAAAGACAGAAAAGTACGACATGAGACATCGGTAAGAAATATCTTAGCTAAATTTTATTATTGACTTTATATTTATGTCGGAACTGTAAATTGAAGCATTTCGTGAATACTTTTCTCCGATATAATTACTTCATAAAATTCGGATTTTGTTCTTTTTATAAAATTTTATATTTTTTATGAAATTTTACAAACTTACGATCAATGTGTTTATATGACATTATAGCTTTATTAAACTATTTTTAATTCATCTTTTCACATAATTTATTTTTCTAAAAACATCGAGATTTCTTTCCTAACTATACATAGCCTGGAAAAATTGAAAATCTCATCACTGTGTCGAAACGTAACACAGCTATTTCTATGTTAAGAAGATCTCCGATTTCATGTAAATAGTCTACAATCAGTTTAAGAATTTGTACAAACATCGACTATTGGTATAATCTGAACCGAAAAATCTTAGTTTGCTTAAAATCTTTTTATTTAATTAATTTTGTTTACATTTAAAAAACAAATCTATTCAGATAATTTGCTAATAATTAAAAATTTTTCCTTCTAATTTTCTTAATATCAAAATTTGTTAAAAAACTAAAACAGGCAAAAAAGTTCAATCCCAATTTACTTCGAAGAACTAAAAGTACAGAGTTACTTTGAAGCTACAAAATTCTAAACTTCTTACGTTTCCATCTGCTTGAAGGTAATGCTATCACCTTCGTCTATAATTAGATCAGACTTAAGCCAGCACACCACCATTTTGAGAAGTGACTCGTGATGCCATCATCCAAATCGTGTGCGTTTAATATACTCTCTCTCCTTCTTCGACTTCATTTCCATGGATAGATAATTTAATTACCTTAGTCCGATGTAATCATCCTACAAACATGAAATACATATTTACATGATGCATTCTATTGATATTGAATTATAAATATTTACAGTATAAAAAGCTCGATTACGGCTAAGAAAAATATATATTTAAAATAATATAATTCATGATTTATACCAACACATAAATATAGTAATTATGTTAATTATTCTATATGATTTTAAAAGACACAATAATTTTTATATATATTATATGTATCTAATATTAAATATTTGATATAACTCTTGTAAAATATCTCGTTCTAATTCTTGTAAGTAAAAAAGCAAATTCAGGAAAAAATCACATGATGATAAATGGGTGGGTACGTAGAGCATAAAAGCATAAAAGTGTTTTATTACCGTGAAATTGATTGCTGAACTTGTTATAAAGTTACGCTCATTATTGAAACCAATTCATCGGTGTTCTCTTCTCTCGAATGTAGCTCCGTCCAGGAAAATCTAGTCAAAAGTGAATAAAGAAAGATAGAAAATTAGTTCAGCCTGAGGTCAAAATGACAAGGTGTGCGAGACCCGACCATTCTCAATCCTTCCACTGTTACACTCACTTTATAGTTTTATTGCTTTTCGCGGCAATTCAGTGTCAGAGTCTCTCAAGAAACCTTAATTCTTTTATTGGTTATTGTTGTCTGAAGGACATTTACATCTTCGCTTTATTTTACATTATTGGATAACACGTTATGCGCATTCAAGCTTCAGTATATACAACAAGAATGAATTTCTTTATATAAACTTATATACATAGTATAAATTACATGTGTGTTACATGTTTATATTTGTTAATGTAATATATTTTTTAGATTATTTTGTACTAGACTGCAATTATTCGAGAATATTTGGAAATACCTAATTCGATTCGTTTGCTTATTTTAAACAAAGAGAAATATAAGATGTATAATAAAAAATTATAATAGAATTATAATAGAATAATAAAATTATAATAGAAATATTTGCATATTACATTATATTAAATGCAATAGTTTTCAAAATAAATGTTTTACGATAGACATAGTTTTGACATTACTAAATGATTGAAATGAAAATTTATACACATTTTATATATGTATAAATATTTATACAAAAATATTTATTTTATATATTTATTTTATTTCTTTAAGGCAAAACTCCTTTTCGTTTTGAACATCCAAAAAATGTTATTATGAAAGATATAAATAACGAGTTGGAAATCGTTGGAATTGTGAATGTCGCAGGGCGGTTTACTATAAACATTAAGTTTCAAAGTTTGATGATATGGTTGGCGAGGCTTCTACCACCTTAAACGGTAATTGGCTACTTAAGTGATTCAAAACTTAGAACTTCTGGAAATTGACTAAAAGCCACTTCCGAGAAAAGTTATATTCTCGTTCGCATTTATGTATACAAAAACGTTAAATAAGCGTCAGAAGTGAAAATAATCCTCGCATGGTGCAACGAATGTATATACGTATGTACATATGTATGTATATTTTCCTTTGAAAATTTATTCATGATACGCTTCACATTTTTCAACTTCGAACGCAAGTAACAAAGAAATTTTTATTATCGAGTATTATCGAGTAAGGTCAACGTATCGCGCTCGCGCGCACACGAGATACATGTTCTATAAACCTCTTTTCCCGTATATGACTATATTATTCGTTCATACGATGCACGTGTATATAGGACGTCGATTCCTCAGATGATGCAACGGTCCGAGTTTGGTGGAGCCGTGTGATATATACGACGGGAATAGCGCGCCGCGTACGCAACGGGAGCAATATCGTTGCATATTCAACGACGCGTACCTACTGTGCAACATATAGGAACAATGTTCTGCAACACATGCGCGCCTTTGCGGACTGTTCCGAGCGCGAACTATAAAGCCACGTTTTACTGGTCGTAAAGTCAATGAAGGTGGTCACGTTTGCCCTTTCAGCGTCTTCCAGGGCGTCTAGGCGTCCATCGTCGATACCACCTAGGTAGCCTATGGAATTATGCCCGCGGCCGGTTCATGAATATTTAAGTCTCGAAGGTTGCCATCGCTTGTTTCAGAACGTCAGATACAACTGATACTGATCGTACGGCGATGCGTGGGTGCAAGTGCACAGCTCATTGCTTTGTTTCTTTCCTCTTCTTCTCGGCTCTTCGTTTTTGCCAATGGTCCTCCATCAAGTCTCGAGTTGCGCAATTACTTGAACGATTCTTGTTTCTGAATAAAATTCTTTCAATAAAATAAATAAAACTTCTTCAAAATTATTTCTGAATAAAATTCGAATTTAGTCTTGTTGTTAAGTCTTTTCTTTATGCCGAGTATTCCTTTCTCTGCATATATATACTCTGAAGATCGAGAAATATTGAGTCCTTCTCTTTGTAATACCGCTTATATTTTTGGTGTTGTCTCTGCAGTCAGATCTTTTTCTTGGGTATTAATAGTTACAGCATTGCTCATGTTTATACTTATAAACATACTTGATCATTGATTAATAATTCTGAATACTCATAGGAAATAATTATTTCTATAAAATTGAACGCAATTAATACTGAATATTAAAATATAGAAATTTTAGTTTGTATTTATGAGACTGTTTTTCAAATGAATATTACCTTAACGATTTAATTTTACATTTTCTTACTTTGACAATTTTAATTAAAGTTTGAGCTTTCAAGAAATAAGAAATAGGAAATTGTGAATCAAGAGTAGCTAAAAGTTTTAACATAGAAAGTACGAATAAAGCGAATTGTTAGAAAGGACACGATAAGTGGATTACTGAATAATCGCGCCATAGAACTCATATAGTTTGATCATTATTATACTATCTAGTTCGATTGGCTTAATTAGATCTTCCTGGATATTTACTACCAGGTAAAGCGCAGAAGATATTATGTGGTCGATAGCAGTAAGACCTTAGAGTTGAAGTTTTGAAAGAGAGAGAGAGAGAGAAGTACAGTCAAATACAAAGGGACCGCCTTTCTAATTAGTGGACGCGGACTGACACGCTGATTTTTCGAAGCGGAGGCAATTATTGACTCGTTCTTCAGATCCATCCTATATCTCTGCGTCCGCAGATAATATCTCGAAATATTTTAATTTATTGGTTTATCCTTGTCAGTATTACCTTCGATACACATCAATGAATATTTAATTTCTGAGACATTTGTATTCTAATTGAAGCAGTAACTTTTAATGTGTGACAATTATATCGGAAACGTTTAGATTCGATTCTCCAATACGATTCAAACGTAAAATATTTTACGAAATATCTTGAAATTCGCGTCTTGGTATGCACGTATGAATTTGGGTATAATCCTTCTCGCGTGACCGTTTATGTAAAAGAACAGTAGGGCCTTTTATTCTTCCTCGCTTATGACCTTCGGTTATAGTTGCCTGTTCTGTCAGCGAGCGATATTTTTTTGCCCTTTTTTTGCTTCGAAGCGAAAAAATTAACCCTTCCGACCCGCAAGCGGTTTCTTTATGGTTCTTACTTCCAGAGAATATTTATGAGCGTCTGTGGACATGTATGTGCGATCGCTTGGTTTCCTACAGGACTTCCGATAGGGATTTGTATTGTATTTAGTTACCAAATATATGGTCTTTACGCTCTTCAATTGTCCATCTGTTTCTAGTTAAAAAAAAATTCGATCACAATTTTGTTTTCAACGGTAGCTTTGTGCATCGCACATATTAAAAGATTACCAGTATCTTTTAATTAATTTCTATCATTTGAATTATTCTGCGTAAAGTGTAAAGCCGTTTTGTATCAAAATAGCGGTATGCATGAACCTGTAGTACCAGTTTTCACTCGGACACAACATGGCCGTTGGTACGTCGCGTCCGACTCACCTCATTGGGCCAAATGAGACACCACGGGGCCCGCAGAAGGCGTGGACACAGCAGGATTCAGAGTTGGTATACGCAAATCCTTAATTAGGAGATTTTAATGAAAATACCGGACGTATGCGACTGCGCTAATCGGTCATCGCTCCGGTCCCGAAAATTGGAACCTGCTGGGAATGAATGCAAGCGGCAATGATAACGGACGATGTACCGATCGTATAAGAAGTAGCGCGGGATTTTTCGCTTTGACTTTAATTAAATCGGTGCTATTTTTTGCTCATGCAATTCTCCAACAAAATAATTAGCATAAGCGAGTGGACAAGCGCTGAGTTTCGTGCGTGAGAAGCATATGAGGCTTGTCTCCTCAGATAAATAGCGAACGACCGACCGAAATTTTATAACTTAACACATGACCCGGCTCCCATCACGCAAATGAGATGCTCGAAAGTCCGCGGAGAGTGACGCCGAGATTGCAATTCAGACTCTGAAAGTCTCCAATCGTTTCGTGTATAGGTGCTTCGAACTCGCGTTTATTTATCCGATAAATATGCATATGAAGTATGTTTAGACTCTCGAGAAATCGAAAAGGGCAGAAATTCCTCTCGTAACAGTGTCGATTGAATTTTATAAAAACAACGTTCCGTCTCCATTATCTCAGATGCGAATCAAAGTCCTTTACTAATCCAATCGCAGAAAAAATATATATTTAAATACATATGTTATTATTGTAATTCTATAACTAATATTTTATAATTACTGATGTTATTCTAATTAATATTTTAATTTGATTTGTCATATTGCTTAGATGATCATAAAATGTATAATGCAATATGTATATAAATATAGGGATTATATATGTATATTCCACTCTGATTATATTTCAATATGATTTCAATATGACGACGGAGTGTATTAAAATAAAAATAGAAAAATTACATCAGTATTTTGGATTTTACATTCTGTAATACTTTTAGGCAAAATTAACATTGAATATAGCACGTAGGATTATTTAACACTCTATGAACAAACTGTATCAGATCTAAATTGCATTATTCGAAATGATAATTATAATACGTTCGTCTAGAAGTTATTGTGTGAGCATTACGAAATGAATTATAGTCGTTATGGCGCTTGATATCTGGCTTGATAATATCAAAAAAATGATACATGCGAGAAGTCGTAAATATGCACATATGAATAGACGGCTCAAAGTGCTCCGAGCAAAATAATTAACATACAAGCATGTAATCTTTGGCAGCTATCGAGACCATGAAAATATTCTATGCAGCCAAGCGTGGAATCGTTGATGATACGTTTGTATGCATAATGGAGTAATTTTGTTTCTGCATAGTCGCAGCTAGTTCATAAGTCACGAAGAATTTTATCGGAGTAAAGACATTTGAATTTTTAGCCTTTAATCTTTTACTGCATTAGATAACAAATTAGATTTTCGAAAAAAAAACATTTATGAAAATATGTATAATTCTATTATTATTATTATTATTTATATTAATATATTAATATTCATTATTTAACGAATTTCGATTGTTTTTCGACCCGTTTGGCAAATCGCAGATGATTTCGAAATTCATTTAATATTGTTTATAATTCACTGGCGAAGAAAATGAGTTTTTAATATGATCAATATTCATGTTATTTATAAAAGTATTGTTTTTACGTTTCTCTTATTTCGTTCCTTATATTTTTTTTTGTATTAATAACTGTGAATTAAAATTGAGAATAGAAAAAATATAGAATAATATTACAAAAAGTAAAAAAATGTTCGGAAAAATGTAACGCTATGGAAATTGGAAACTCTGATAGAATTCGTGTATAGAAATTCTTATGCTATCGATTTGATAAGGTATACGGTAGATTGAGTGAATTTCCAACTTTATTGATCGTGGGCCGGTTTTGAAACATCGACCTCAGAGCCAAAGAGATTCTAGTTGATCACGCGGGGCGTGGCTTGGTTAGTCGACTTCCAATGGAATTGAATCATTTGCTACGTGCGTATACGTACGTGGATCGAATTTATCTGGCGAAACAAATGACAAAATTGTTATTTGCGAGCGGCTGTACCTCGATGCACAAAGTTTTTCTTACCCCGTTTGCTTTTATTTCCCTTTAGGTACGTTAGCATATATTTTAATCTCACCGGTAAATTAGCGAATTTATTATAAAAGTGAAAAAAAACCTGTTTTCTACGCAAGGGAAATTGCGCGGATACCAACAATGTGATACCGATAACTCACGTAATACTGGTATCGCATGATCGCGTTGTAAAGATACTTGGTTACGAGACGTATATTGCAATGATATACTTGATTTTTCTTCCTACTCCGGCAATTATCCGCAGGCGGTTTTTATATGGAGTACGCATATACAGTTACAGCTTGAGAGCATAAATTGTACGATATTATGGCGCGGTAATGCATTTAAAACGCGCAAAGTAAAGTTTCTAATTAAGGGCCTCTCGAGCGTGCACCTCGGAGGATAAGACCGAGGGAATCGCGAAATATTACCAGGCACCAAAGGGATAACGACTCTCCGCCGGCTCTGCGAATAAACGTTGGACTATCTCTCTCTTTCTCTCTTTCTCCACCCCTTGTCCTGCCCGATCCACTCTCACCCCTCCCACGCCTCGAGTGGAACTAATGAACCGTACACAACGCAATTATGTAGCCGCTTCCATGAGAATCCTTACGCTCGAGTCGCCCTTCCATCTTACTTTCTCCCCCGGCCGCCAGCTCCTTCCACGGCGCTTGAGGGCTCGTAAATGTGACAGGATCGCGGCTAACCGACATCGTTATCGATATCGTCTTATCTTCCTACTCGCATACTCCTCCCCGGTATCAACCGGCCAATCCACCGTCGACCACGGGACTCGAGCGGAAGTGTAAAAACTGTATTTTACGACACGAGGTACGCTCTCACTTCTCGTAAACAAAATTTAGTAAATTAATTCGGAGCTATGTGAATGCGCGGCTTATACTCAATATCTTTTTGCGCGTGTATTCGACGTTGTTGCGACTTATTTACTGCAAGTCATTTATTCCGACAGCGGTATCGTCGAAGAAAATCACATCACAGTGGTAGCGTGGAATGCTAGCCACTTCGCCATTTTTTTTACACATATATATGACTAAAAAATTAAAAATTTCATATATATATATATATTTTGTTTTTAGAATTTAGCCATCAATTGTTGTCGTAGGTAAATTATATACCCCCACAATACACTGTCGCACTAATAAGTCATCGGCAATAAACATGTCTTATTCGTTAAGACGTCTCCCATTGTGAAGACATCTAAATTCTATTATTTGTGAATCGAGTATTATTTGAATTATTAACAATATGTATAAATCAAATTCTTAGAGATAAGAGGAGAGCCCCGAGTTTCTCTCCTCGTTTGAAATTCCCGTGTCCATATCAATAAGTTTCGAAGCTTATTGTCGTAACTTACATTGCCAGTATCGTCTTGATGCGAAAGCCAAATGCCGATACTTTGGCAAACACGAAGAGAAATCCATTGGCTGGGTTACGCCTCGTCGTGGAAGGTCGAACAGCACGAGACCAACGAGCCTGTGGAAAATCGTAAATATTTAACATGCACGCCACGTCAGAGGGGCTCTCTCTCTCTGTATTTCGGGACTAGTGGGAAGTTAAACGAGTCGTGCGACCTTTCGCGATTCGTTTCTCTCGGAGAATGCGATGTCTTTGAGTGCAGGCCAATGCCAACATTTCTCTCTCGCGACGTTCTCTCCGATAATCCACCATCGTTTGAATAATTTTTTCGCTTTCGGGACACAATAAACGTTGAAGACGTCTAAAGATACGCGTTGTCTCGAGCCCCGTGGAGGTAAAATTCTCCGATGTTAAGTAGATGGGACGGTACAACCGCGAGATTTCAAACCGCGTAATCAAGGACAGATTACCGACCTTCACATTTATCGTCTTCAGTCAATCGAGTCAATCTCTCCCCGAGAAGAAAGGAAAAATGTCGATTGAGCCGCAGTTTGAGCGACATTTGCGTAACGCGGGAAACTATTTCCGGGCCGAAATAGGAGAAGGAACGTAACGCATCATCGCGCGTGGCGTCGTCGAACTCCTCGTAAAAAAACGGGCTTGCGGACGAGAAGCATAACGTCTGTTTACGATGGTCGCATAAAATTCCCTCTCGGATGGCATGCGAGCATGAATGAAGGCGGTACGTGTCGTAGAGGAATGGCAGCCAGTCAACCGGCCGAGGGAACGAGCGATTACGCAAGCGGCCGACTTTACGAGCAAACGCGAAGCGGTATCTCTCTTGGCTTTAGACACAGACAGTCCCCAGACGAGAACGGCGATGACCTGTATGCTACTATGATGATCTCAATGATGAAATCGCCTAAATTGCGCGAATAACGAGAGAGATCTGTCTTTGAAACTCCACAATCTTCAGTAATTGGTACTTTACTCCTACGGGGTCAAACCAGTTGAATAGATGAGAATGATACTTGAACATTCTAACGATAATGTTTTGCGCAGCATAACAGGAAGCATTGAGAGATCAAATCATGCCAAGCAAGAAATAATGAAGAATATTTATTATGTATAAAAATTTTTCAATTATTGATCGAGTTTTATTCGATTTCTTACAATCACGCAAAGCGTGTTTATAGCGATAACAGCAATGACTTGCAAACTATGATGACCTTAGTGACATGTGGTAAGTTGGATGAGAAAATAATGAACACCTATCTTTTTATCATAATGCTCTCAAGTGTAAATAAATAATAATTCTGATAGCGTTTGTGTTTTCTCTCAATTGAAAGATAACGTCACGGTATGAAACGAGCAGTAAAAATCGACCACATAAAGAGAGATACACTATGTGTGTTTTTCTCTCTTCAGAATAGCGTGAACATTAAACAATAATGTAATAAAACATTTAATAAAACATTTAATACTCAACGACAGCGAAAATGATTATACGTTGTTGTTCTCGATATTCCCTTCCCTTTTATTACTTTATCAGCATTCATAAACTAGATAGGAATCTAGAACATTTTTCCAATGAAGTTTCAGACAATGTTATTCCACAGCTCCGCAAGTCAAGCTAATTCCTTTTTTTTGCCTTCAATTCATAAATTATTCAGTCGGTTCAATTCTCCAATCGTGCGAACTAGTCAAAGTAATCAAACCGATGCACGTGCACGGTTGACGGCGCACGTTATTGCGCAAAGTGACGGTTATGTGGGCAATAAAATTCACGGACAGACGGCGTCCAGACAGCAATGAATCCTTCTACCGCTATCCCGCTACCCACGATAACATAGATTATAAACCCAAACGACACGCGAATGAACGTGGTGATATCTAACGTTATCGACATTACCGAGCCGATTGGATTAATCCTATATCACGTGAAATTTTTTTCTCCGGCGTTGTGTCGAGAAAAGTATGTTGTATCTATCACATTTGCTAAGAATCGTGAAATAACTATACAATATACAATTATATAAAACATATTTATTTGCATTATTTATTATACTTATCATTTATGGTGTGTGATTAAATGACCTGAAAGGAACTTTTATAAATGATAATCTCTATTGTCTTTTTTAACGAGAATATGAGTATTGTAATATTCGCGACACTATCAAGTCACCGTTCGTCTTCCGATCGTTGGTGATCACAAGTTGCATATCAAGACGAACGTGTGACACGGTAAGGCAAGATAAGAATGTGCCTCTAGCTTCCATGTTCCGGTCGCCACCGGACTCCCCCATTTCCGTCCACCACCTTCCTATCCAAATAAAGCTAAACGAGTGTTTTTACGAGCGTCTATAAAGCTTTAACTGTTAGCGAAACGAGTGGCGTGACGACTTCGACTCCTCCGCGGCTTTTAAACCGCGTGTCTTCGCGTGCCCCCTCGACTTTTGTGACCGGAGGTGGACACACGTGCGCCAACCATGTACACAAAACACCTGAGTGACGAGACGGCTACTCGCGTGAATCATGGGTGCACATGCGCTATATATATATATTGGTGTCAAGGTTACTCGAGTAACGGATTGAGAGTGGAGGACCCGACATTCATAAATGACAGGTCGAGCCACTCTCATTAGCACATATCATTGACGCAAACATTTCTATCTTAGACGATACATATAACTGTCGTTCTCCATGATCGCGAATTCAAGATCGGCCAGTTATGATGAAAGAATTATGCATCGAGTATCAGCACGAATATTATCATCATTAGTTAATTATTTACGAGCAAAGTAGTCAATTTAACTTGCGATTTAAAATAATATTACAGAAGTGTATGTCACGCGGTATGAGATAAAAGAACTTGATTTTTATAACGAAGAATTTCTCATTTTTATCGTCCGTTCGTTATTGTAATTCATTACAGAATACCGTGACAGAATATTTCGGTAACAAAAGTACAAGAAGTTTAATTTTCGTTTGAAAAGTTCTAGTTTGCTTCCTCGATTGTCAATCATTCAAGGTCAGGGCCGTAGACAAGTCGTTACTTACGTAAGATGCATTTCTTCAAAACACCGTGATGCTCCGACCGGAAAACCTCGTTTATCGACTCTGAAACGAGTCAAGGTGCGGTATGTGATAGCAAAACGACGTACCTCTCGTCTTAAATCAGATTGTATGTACAAGGTATCTCGTTTCTGTCTTACGTGACGTCACATGGTACAACGGGTTCGCGGGAGAAGTGCCATGACCTGCCCCAATCCGGACGGGTGTAAAGGCAGGGCAATATAAACGAACGTTTACAGGCTCGTTACATTTTTATGAGCTCGACGCCGCAACTACGCCACTACGGCCATCAACAGAATGTCGTAAACCATCAACCAGCTCTGTCTCCCTTTTCGTTTCCTCTCTCTTTCTTTCAGTCACTCGCACAGTCAACTCTTACCCGATTCTATCTCTCTTTTCCTCCCGTTGTATCTCTAACCCACCCTCCGACGTCGTCTATCCCTCCCTCCCCCCCTGATCTCTGCTCCCTATAAGTCCACGTGGCATTTACGCGTAACTTCCGGTCTGTGACGTCACCTTGCTGCTCGTAGACCACTTAGGTTACGTCATTTTATTGACTGTGATCATAAAAGTTTTTACACGCGGACCTCCTGCGTGCCCCCACTTGAGATCGCGGTGAGTATCGGTCATGGATGGTTTTATGTCCCGTACCGCTTTATTGTTTTTACTACTCGCGAGCACATTGACCTTATTTTAATTCTCCGATACGTAAACATTGGTGTCCCGTTAAAATACTCATGCGTTACTTGAAAGTAACACAATCATGTATCGCATGTGAAAGTAAAGTGCTGTCCGACGTTTTGTACAGCATTATTTTTAAAAGATTCGTATTTTGTACTGATGTTATTTATGAAAGTAGACATGTATACGTCATTTTATGTTATAAAAATAATTTTTAATTTTGTATTTTATATTTATCTTCTTTTTGCATTGTTGTAGAATTTTTTTTAATTTGCGAGCCATGCTTATAGGTCTGATATAAGGCGACGTGTATTTTATGCGTACTTTCCCTTAGCGATCGAAGAATTTTCATGTAACAGCCTAGCAGCAGCTACGTCTGCTGCAAGGGGCGCGCCATTTTACTGATACGCCGGTCTTTATTAGGCGCCACCCTCTCGACGTCATTGGTGGTTTCGTCGGCCATCATGACACTCATTATGCACTCCTGTATGCTTGGAATTCATGATGGCCGCCGTTGACCGGACCAATCCGTGCACTCATACCGGCAGCCATGAGAAAAACGTCAATCCTGCACTCTGCTGGTCGTTTTCACAACTTCTGGTTTCACAACTTACCCGATAGATGTCTCTACCGCTTAGAACGCCATGCTAATCTTTGTCGATAATTATAGCGCAAATTTCTTCAGTTAATTAATCAATAAGTCTTGTTTCTATTTGCGATAATGACGATCGCAAGACACACATTGAAAACAAGTGTATTTGTAGCATATTATGTGCATTATGATTAGATTATTTAGATTGTTTTTTGATTATAGTAATTATCAATAATTACACAGTTTATATTTTGTAGTTATTAATTGATAATTAATGTAATTGATACCGTGATAGAGTTTAATTGATACAGTGATAATTGCAAGTAACTGAATTTGCAAATATATACATACATATAGAATTTGCAAGTCTGATGTTCAAGAGAAATAAAAACCTATTTGATAATTGAAATGCTTAAAGTTACTTCATATTATTTTATGTTAATAAAAAGGAAAGCATTTGCAATCACAGTTTGACTTCATTCAGTGAGACTTCATTTTGACCAACAAACACAATTTTGATATCGTATGAGGGAGAGTATAATATTTAAACAATTCTTTATAGCCTTATCAGACGTACACAATAAATAAATCATTATTAGAATATGAAAATTAATGCAATTCTGCTGAAAATGTTAATGTACAATATTATATACAAATATGTATTAATGTACATTAGTAGAAAAATATGTTCATTATACTGCTGTACAACTTGAATTATCTTTATGAAAAAGTGATATTTTACAACGCTGATTAAATAACAGTCACTCGAGACAGCTATAATATCATTAATGATAAAATAGATGCTTCAATGATAAAGGAATAAGAAATCTATCACGTGATAAATGTGTCAAAATACGGTGGTAAAAATAGACTTTTACGATTCACGATCGTAGTATTAAGATTCAGCTAATTAAAAGTTATGACGGCGCCACGATGGATCTAGGATAATTTAAACAGATCTATTCAATCCGGCGATCCGGTGATGTACAAGCGAGGAAAGTGAAATATATTAACGCGGCCTTTTCCGTGGCTCTTCTCTATATGTACGGTCTTCCTCCATCTTCAACGCTATACGTGCGTGGCGGTAGGTACAGGAAGATTAAATTCGCCATTGCTTTCCTACGGGTGTACGGCTCGCGAGGCAAGCCACGATGCGAAAGTGAAACGAAAATTTACAGTAACCCTACCCAGGCCGGAGGCATCGCGGTACTTTAAAGGACAGCGGGGCAACCTTATCCGCGTCTCGAATCCGGATAATTATGTCGGCGTGTTTATTACACTCGGTTATCCGCGACTTTATTTCGTCGGATAAAAAGGATAAAGGAACGCAGACCGGAGATATCTCTTCCCCCGAAGTCGTCGCACGGAGACGACCATGACGACGATGACGACGATGACGACGACGACTCCGCAAAGAAAAGTTCACGGCTGGAATTCATGATGGCCGATCTTCTTCTTTTTCCTCCCGTCGATTCCGAAGCAGTTAGCCTGAGCGTAAAGGTAGACCGAAGTGCGTGCGCCGCCGACGCTACGTGTGCGTGCTGCACGCACGCCTCGTGCACGCACACACGCGATCGTACGTACCTATCGTATGTGCTGCTCCGTCTGGACTGCAAAACCCCGCAGACCGGATTGGTAATTTCCGATCCGACTCTCCTTTCCCCACGAAATCTATGCGCGAGACTTTCCTCGGGGAGAGATAGGGGTCTCATCTTTCTAGCCCGTATCTCTCTCTTTCTCTCGGGATTTCGAAACCCTCTATGGAATTTCTATTCTGAACGACGAGCGTTTTTATTATAAAACAGGATATTTATAGTAGAAGCGAGTAATTACACGCAATCGGACAAACGTTACGTAATTATAATTATAATATCGTAGCTCGTTATATCTTACAATTTTAATGCTAGTCACGTTAATTGCGGACATTATTCGATAAATATACTTCATGAGACTCGTGAGACTCTCAAATGCCTTCGTAACGACAATGTCGTTATTTGCTGCACACGTGGAAGTAAATTTTATCAGTTGTACAATCTTGGCATTTGGGACTTTTGCAGGTCTGTTAGCAAGGTTTTTCTACTTCGATAATATACATATAAATTGAAGAATGTATTGCACGATCAATTATTTAGAAGAAATTCGATCTCTCTGTTGAACACGTAAAAATGTGTTCTTTAGAATTTGAATATTTTCTTTTATTCGCAAGTTTTCGTTTTTAACATTTAGCTATTCTCTCTCCTCCGTGTTTTTAACCCTCATTATTATAATTTCGGAAATAGTGGTCTTTCGGAAATGAGGAAGAATGCAATTTTCAGAGATTCTCTGTTATCAAGCGATATCATGGATATTGCATAAGATATTATATTCTGTTGCTCAATACTTTTTGTATTAATTTTATCTAAATTAATAATTAACAGCAATGAATTTGACGTGTATATCTAATGTATGAAAAAAGGAATAACGAAAAATATGAAATATTGTAAATATCGCGATTTCTCTATGTGCAGGACCGTTATGGCAAAGGATAATTATTAACATATTATTATTATACTCACTCCGACGACACAGCTTAATTATTCCCGTCAACTCACTCTCGCGTCGTAAGGCACGATCCGAAATTGTTATTTATTTTGGATCCAAGCAGTGGAAAGAGCGGTATTCGCGTTTGATGTACATTACGATTACGCTCATTATAAAATTCAATTGCACACCGGTGCACGCTCCGAGAAGGTCCAATTTATTCTTATCAGACATTCCTGCAAAATCCTCTCTCTCCGATCTTTCTCCGTTCGCTGAATTTAGAGCGGCGGCAAAAGAAACGAAGAGGAACGTCGGACAACTTGCGCGAGATGTCCAGGTAAGCTGCAGGGATAAACAACCAGATTGAACGGATCCTCTCTAAATTGTCGAGCTTTGAAGATTCAACGAACCGCTTATTTCCACTTTTCTTTTAACCCCACTCTACGACGCGGTTTCCTGTAAAACCTCCGGTGAATACTGGAAGGGGAGTTGACACGTAACTCAATATAAGCGCGTCTTATTTACGACGTTATAAAATTACCGAGTTGATGTTTCGAACTGGAATAAAACGGCTGCGGTGCCGCGAAAGGACTGCTCGTGCCTGGGCATTATCCAGTTTTTTTTGGCTCACTTCCCGCGAATTGACAATGTAAATTAGTTACTATCTACCTATGTAACGTTCGCTGGGATGTTCGCTTGGCTCCACGCCTAATGTCCGACGAGCATGTACGTATCCTTACTATGTTGCGAGAACTTGCTTAGCATAGTAGAAGGCTGTGAAAGGAATTCCAATTTGTGAGCGCTAAAAAAATACATATACGCCATATCGAATAGTTATTTTGTATTTCTGAAAACGAAAAAATTTGCTGTATTCTATTAAAAATTAAAAATGTGAAAATATATGGAAGTATGTGACACGTAACAAATGAGATTCATAAATATCTTTTTTAAGTACAAAGATATTAACAATCTAGTTTTATCAAACTCGAGAAAGAAAAACCCAAGTTATGATTAAAAGCTAATGATGCTCATGTTTTGCTGTGACGCATACAAATCGCAGGTGATTGAATATTCCACTGAATATTTATTTCTGGAAAAAAATATGTTGCCACCTAATGAAATTTCTGATTTTATAGTCTAATGTCAGTCTCAGACGAACCTTGAATTGGATTATCGCGTGTCAACTGAAGTTTATAAATAAAATACGAATATAAATGTGTTTTCTTTTCTTTTACATTTGCTTCTGTTTATCTTATAATTCATGACTTCAATTGATGACGTTGAGAATTTATCAGTGATAGCAGAGAAGTAAATTCCATGTTTTACTTTCTACGAGAAACAAAAAATTTTTCAAAAAAATGCAAAACAGCTTTTAAAAAAGTCTCTCTTTCTGTATCTTCGTAAAGAATTATTTGTAATTGCTAAAATTTTATATACATGTTATACTGTAATTTTTAATGTAGACGGAAAATTAACTGTTTCAATATTCTTGTTTGTCACATTTAATATTTTGTGTGTTCAAAATTAGAAAACAAATTCAATCTCTTCTTCGCCAGTGAATATTAATAAACATTAATAAACAAATTTCAATTGTTCATCGACCCATCTGGCAAATTATCTACGTGCCGCCGATTAGATTTTTGCCGGACATGGAAATACAGAAAAACCGCCAACTTTAACATCGATATCGATTTTAATTTTTGGCCCTAAATTAGATGAAGAATTTATTGTGAAAAATATTATTTCAGCCAAGTTTAAAGTTCGATTTTAAATTTGACGTTTTTCTGCATTTCTATGTACGACAAATCTAATCGGTGGTACACAGATAATTTGCCAGACAGGTCGATGAACAACTGAAATTTATTTATTAAAATTATAAAAGTTACTTGTATCGAAATATTTTTTACAGTAGAATAGATCAACAATCTATTTCACAATACAGATCCTTGTTGAAGGCGACATTGCTTTCGGTCGACATTTAAAACACGGGTGGTCGGCATGTGTGTGTCGTCTCATGAACCTCGTAAACACTCACTGGAAGATGCAATCGTTATATATACACGTTTGTTACAAGTGAAATGAGTTACGGTAATACCCCGCGCAAAATGAGTCTGGATCCGTCGCGGAAGAGTGTGATTTAAGAGAACGCGCCAAAAAGTGGTGCGTCGTATTATGTGGCTCCAGCTATTTATACCGAAACTCCATGGAATACGTAATAACCGTAAACTGATTTTTTAACACCGCTGCTTCGAGAGAATTGGATTGAGAAACTCTAGATATGGAGAAGGAGAAGAATATTTTTCCATTTAATTCGTGTTGCGTATCACTAGACATGATATTATTACCGCCTAACTAATTTTTTAAAACAAACTCATTGTAAAGATATTTGTCACAATATTAAATGTCTATTACAAATATGTAAGCGAAAGAATTATATAATATATTATAAAAATATATATACATCTGTATGTTTTAGATTGTCATATATATTTATTACGGAGTTATTACGAAGAAGTATCAATTTTAAGAATAATAACTGATAGTTTGATCAAGTAAGTCTCTTAATATGAGATTTAAGTAAAAATACATGTAAAAATTGTATTGTGAAATTGAACATAAACGTGGAATTAAACGTGTATCGAACGTACGAAGCATATTTCTTTGCGTGGTCGATTTCCATATGCTCCATACATCTGAGGTGTATCTATATGTGGAACAAGTAGAGATGCCAAACTATCGATAAAAGCTCGCGAGAGAGAGAGTTCTAAACTTATCAAACCCGGCGGGAATAGGGTAGCTGCCTTCGTTGCATTACGCGGTCCCGCCATTTTCATTCTCTTTTCTCCGTTCCTTCTTTTCTTTGCAGCAGCACGCCTTCGCCGGACCATATGGCCTGGTGCGTATCGGCAATCAAGCGCCAACGTCTTGTAGCAAAACTCGAACCCGTTCCATAAGGAACAGCGACGATTTTCTCCGTGGTCGATAATCCCTACAGCTTCTCAGCGTCTCTCGTTGCTTTTTTTTTGCACGTCATCACTGGTGGCTCCCCATTGGACAGCTCACATAATGCGTACTTTTTATACCCGAGAGCTCTCCAGGTCCCTCGGGCTCAGGACTGCTTAACATAACATTCTTGTATAATTTCTCCGGGGGTGGGGAGATAAAACTCATTACCTATTAATTTATTTATTTATTCCGGCTGCGATACGTGCACATTTTCGCAAAAGCCACAGGGAAGAAAAAGGAATGTTTTGATTTACCTTTTCAAAGGTATTTAAGTAGTAGCGAATAGGCGACCTCAACGTGTTTAAATAAACATACTTTGGTCGCCAGTTACCAGAAACTCGATGGCCGTTAAAGTATGTGTTAATTACTTTTTATAATTGCAACTTCATCTCAAAGCAAGAAGACGTAAGTTTCGTCCCACTCAATTTAAAAAGGTGAATAATATCGCAAATCTCATCCGCGAAGCGTCCAACATTTTACACATTTAATAGATCTCATTTCTTTACGAACAAACGACGCCGCCATTCCGTTTATCCGTCTATTCTTAAAATATAATGAAAGAAACGCGCACAGGAGTCTCTCTTGCATTCATATTGTGCGATGTTTACTACTGCAACTGATTTTTTTGATAAAGTCCTCTGATTTTGTCTTCCACTTACGTGTGTCCATTCGATAGACGTCGGGGAAGTCACGTAACGAGAATCTTTATACATGAGCCGATCTCAAAGTCCCTCCGCCGACTAACAATTTATCGAATTCTTGCATCAATTATATCAGATAAGATTCCTTAATTATTTACTTTAATTACTTACTCCACCTTTTCAAAACGCTCTGCTTTTTCGTTTTAACTATGATACGGACAAAATTATATTTTCGATGGAAGAAATGCAGAAGCGAACGCGCTTATTATGCATACTATCTTGCATGCTCGAGGGCCGATTTCGACAATATATGTATATATAGTAATTAGTTAATTATGTGGGCAGCTTATTAGGGCTCTATTGACATCGGGACTGAAGTTATCGTTCTAATTTACCCTAAAGCTATCGATCCATTTCGTGTTAAATTAAGAAGCTGAAAGGGATCGGCGCGCCAATAAAAGAGATAGCCCCCTCGCGATGAACAATAAAATTGCCAATTTGTGTCTGACAATGTTGACCGGTATGGTCGACTTGTTCCGTGTGGATTTCGACAACTTTCCTTGAAATGGTAATGATACTTGTTTCGTGTTCTTCACAAATCATTTTTTTGTTTGTTAAAGCGCAAGTCCCGTTTTATTCGTGTAATGTATTTCGTGCAATCTAAGATATGAATTTACGTACCATCGAGAAAATTAAAAGAAAAGAACGTTGTAAGTGAGCCATCTGTTATTTTTGCGGTGACAGTAATGTTTCTATCGTGGTTTAGCGAGAAAGGATTATCTAAAATAGGCACGCGATTATGCAGGGAAATAATTACTCGAGAAAAATCAGCTAGTTGATGATTAGCGTGTACATACTTCTTATACTTTTGCGTGGATACTTGAGAAAATAATTTTGTCAAATGCGAGACGAGAAAGCAATATCTACAAAATTACACATTACAAAACTTTGTTAATTATTTGCTAATTACGGCGCACAATGTGGAATTGTAGAGATAGCAGTAAAATTATTCATCTTCCATCTATCTGATAACCAATCGTTGCTAGCGCATAGTCTAGCATATCAGTAAATTATGTTTGCTGTTATGAAGATATTCTCGTCTTGTGGACAATAATAGTGACATAAATAACATAAATAATAACAGCGAGAATATTAAATCGAAAGTTTGCTTGATCTTACACGGCGTTCACTTTGATACCAACTTATTGATATCAAATTATGTTTGCTGTTATGAAGATATTCTCGTCTTGCGGATAATAATAGCGATATAAATAACATAAATAATAACAGCGAGAATATTAAATCGAAAGTTCGCTTGATCTTACACGGCGTTCACTTTGATAACAACGTGAAAATCAATAATCAGTAAAGCTGTCTGAGGAATTAGACATGAATGTTTTAATATTTATACCCGCTACGTTCTGACAGGACGTTATGACAGGACGAACGATTGATGAACGAACGAGGAATCGTACTTTTGCATACTGGGAGAGAATACATGGAGAATACATAGTCGCGACGTCGAAGTGTAGCCGAATAGGTGAGCCAGAGTCGCGTATCGATCTGAGCGCTACTCTGTGGACCAACCCAAGCTAAGAGGATAGGGGGGTAAATAGGGGACACGTTGAGAGAAGCGACCACTACTACCACGACTGCGTACCAGCATCCACACCCACCTTAAGAGCTGACACAAGTGCCTAGACTACCTACACAATCAGCTGTACTATCACCAGGAGCTAACATAGACTTTCTTTGGAGCTATACAAGGCGCCTCAAGCACAGACTCGTCTGACAACACACAACTATCACGCGAGAGCACATACGAGTCTTGCTCGTGCTAGCTTGTCCAGACGTGTACGTAGGCACTCGGCAGCTAGCATCGACATCCGCATCATCCCCTCCGCTCCGACTGAGGCTGTCGTCAAGGACTCCAGCCTCAAATCGACCCTGCCTTGTAGTCAAACCTACCCTACGTTGGTCCCCGTCGACCCTGGTTGCCAGGGTACAAGATGAAGGTGTGGAGAGAGAGAGAAAAAGGGAGGACGGAGGACAAGGGGGAGAAAGGAGAGACGGGAGAGCAGGGCGTGTCGTTGCGTCTGCAGGGCTTCGAAGAAAAGGTCTGAAAACGTCTCCTTACTTTCGCCACCCTCGTCCATTCTTACCCCAGCACGCACCAGTGGGCCAACTTTTACCATTTCGCCGTCTGGTAGGATAATCTAGAGATCCCACCTAGAGAAAGAGAAAGAGGAGTGAAGGAGGGGAGAGGAGAGAAGGAACGGAATCACAATTTCCTATTTGCCTCTGCGTCGGTTCTTCTGTATTTTCCCGGAAAAAGGACCATCGTTATTTCAAACTTGTGCCATGCAGGTGCCGCGAGTTATTCGACGCTAATGACGTAGGCTGAAACTGGAACTTAATGGAATCAACCTGAAAGAGAAAAAGTTATCAGCTCGTCGAGAATATATGAAATATAAATAACGGATGAAAAATTCTAATGCACATTATATTTTATTATTATATGTCATGATATTTTCCACGTTAATTGCAATTGAGGTATCTAGGAATAACCGGTAAATATTCACATTAATTGAGCAATATATAAGTATAAAAAAAAATAACTTTTTTTTAACATAATGTAACTAGTGCTTCCTAGTCGCCTATATGTAGTTCCTATATATGGTTAGTTATATATTTATGTTACATATGTTACATATTTAAAAGGTTTATTAAATCTTTTTGTTACTTTTATTTAAAGAAACATACATGTCATGACGTAAATGTGAGTTTTATGAATTAATGTCACATATTGTGAAATCTGCAATAAATATTATTGTTCATAATTCTTTTCGAAACACTAATTATTCTGACGCGAGATAATACAGAATATATTTTAGTCAACGCGAATACATGTTAATCTTCTCGGTTGCAAAACATAGATAAACTGCCAATTTGCGCGCATATGATGAATAAGCAAATATTGCCAAAACAACAACGTGTCGAATATACAATGTACTCGAATAAAAAGACGATGTCGACAGAATTGTTTGGATGTAGCTTCATGTAAAGGGAATACATGTCTCATCTTCCTTTTCTCTTCCCCTCTCTCTCTCTCTCTCTTTTATTATATTATATTGTACTCCCCCGGGACAAGTACTTTGCCTGAAGACAGACTTCTCGAGTGTGCCTTCCGCTAATAGCGTGGGCGTGGATGCAGGTGCAACATGCATATTGCAAAGGAATGGACTCGTAAGTGGAGGGTGTACGAAAGGTGGGATTAAATTGCCCCTCGTAGACTCCAATCAGGGACGCTCGGAGAAAATTAGAATGAATGAGACTGCTCGTGGCTGACAGCCGCGAATTAGACTTGGAGATTGTCGAACATGGCATTGAAACGATGGCGATTGCGGAACTACGAATCGAGAATTAAGAAGCTACTTTCTTTCACGTTTATTTTCGACGCATGAACGAACCGCAGACTTCAAAGCAATCCCTGGTTTTGTAGTGTATACGCATGTTGTACGGTTCAATATTATCAGAAAGTGTTTAATTTATATTTGATTCGATACGAATATTTAAGCAGGATTTTAAACGTCTGCAGAAATAGAAGACATCTGTTGTTTTGCAGTTGGTGCTCTAATTATAGTGTCTCCATTTGAGATTGCATTACTTCACATCAGCGTGATGCGTGTATTACGCTTATATCGATTATTTATTTTAGTATTTACCATCGAGTAGATCGCAAATTAGCTCATTCCCGATAATGAACTTGGTTCCGTGGCGAAATCTCCTCCGACATTGAAAGGAATAGAGGCTGATAAAGTCGCTGGTATAAGAAAAACACCGGTTTTTTTTCTTCAAGCTACCAGGGATTACACGATTCCCCCTACAAAGGACTATCGACAAAATGACGAGGCGCGGGAGCGGAAAGTTGGCAAAATCCGGAGTGCCGCATCATAAAGATATGCTCGGCGGGTCGCTCGGGAGTCGGGCAGAAAGTATGAAATTGCTTATATTTTATAAAAGCAAAAGAGAATGGGAGGGAGGTCCTTGTGCGGCGCGAGAGATGAGGTGGTATCGACGGGCAAATAAAAAAGACGGCGAAGAAGGAGGCAACGTCTTCTCGTGAATAAACAACGAGCATCGTACACGCCGTGGTAACGTAGGCCGATAAAAGAACATGGACGCGCATAGTCGCTGGCATGTAGGGCTGGCATACCGAAGGTGTGGCACTCTTTCGTGCGTCAAACGAAAGTCAGTTCGGGAAATTAGAATGTACAGATCGAGTCGAGAGATTCAAGTAGCGTTAAATTTTATCGCGGTAACGCCGCAATAAGCAATTAAAATAGAATGAAACAGATTTATTTTAACATTTACAAGGTTACATTTATATAAAAAATTTGAAGAGGAGAAAGAATAGAAATTATAAAGAAATAAAAGGAAATTTCCAGGAAAAAAACAAATGATAACACAGCGATAAGAATTGCATACTCCATTGAATTTAAGATGAAAATGTTTTTAACGTCTTGTTTCTTTCATTCAATTTATCTCACTAATTCATAAAATTTCTAAAAAAATATTTGTTCTATTATAAGCACGGTTATTCAGAGGTGTTCCAAGTTCAAACAAAAGATTTATCTATCTTATTAACCATATTATTACTGTCAACATATCAGTGTTATTTTAAGCCATAACATTTCAGTTTAAAGCATATTCTATATTTATGTACTTTGCAGTCATATTTTGGCCGTACTCCAATTCAAACTTTCGCCAGTTGAGTGTTTAATGTTGCTTGCGCGGTTAAAATTACCATAATTCTGCTCTTTAAACTGTTATCGTTCCAATTATTAAATCCACATCTCTACTATATTACAACTTCCTTGAATTTTGGCCGCTGTTCCTTTCCATGTCTCTTGAATTTATTACTGAAATATTTTCTGCGATTAAAATTGAAAATAGTATTTAGTAGATATTTATTGTGACATTATTGCGTTCTTGTGATATTAATATCGACAATGTTTCTATTATCGATATTAAATTATTACTGAAATAATCGAAATTCATTCTCTTGAATACTAAAGTATTAAGATAACGGTTCTCATGATTTAGAAAATGTAACCACAAAACTGCGACACAAATCTTGCAAGAAATACAATAAATGCTGGCTTGCAGGTATCGATTTATACATACCTATACATAGGTATACATACATGTATCTTCTCGAAAAATATGGCGTCTTTGTCGCTGCATTGTCAAGCTTGCGAAGACGAAGGGGAGAAAATGGAATACCCTACATACATATATCAAGTTCCTAACCAATATAGCTCGGAAGGGACGAAGACGCGTGTAATCAACGCGCAGACAAAACAGCATTTTGTTGTTTTGAAGGAATAGTTTACTTAAGTTGGTATACTGCATAAATTTATTATAAGGGAAGCCGGTGAACAAAACACGCCTGCGCTAACATATCCGTCGCCATTTTCTCAACGTATTTCAAAACATCGATTTTTAAATATATTAGCAGTCCTACAGTCAGAAATGTAAAATTTACTATTCAATTTAAAATTATATCTTAGTTTTTTCTCTCTCTCTCTCTCTCTCTCTCTTTCTCAAAAGTGATATTAATGAAACTTGCCTAAAAATTGCTAAATTATGTTTACACATTCTCATTTTCAGTGCTGAAGAATAAGGCAGAACTTTAAATCGTTCTCTTGTAATGTAACAAAAATTGAACTACTTGAAGAAAATGGCGATATATATTAGCCAAAATATTTAGAGTATCGGATTTAACTTATCTAATTATTGATCATCAGCTTTTATAATAAGATTAGAATTGATTTAACTCGATGTCATTATGAAATATCATAGTAGATATAATATATTATCAGAAATCACTATTTTATTACAGAATTTGTTTGTAAGAACGTATATCCAACAAATGTTGGTCACAGAAGAGAGTAAATTAATGTTACCCGACTGAATTCACCCCGCGAAAAGAACATCTTATTTCTTATCTTGTAAACAGTTCGCCTAAGTAATCTATTGCAGTGTTTACCCGGCGATTCTCTCACGTATTACATGTTTACCTCTATGTAATGAGATGAGGGATCGGTCATGGTTGAAGAGTTTTCCGCATTGTACACGGATCTCGTTAGCAAAGAGATTATTCGCAGAGATTAATTAACCTCTTGCGACGGGACCCACCATTCTGAATTTCCACTACTGTTTAAAGCGCAAATTCACCCAATAACTTTGCCACTTATGCTGTTTATGTTTATGAATTTTGTACGCTAAGAATCTTGTATTCTAAGTTTGATTTGCTCGTAATTAAATTTCACGAATTAAACTTTCTTACTAGTAACACCGAGAGTTATGACCTCTAAATTCAAAATAACATCCCTTCTCTCTATCATATAAGAAAAGAATGTATGAAAAGAAAAGATTTTGAAAATATTTTACAGGAGCTTGACAGGAAACAACATGTCTGATATTTTTCTACATCTTTTAATTAATTTTTTTTACATATTTAGGCTTTTAATTTAATTAACAAATTCAAACTCTTCTTCGCCAGTGAATATTAATAAACAAATTTCAATTCTTCATCTAATTTAGGCCAAAAATTAAAATCGATATCGATTTTAAAGTTGGCAATTTTTCTTAATTTAATTAATTTTTCTACATATTTATATTTATATAGTTGACAAATTCTTCTTGTAAGTATTCCAAATAATTTGAATGGAAATTGAAAGTTTATTTTAAAACATTTTAGATTATTCAAATTATTGTCTTTTACAATGATATGAATTTGAGTTCTAAAATAAAAAATTCCTTTCTTGTAAACATGTTTTAATAGATTATTTTTTCTTATCATCGATTCTCTCTTTATGTTTAATGAAACACCGAACATAAATTTGAAAAAGAATTATTATTTAACGTTGCCGAACTTAAGTGGCGTCAATAAATAAAGTTGATTAATAACCGAAGTTGATTAATAACCACTAGAATTATTCGTTGATTTGTGGTTATTTCCATGCTGATTTTTAGCGTGTTTTCTCTTCCGCAGCGGCGTCATCGAACCTCGATGGTCCGGAACGACTTTGTTTGCTCGTCGGATCTCTACGTATCAAGAACTGTGCAAACGAGGGCGTATTCCCCGCATATCCTGTACCTATTCGCGAAAATCCGCGTATTCATGCGACTCCACCTTCGTGGTTGCAGCGTTGAATTTGCCGAAATCACGGGGTGTTTGAACGGGGTAGTCCGTGTACACGTATTTATACATGCGCATGTACATGCATTTGTTGTGCACGTGCGACCGAGTACGTGCGCGGGTATTTGCGCGTCTATACGTGTATTTCCCGTTTCGCTATTGCAGCGCGTAGCTCCTCCCATCCTCTCTTTCCTGCTCGCCGCATTTCAGTTTCCATGTCCCACCAACAATCCAATTTATACGCTGGATTATTCTGGGAACCAGTTGTGGAACCGAGGGTGGCTTTCAACCCTCTCCCTTCCTCATCTACCTGGTTGTTGCCCCTGTCCGACCCTCTTTCTACGTGCCTGCATCGCACTGCTGGCTAAATCGCCACGGCCGGTACGAGGGAGCATGCCCTCGACAGCGATTCGAGCTGGTTCTGCTCGAAAATGGCTGATCGTCACGTTTTTTTCTTCCTCTCTCGATTAAGCGACACAGATACAATTTCTTGTTATTTTCCGTCTTAACCACTTATCGTAGTTTTAGTAAATGCGATTTATATGATGCGATCTAGATAGACTTTTTTCTGTTTACGCATAGATCCTATACAGATATAGATTAGAATCTTTGCAAGATTTGTTTCTCATATGTAGAGCTTACGTAAAAGATGTCTCAGCTTTATTCGGGATGAAAGCAATGCTATAAAAGTACGTGATTGAACTTACTGATGCGGTCGAAACGCGATTGCCCTGTTTCCGTCCAAATATCTTTGCATTTGATTCTTGATAACTCGAGCCAATATCGCTCGAATGTTCTCTTTTACATCCAGCGCCTTCATTTCGTTTCTGTATTTAACATTCCAGGTTCCACGTGACCGCACTTAATTGCTTGCGATGGAGTCTTTAATTAAAATGAGAAAATTTTTACAATGTTAAGAAGATTTCAGATTTCATCTCAAGATACTTAAATATCATACTATACATCTGGAGAGTATTTTGCAGTACAAAATATTTTTAACGAATTGTTAATTATTTCTGTCTTGTTTATGAATTAATCGTTAACTCAGAACATTGTATACGTTTGATGGAACTGTCATCGTTAAAAAATAACTAATTATACACTTCTTCATTTACAATTATTCTTTTAATATTCGATTTTTTAACTTGCTCTTTTTATCTTCGTCCAATAGACTGTTCAATATACTGTATCAATGTAGTATATAAAAATAATAATATTTTCTTATTGACGATTAACGCTATAGAGTTGTGAATCTTTGTAGAATATTTACGATACGTCACAGTATTCCACATTACATGCCCATAAGATATTTTTGCCTTTCTGGGAGGATATTCCAGGCTATCTCCATCAGCATGTCTTCGTTGTACATTATCCATTTTTCACGATTCTTCCTATAAAACCTCATTAGTATCTTTTTAGTAAAACCAAAAAGATTGTAATAATTTCATAGGTACCTTCCCACTTTACGTACAAACGCGTCGCATATACATAGCTCATTAAACTTGCGATATATTAATAACGGTAAGGACGTTGCACTGAATATCTACTTCTCTTTTTAAACTTGGATTGGGATTTCGTGTACAGTTTTTACTAAATTCACGTAGATCCTTCTCTCTCGTCATGATGCTCCATTACCGAAATAGAAAACACTTCATGCACAAGTGTCGCAATTATTCAATTTCGATTCGTATTTCTTGCGTGTGCAGCATCCGTCCGTCGTGTCTGGAGCGTAATTGACGGAGCAAAAGTCTCCCGTCGAAGAATGGTCGACATTCACAAAGTCTCTTTATAAAAAATTCAGAGCTTCCCGAAGAAACGAACGACTATATCGATTCTCGATTAAGACGCTCGGTCTGGCCGAAGTTTTTGTTTGCTACGTAGTTGTGCGGCTACTCTTTGGAAATTTACGGGATGAGTAATTTCCCCGTCTATGTGCTTGACTTTTTACAAAGGTTTCTCTCTATTTCTGCTCAATGCCTCGCGTTTCTGCAGAATACTTTATTACGCCGACATAATGTATGATGCAATAATATTCACTAAATACTTTGTTTTTTCATTTAAAGGTAATTTAATATATTTTATTTAAGAAATGTTCTTAAATATTTAATTATTTTATAGTAAATAGTAAAATTTAATATTTTATAGTAATTTCGTATTTTTCATTAAATTTCATTAAATCACAGTAAATTTAGCTAACATTAAACTAGTTTTTTAAGCATTATTTATGCATGATAAGCTACATTTTTCTAAATTTGTATTGTTTTATAGGAAATATCTACCTGTAATGAATTTAAAATATAAAGAAAATATTTTTTTATCATTACAATAGTTCTAATTAATAACTCTGTGTCTATAAAAAAAATTTTCAATCCATTAAAGTAGCGTCTATAAAATTAAGACTTTGTGCTGTTATTAATTCGTAAACACCGATTTTCGACTAATGACTGAGCACGACTTGAAAAAAACAATGTAATAATTTATACCGCAACAGGTGTAACGGATGGATCTTTATTTAAAGTCACATGGTATCTCTTTTTTATTCAGATGTATCTTGTTCTAAAGAACATGGATATGTGTCCAGAAGAGCAGAAGCGCGCGATACAGGGATGAGCAAATTGTTAGATGCAGACAGTTTGTGGTGCTTTAGAATGAAGATTTATATCTCTGTCTGATTGTGAGACGTAAACAATGCGCGAGACGCGGTGATAAATCCGCAGCGGACTCTCTTTCCCCTACTTCTCCTGTGTTGTAGGTTATCTAGGTCTAGGTATGTGTCATTTACATGCTGCTATTACATTTGCCATGTATTATGTTTCATAGAGATACATATCTGACGTCTTCTTCTTATCTGACGACTTGTAATGTTTATTAAAATTACCTATAAATGACAGAATACAGTGACAGAAACTTAATGAAATGATATTATAAATTTTAATGATACTTCTGTGCTTTTTGGATAAGATAATGAAAAAGCAATTGATGAGATTTATATGCTTATAAATATTAAATTAGTATCTGATATTCCCTGAAAGCCATGTTGCTGTTCTGACAAATTAAACTAAAATAATAAAATATATAAGCAAGAAAAAAAAGAAATTTGTAAGAATTTTGAATAATTATGAAAAAAATTGAATTTATTACGTTATATACTAATGTGAATTTATGAGTAATAGAATAATCCATTCATGATAATATTTTCATATAGCGTACTTGTAATAGTAATTTAACGTGTCAATAAATTTTGCAATATATTTTACTTAAATTAATAATAAAATTAAAGAATTATAATTTCTATTTTAATTCCTGTTAATCTATTTCTTCTTAAGTAGATGAAAGCACTTTTCTTCTTAATTGATGAAAAGCACTTTTTTTCAGTCGGTCGTAACTCACAAAAACTAATTTTCCTCGATATTTTTATTTAAAAAATATATAAATTTGTTAAAAATCAGTTATTAAAATATTAAAGTGATGAATTGCATGCCACCGTCTATATAAGAAAAGAATGTACTTATTGCACATAATTTCAAACATTATATGCGATTGTATAAACGATTAAATAGAGTCATTAAATGGAGAATAATTGACACGATTAATATTCTTAGCGATCACATATTTGTAATTACATAACGATTAAAGCATTTTACGAATGACGTATAGGAAACATTTGACAATAAGAAACATTTTCTTACATGATATTTATGGAGCTAGAAAGAAAGTTTGCTTCATTAGTAGTTTAAATATTTTTATATGGATATTAAGAATTCAGTTATCTTGGTCATAAAAAAGATTTATATAAAAATGAATGATTATTATAATGTTTGACGAAAGATTTTATAGAGAAATATAAAAAGAAAAAGATTGCACTTTATAGATTAACGTCCTGTAAAGTTACAATAGCATCATCGATACCGACGTTTATAATCGCATTAATTGCAGCACTTTATTAGTAAACTATTAATATAAACGAATTACCTCAACTCATATCTCAATATTTTGTCGCAAAAAATAAATGTAGAAAAAGAAAGAGAAAAAAGATGAGAAAGTATTCAATAAATACTTACTTGAATCTTTTTGTTTTTACATAATCAGTCATGTTTAGCACAATTATAAATTAATACGCGAATTAATTTCGCATTTGGAATATTGGAATTAGCAGTCTTGATTTTAAAAGAAAGAAAGAGAGATAAAAATTTTGCAACACCTTTGAATAATAGAAATCCAGAATCGGTTCTCTGGATAATACCTCCGAGATTTTACATTTAAGTAAGACAATTTACATTTAATCGAACGAGATTTACTTACTTGATACTAACGACCCACCGAGAGTGTTGTGTTGTACGCGCGAATCACGTCGAGATTACCGTGATACATCGATGGATGTATAAATTGTTTGTGCGAAAGGGTTTCGTGATGGCAAAACCGTGATGGAGGGTTCCGTAAGGTACACGCAAATACGAATGAAGATGCATAATGGCAATAAAGCGATACTGATTACACTTAAATGTCTCCAGCCTTCACGCAATTGTCTCCCATTGACACACAATCCCTTAATTGAACTTTCTATTATACACTACACGCATGTCGTCGCCGATACTACGCCGATATTTACAGCAATGGATGCAACGGCAACGATCAATTAGTGATTCTATCCATCTTCGCCAAACGAAGATGAATCCTCGGTATATAACGTCGGATAAGTTTTTTTCGCGAAGATATTTTGTATCACAATGCAAATTGTTTCCTCACTTAACTACGTATATCTCAATATTCGATGAAATAATTTTTGTTGTGCTGTTCTCTGCATCGTGAAAGTCCAAATTCTATTACTCGCAAGAAGAGCACTGTCGGAGAAATCGCGGTATGCCGACGGCGATGGTAAAAGATCTGATAGAAAGACCTGGTCTCGAAAAAAAAGAACCCTTTCGTTGGCATTTTTATAGCGCAGTAAATAAGGAACTTTCTCTTAACCCTTTTTCAGCGAAAAGTCAAGCGTCACATCAGCGATTTGTGAGGCTGCTTTCACCAGCCCAGGCTATTCCTTTACCCCCTGTGTGCTCTGGCATGAAATAGAATAATCGCTATTTAAAAAATACACATGTTACAAAGCAGGTGTACCTTAAGCACTTTACTCCACGCATTTTTGTGATTGTCGAAAGACAAAACCTTTAACTATTTTGTTTTGTTTCTAATTACAGATTACTGACATGCTAAGTCGTCAAAATCACCTGAATACCGGTAAGTTTAAAACATTGCAGACACACAATGTGCATGAGACGATTGTATACAATTACATGGATTTTTCGGTAACACGATTGGAAAAATAACGGCAAAGAAATAAGTTGCGAGAAATTCATCATAATTCGAGGTAACGGCCGTTAAAGCGGTATTACGCTCGTCTTATTTCGCATGAATATAATTTGAATTTGAAAAGAGCGGTTTTTATAGCCGAGTAATTTGAACTGGCATGCATGTAAAATAGTGCAACCGGCAGTGCGCTGTAAGAGATTACCCAGGGACGATTACGTTGAGATAAAAATGACAATGTATCAAAGAAATGGATTGCATCCGCAACAGCCTAGCTGTAACGGCCAAGCTGTAACGCAACGGCCAAGTATCCCAACAATTTTCTCTCGGCACTGCCGACTTTCTAGGACGATGATGCTGAAGAACCGCTGAAGCGAAACCGCACGTGTTTTATTATAGCTTTAATTGCAAGTATCCTCTTAGCTGTACTTTACGTTGACCGTAATCATAGGAAAACGTAAAATATAGACGTTGCAATTATGCATTGCCTTTAAGGAGTTCTCGTTGTTCATTGTGTCAGGGCACGTATCGAAAATGGAGAATATTACGAGTCTCATTTTTGTCGGTCAAAGAAAACGGCTAACATATTTTATCTTCAAGCGATGCATGTCAAACCTGAATATCGTAAAACATGAAACTTAGAATTATACTTAATTAACAGAAATAAATGTTAAAATTATTTATAACTTTTTATTACTATTATATAAATTGTACTAGTATATAAATTGTATTGAAAAAGGAGATAAACACGATTTTTATGCTGGCAAGAAAAATCTTTTTATATCTAAAATGTTATATTATTTCTATTTCATTGAATTATATTTCAATATAATGATATCGGCATAACTAATTGTCCTAATAGTTAAAAAGTTTTTCTCCTTTGTTTAAAGTCAATAAAATACATTTTCGCTTTTTAACATCGTCTCATATCTATGATTAAAAATATTATTAATTACATTAGGATGGATGAATTGGCATTAAAATTTTAGATATATTACATTAAAAAATACTAAATTATTTTGTTATAAAATTCAAATTTAATTAACTACATATTTGCAGACTTTTTGATTAATGTAAACCGACCGTGTATATAAATAACTGAAAAAATACTAACAAATTTTCTTTCAAATTATAAAATTCTTTGAATTATCTTCTACATTATTTTTTGCATATTTTATCTTAATTCTTTTGCAACGCAAAAATGTCGTAAATGCCGCAAAATTTCCTTTCCTTACGCACGCGTTTTCGCAACCCTCTTTTTGGGTGGTTTGGCGTGTCTATCCTCACGTGTCTCTTCAGCATTGTTTTATTAGTTGTGGGACATGTGTAATTTATAACTTCCCTAAAAGGTAGTTTGCAAAGTATAACGCCATTATAAATTTACGTTCGCGCTCAAATAGCCAGATCTCGTCGGTGGCGGCGGCCGCGACGTGGCAGTTTCGGAAACGCCATGAACGCGGCACTTTGCACACCGCGACACACCCTACGCCGTTAATTCGTTATTTTACTTCACCCTTTACGGCGGATAGGTACGATTTTCTCCGCAATTTATAGTAACCGATACCGTCGATGGCCATTCGTATTCGAAAACGAGCCGACACTCTTCTTATCTCCTCTCTCTTTTGCGCTCCGCGTGTCTTCCTCGCTTTCTGCCTTTCAGACGAAAAAGAAATTCCCATCGCGACGGTTTGGCGTGTATATCGATGGGATCATACATACATTAATGACGAAAGCTTGTAATGCGAATTCGCGAGCACTCCGATATTAAGACGATATCCTGTTCAATCTCTCGAAAAATGCAATTCTCAAAGTGTGATTAGATCGGACTACGTTGATTGCGTTTCAAGTGTGATATAAGATTAATTCTGTCATAAATAAATCTATTTTACACATTGTGAAACAGCAAGTTTGCAAAGTTTTCCTGTTACACAAAAAAGCATTTTGTCAAAATATTATTCAAATTGATGTAATAGAGGACTTGCACTAAAACTTAGCGAACGATTTAAAGTTTTGGGTGCATGGTGCATGCGCAAATATTACATATAAACAATATGTACGCATTTGCGAGGATTAATAATCTACGTGTATTTGCCGTAAGTCAACTATAAGACGGGCAGAAATTAATTAAGCGCAACCAGCATTCGCTATGAATTCCGGGCTTAATATCGTAAGACGAGTGAGGTAATTGCACCTTCATTTTATATCGAATTAATTGACGCCGTTAAGTCATAGCCTTCGCGCTTCTTCACTCTGAGCTTTTGCAATTCTACTGCGCGAGTCGTGATGTTTTGAGGCATTTTAAGACGCTTTAATAGCCGCACGGTGTGCATGTCGCCACATATCTCGTCTTGTATGACTGACAAGTGTTCATCGTTTTCGATTTTACGATCTAACGAGGAAACATGTGCAAGTGCTCACTTGCGATTTTGATAAACCTTAGATATATTACGGAATAAGCTGAAAGATGCATTTTTTAATAAGTACTTCGTCGCACGTTAAGAGATTGAAATGGTCATTTGAAGTTGAATGTTTGATTGTACGAGAATGTTAGATACAAAGAAAAAAATTTTTGAAATCACAAATTTTTATGATACTAGGTTTCATAATTGTGTAATTGGATTTTTCAAACTTGTTATTATATTTTTGAAAGTAAATTTGAAAAAGAAATTTGAGGTCCAATGCTAAAAATTCTGTTCTTATAAAAATGTTGAAATTGATAAAAATAATATCAGAAATACTTCGAATAATATTTTTGTTAATCTCTCTGTAAAATTGCAGCAATAAAGTGTGTTAAATGTACTATAAAATTTTGTCTAGTCTAAAGAATAAGTTATATTGACTTAATTTCGACGACTATTTTAATTAACATGTTAATATTTCTAAATTTAGATATTAAATTTTACAACATATCCGGAAAATATTTGTAAACGTCTCTTTGAAAGTGAAGCGATACATGTTTTACTCAAAGTAGACGATAAATATGCAGTCGATCGATTCTTGATGTATTACTTTATCTTGCGCATTTCCTCTCTTGTAATTATCTATACAGGCTACGTTAATATTAGTGCACACTTACGGATTAGAAGCCATTTATTGATCATTCAATATATGATCATTCAAGCGATGTGAAAAATATCGGACCCGCTTTTGGTAGCAACCGGTGAAGGTAGGCAACCGGTTTGCTTTTTTTCTCCGTTCACGATTCAACCTGACCAAGCTCGCAAACCGCTCTGTTTTCTTCAAAATAAAATCCGCGATAAACTAATCCCGTCTCTCACTCGCAGCGGAATCATGACAGAAAATTGCACGTTGAATTTTACGGTAGTGATCTGACATTTTTGCAATTTGCAATAAAATATATCGTAAGAATCTCTAATACGATAACTTTTCTGTGACATTATAAGTTTAATTCACGTGCACTTGATATTGGAAATCTTCCGCCCGAACACGACGCAATTAAGACAATACTCGTCACGAATACCGGCGAATAGCGACCATCTCGACTATTTAGACGCAGAAGTCGCGGATTACGTTTCCATTATTTCAAAAGTTGCCAGAACCATGGAGATACGGAGCGTTGCATTTCCTATCCCATGATGGCTGACAACGTCCTACCCCACTCCCTGCAGCTCTCTCACAAAAGCGACGGGTCCAGAAAGGACGAGTCTAGCCTAACCTAACCCTTACTTAAGCTCCCTTTTGCACTTGGCGGCCATGTTGCTCCGAGGGTTGGGCCATCAAAACGACGGCGACTCATTGGCCGCGAGAAGAGAGAGAGAGAAAGAGAGAAAGGGAGAGAGATAGCTCCATCGTTTGTCTTACTCCATCGCCGTGTCTCTCATTCCGTCTCTTTCCTTCAACGCTCTCTTTATCCGACATCCCCATTGCACGTCTCCCTCTCTCAGTTTTTCTCACTCTAAACTAACGTCTTTTTCTCATCTTCGTCTATCTCATTCTATATTCTGTGCTCCTGTCCTTATCGTTCGTTCTTCTTTCCCTGCGTCCCCTATATTCTGTCTCTCTATCTCGCCCCGTCAGTCTCTCCGCCACGAGTAAAGTTTGGTTTATTTTTTATTATTCCTCATGTTTGTCGGACATGTTCAGAGTCATCCTCCGGCTATGCGACCCTTTGCGTTCCATGAGGCCACGTGAAATTTATTTCGCGAGTTCGATGTTCTAGATATCGCTACGATATTTGCAATGGAAAAGCGTTCGCGGATGATGGCACGATATCTCGTTCATGCAAAAGGGGAGTTCGAATTATTTTTCTGGTCCATTTGCATATTTCGCATTTTTCGAGATTTTGCGCAATTTTATTTCGCGATGATTAAATGAATAGTAATTTTTATTTTGTTATTTTATTAAGTATACTTGAAAGCTATTTTATGTTCTTAAAACTAAGCTTGCTCGATAATGTGTGTGTGTGTATTTTAATTCATTTGATGTAATAACTAAGTGTTTTATCTAATTTCTTTTAAAATAATTTTACTATAGAACATTTTTTAGATCTGTGTTGCATTTTAGTAGAAATTATTTGTCTAAAGGAAGAATTATCAGAAAAGAGAATTAGACTTGGTAAAATATATTCATGTGTGAGAAGAATATATTCAGTTTAAATATTTGTTAAATTGATATTTTTTAACAGAGCAAATGTATCACACAAATTAACTTTTAACCGTGATATACAGAAAATATTAAGATTTATTAATATTACGAATAATGTTACATGAAACATATTTTACTTTTATATTAGAATTGAAGAGTATTATTTCTTAAGCATTCACTTTTTCTATTCTTTTCTATTATTAATTTAATTGTATTATTGCAAGAAAAGATGGATTTTTAAAAAAGTGTTTTGCAAAGGGATGAAAGTTAAAACGACAATTCTATGACTCTCTCGATTTCGGGGAACCTACTATCAACAATGGGATGTACAAATCGCTTTAGTAGTTTAAATAAATACAATAAAATAATTAACTTACCCAAGACTGTGTGAATCCTTGCCAACAACACCTTGAAATGCTTCGAAAATCCTTATGATCGTATAAACTCGTTCGTTAACTGTTGGAAACTGAGTGAGTTTTGGCTTGTTCCTGTGAAAAGGTGAAATTTTGGCCCCCCGTTAGATAGACAACCCTTTCCTAACTTTCTATTCCTTTTTTCTTTTTTATCGCGTTCAGTTGTTTTCTCTAACCCTTTTACCTGCAAGCCAATTGCACGGTTCAGCCGACGGCAATATCGCCCTGAATTCTTTTGCTTTTTAACCCTTTTTTATGATCGTTTTAAAAGAGAAAGTTTGTCAACCTTGCTCTCATATAATAAAATTCCAAGAATGGGTTATTCTCTAAAAATGTCATTTTTGAATGGAATGATTTTTTATTTATTTCAGAGGAAATTTATTAGTTAACTCTGCGACAAAGTTAATTTTATGTCTTTTAATTTCTTCACGTTCCAAGCAAATAAATAATAATTTGTCCTCTTTGTATGAAATTATTTGTTTAGTATAATATTACAGAAATATTTAAAACAGAAGCAAAGTCCAATTTATTAAATGTAAATAAAAATCCATTAAACTTCTTTTTTAAATATTTTTTTTATTTATCTATTTAAAAGAAATAGATAGATTAAACAAAAAACACTTTTTAATTTAAAACAAATATTACGGAATTGCATGTTTTGAAGTTTCTTGGATTTTCTTATTTATAGATTAATAGAATATTTCTGTGTTTTTGTGCTGTTTTCCATATCATTTTATAATTATAAGATATTATAAGATAAAATTATTTTTTCAGTTTCAATTAATATGTTGACAGGTAATTGTACTATTTGAAATAGATTTTACAATTCAAATAAATAGTGCAATAGAGTGTAAATTAAAAATTATTTAATTTAAGTTAAAATGGAATATATTTGCAAATATATTGTTTTAAATGTTTGGGAAAGCATAATTCATGTGAAAAATTAATTCTTCTTTAGAATTGTTAATTTTTTAAATTTATTATAAATTATAATATATATTAATTTACACACACATATCTCATTTTTTATTTCTGTATTTATGGAAGACATACATATTGTGTCTTTTCCAAAGATATATTAATTTTCATATACATATATACATATATTTACTTATTATGTAATTGTGAATTTCTAAAGGTTAATTATCATGTATTTGCAATAAACATGTATTTAATTTATATACAGACTTATATGTAGATTTGTATATATGTTTTTTTACTTTATAGAGATTAAAAAAATATCAGTAAATTTATTACTGCTTTAACAAAAAATTGCGTTGTTTATTTATTAAATATGATCTATAATGCACATAATTATTTTAATTTTATTAAACATGTAATACTATTTGATAGAAAATAGGGTAAAATACTAATAATAATATAATTCTTGTGGTACAAAAAAACTTAACCTTTCATACACGATATATAAAATAAATACAATTTTGCAAATTAATTAAATTATAATAGCATTTTCAATCATTACAGTATAAACACGATTACAACAAAAGCAATTTATTGTCGAAAATAATTGAAATTCTTTTGTTCTAAGAAAAAAATTTACATCATACCTGTATAATATCATAGATATGTAATTCAATTTAACATGAAAACTTTTTTTTAAAAGTTAGTACACTAACTAAATATATAATATATTAATATATAATATATTAATATTATGACTATGTAACTGTAAGTATAATTCTTTTATTGGTACACTTTATACAAAATTCAGGAATTTCAGTTTTTTGTAAATATATACATACAACAAAATTTATTACATTGAAAGTTTTTAAAGTAAACAATTATTCAAGGTACAGTTTGCAAAATCTTAGGTAACTAAAATATTATATTATCTCTTTCTATTTTTATTATTCTCTCTATCTTCTTAAAGTTCTATATTTTATAGCACGAAGATTATTGATAGTCGGGGAACTGCGCCGATGAAGAAGTCCAACGTTGTTCGGTGTAGCCTCCTGTTACGTATACTGAAGGTATACCGGACAGGAATACACTCAGGATACATTCAGTATACGTACAGGGGGTTTCACATTCCTCATCGGATAACACCTCGTCGGTGGCTGTCCCGGCCAAGGATGTAGAGCCTGATAAGATCGACGGCAGTCTGACATCGCGTAGAGTAGACTAACATTATATCTTCTGGAGTTGCTGGCATGAAGAGGCAGACGACCTCGATATGATTAGTATCTTCCAATCCTAATCCAGGTAAAATTTTGGTTAATTTTTAATTAACTTATGTGAAAAGGTGTAACAGTATTCGCGATTACACATTTTTCTTACCGCAAACAATCCCAATTGTGGGCCTAATTCAAATTAGGTATGAGACAAGATGTTTTTTTTTTATTATAAATGTTATTGATTTGCGTGGAACGCAAGTGATCTTGTGACAATCCAATTGAAATAATTGTTTCATATAGAGTAGAGGTCCATTTCGCTTTTCATGGTCATCTTGAGTTCGTCTACGGATACACATAAATAACAATCGAATTAATAGATATTGAGCGGATATTCTAAAAGTTTTTGTCTCAAAGTTCCGCGGAGACGATAGATCGAAGATTCATTTAACGCGTTCTTGAAAAAATCCCACACGAAGAGGAAAAAAAGAGGAAAACGATGATTAATCAGTCATAAAACGATCTCTTCTGCCTGCAACCCATGATTCCCGAAAGCCTGTGGAGTTTGGAAGCCCAACGTGCTGAGATGTTAGACTGGTTGCCTGCTATTTGGGCCATTGCGGAACTCTTCCGTCGAAATGTAAGACAGCTCGCGTGACAATCGATCGTTATTCTATCTATTCAATAAGCATGCATCGTTATCATACACTTGGGCACAATCTTGTGCGCGATACATCTAGAAATATTTGTACACTACGGAACAAGAAATTCGAAAGTATACTGACCTGATGACATTACTCGTTACGTTTCCGTCTCCTCTCTGGGTCTCCCTATCTGCGATCTGATTAATTCTTGAGGCATCGTCATCACGTAGATTTCCTATTTGAGCATCGCCAACTGAAATCAACCGATATGTGAAATCTGACGTAGAATCCTTTTCTGACATATGTCGAACACCGCACACTGAGGAGTCCGAAGAGGCATTCAGGATTGTGAATCACAGAAGGCACTCCGATCTCGTCCTCGCGACGTACGAATGACAGCTCCGCTCGGTCTACATGCTACGAGTGACGTTCACGGTGATGTGCTCCGTCCGTTTCGTTCGCCGATTCGCTGAGTCGTGGCTCGATGCGAAGGACAGAACGCTCGGTGCAATCGAGGAGAAAGAGAGATGAACTTGAGAACGGGCGAGTCGAGACGAAAATGGGGGAGGCGTAGAGAACGAGGAATGAACGGATAGAATGGGAAAGAATGCTCATGGCCGGGGAATAAGAAGAAAAAAACGACGAAAAGCTGACGCAGGAAGATGAGACGGGATGATTAGGGAGACGTGTGCCGTTCATACGTCAGACACCAACTGGAGGATGATACAGCTGGAATAGACGCCCCCGGTCTCCCGTGAGACGACCGTGACGCGTCCCGCGGACGACTGTCGGCGTCGCGGCGCTCCGGCGTTGCACGTCACTCGCGGCTATCGGGTCTCTTCGTGTCCGGTCCTTCGGATGCTCCGACCCGTCCAGGCATCCCGGTCGTCCAGGAACGTGTTACGAGCCACGAAGAAGCGGCTTCCTCTGGCGGCGGTTGGCCGACGATGCCATCGTTAGAGAGTTAGTGCTGGGACGACCTCGCGACGCCGACGCCATGCGGCGTCGCTCTGCGCCCGGCTGCGTCTAGGGACGAGCCAAGTCAATGTTGTGTGGGTTTTCACCACCGCACACACGAATGCATGTACTCTTTAGATGCACAGAGGGTATATAAAGTCGGGGTGGATATAGGAGCGACCGGGAGGGGCGGCTCTTGATAACGCGCAGGGTCGACCAACCCCTCTCGCTCCATCTCTATTCCCCTTTCTGGCTCTACCTTCCTCCCTCTTGCCAAGCTTCTACTCTTTGTCTTTCTCATTGCTTCCGAGCAACTTCTCTTTCGCCCCTTCAAATCTACCCTATTCATCTCTCTCTTTCTCTACATCTACCTCTTTTCCTTTCATGTTCATTGTCTCTGTTTCCATCGTCACCTTCTGCTTTTCTCGGGATTGTCCCATCTTTTTCGTTCTTATTAGGATCGATCAACCCTTCTCTGTTACCTTCTCACTCTGTCGTTTTCTTCATCCACCCTATTTACCTCTCTTTCTGTCCCCCCGTTTATTTCTTTCTCCCTTCGACTGTTCTCTCATGATACCCTCTCTGTTTTTCTCGATGCTTAGTCCTGCCGCTTTCTCACCCTTCCTTCGAAGCGCACTGGCGTCGATTTGATTTCGCGCGTCTCTGTGTGTGCGCGATATCGTGTCGCTCCATAGTTCCCCCACCACTCGCTGACTCTGCGTGTGACGGCGAGTCAGTGAGCTTTACGCAACTCCCCGCGGATCGGGAACGTGGTGTAACCTGGCGCCACCAGACGGTGTTCACCCAGAAACTCTTCGCCCCTGAATTCGTGACGTTTTTATTGGACGACGCTCTGTTACGTGAAAGAGAGAAAGAGAGAGAGAGTATGAGTGTATTGCGAGCTGCTCCTGTGGTTTCATCTCACTTTCCTTCTTTCTTCGTCTCTCATTCACGCCTACGGGTACTTCTTCAGGTTACTCTTTGTCTAGTGCAGGTAAGGTTACGATCTCGTGAGTTTGCTACGGAGACCCCGCGGTGGCGAAAATTATTAATTCGACGAGTAGTTCACTCGTAAATCGGGAGAAATGAGTCGCGTGCGCCAAGACGAATCTGCGAACATTTAAAGAACAATGAGTCAGATTTTTACGTGCGAGCTGGTGTTGCAATAGGTTTGTATAGACATTAAGACATGTTACGTAACATTTAACACGAGATAATACAAGATTGCGCGTGTAAAAACTGATAGTAAAAATATAATGTAAAAAAAATACGAGAGGACAAGTTCTTTCGAAATGGAATACAAATGGAATACAAATGGAATATTTTAATTTTCATATCCAGTAAAAAATAATTAAATCGACGTTCATTCGACGCATTACACGTCGATTCGACTTTCAATTTCCACCCAATTTCGAACATCATGTCTCACTCTGTAGCTAGCAATTTATCACATAACGAGACCAAAGAAACTTGATAATAAATTCAATTAGAGAATAGAAGAGTTGTATCGATAAAAAAATATAAGAAAATTTCCAAGCGGTTATTGATTGAGCTCTGTTCTACGAAAACCCGGACAAGTTTCATAGCTTCGAATATTGACCTTCATACGAAATACCTTGTTAGGTGCTGCCATCTGTACAACACAATCCAAAACATTCGTTTATAGTTTATAGTCTTCCTTCAGCGTCTCACACACGTAATAAGTACGTGTATACACACATGAGTAGGAAGCGATGTTTGTGAAGAGGAATTTAACTGAAGAAGTTAAGCGTTTCAATCGCAGTCAGTTAATCTCTTGTTCCCCATATACCCATGTACAGTCTATTTAACTCGAATGTTAGACTGAATCATTAAGCTCCTTTAGAGTTGTTTTAGTCTCGTTTCTCACTTTTGTTTCTTTCGAGAAAGCTATTTTTTGTGATTTTTAATCATTTTAAAAATAAAAAAATAATACTATAAGAATAATAAAGAGAGACCAATCAATTTTACCGATTGACTTGCCTAGCATTCTACTATCAATATATTCATTCGTGTCTCTCAGAACCTGTTACATTCTTTTACGATATCTTATAAAAGTAAGAAGATTGGTCATCAACATTTCAGAGAGGATTTTCTCTATAAATAGTTCATTCGATTCTGTAGGATTTTTTTTTTAGAACGTCACACACAATAACAAAGTGGTGAAATGTAAATTAGCTAATGACAGATTTTATTTAGGAAAATGCAACAATATAAAAAGACGCTTGTTTTTATTCTTTTCTTTCAAAAATAAATGTTATTAAAACGAAATCGATTTTACGACGGTTTTTTTACTTTGATAATTTGAAATTATTAAAAATGTGTGTGTGTGTGTGTGTGTGTGTGTGTTATATTTATATGTTACAATTTATATATTTATAATTTACGTGTACATATAGCTTTTTCATACAATTTAATAATTGCTTTGTGAAATAATTATACTTATCGATCCAATTTTATTAAAGTGTCAACTTCAATGTTCCAAACATGATTTTAAAACGATATTGAAGATCCACTAAAATGTGCAAATTGGATAGTATAATCGGTTCTCTTATTCATCTCATTAAATCCATGCATTTCCTTGATTCTACACCACTGTATATCTCGCGAAACCCTGAAATCCTAATATATGCAAAAGTATTCCATGATATCTAGTTAAGCGATACCACATAAAGAAACACGGCTGTAGGACGCTACCATGAAAATCCGAACTTAATCGTCTGGATCCGGTGAAAAAAGAAACGAGAGCGAGGCCACCGACAGAAAACTCGATCTTCCCTTGAGGTTTTTAACGCCTGCCAGGTTTGCGCCTTCGGCAGCCGATGTAGTCATAAGCGTACGTAGGTACACTAAAATCGGTGGCAATAACTTCGTACGCATCTCACGGTAAACCGTCGTAAAACTGGAGAGTGCGCGAGAGGCAGGCTCGAAAATACAGGCCGTCTGAGCGTAATGGAGTAAGAACCGCGCCAAAATAATAGATAATGGGGTATATATATCAACGCGGGTTTGATAATTATAATGATGACCATCGGTCCGTGCGCGGTTCATAAGTAGATCGGTCAAAAAACCGTTCAGTGCAAAGGAGCAGTTAACCCACAAAGCGTACACGTTTGCTTATTATCCGTGGCTTTTCTTTCTTCGTGATACGGTTGTATAGCGAGAGGGATTATTACACAATTATAGCTGCAATTTCGATCGCGTTTCGCGCGGATATAGATCCGTCCTCCTTTCCAGATGGCAACGGTGAATTCTAAACGTAACCTAGTGGCAAAATTTATATTCCAGTGCTTGTATGTGTAAGTATATGTACAGATTTATACGACAATTCTTGATTGATGTGATTGGAAGAAGCTATTATTATTGGAATTATTATGGGATTATTGATGGGATAATTAATAGATTTCTTTAACTCAACTTATCAATATTATTTTAAGATTAATGAAGTATCTTTTTATCATTGGTGAAGTAACAACAAACGTATTTATAATTATTTTATATTTCCTTAGGTTGCATTGTTAAATTTTGCTTTTTTTAATAAACACTCTTGTCAATTTTATAAATCTACCTAGAAAATTTCACTTGAATATTGTCGCTTTATGAAGTATCACCCAATATCTCACTTTTCTTGCACTCACTCCTTTGAATTACGTCTCGATATTTCACTGCTCATTACCACTGCTCATCACTTACTCGTTACTTTTAATTTTACATTTATATTTTAAGCTTCTACGAAGAAGAGAGAATATTCCACACGTGCTATATACATGTTTACTTTCATATGATATTTATATTTATAGAATATCGGTAATATTATCGAGTGAGATATAATAATTCGATGCTTCTCTATCGAATCATAAAATGTATGTGTAAAAATTGAACAAATTAATTATTTTTACGACGCATCTAAATGGTGCGGGATTGTAGCCGAAGAGAGTAAGAGAGACAACGCAGGGTTGCCTGGGCAGATCCGGTATCGCTCTGGTTCGAAGGGGGCGAGCCTGCCCGAGGCAGCCCAGCAGGCAGGTTCGCACAGATGTGCGGCGGCCATCATGAATGCCTGTAAAATATGTATTCTCGTGCGGCCCGGTTGGTAAGAGAACAGAAGGTGGGGAAGGGATGGCAGTGTAGCAGATGAGAAAGAGCTGGTAGGAGGAGGCGAGGTGGGGTTCGAGCGCTTGGGGCGAGGGAGAGGAAGAAAAACCGTCGGAAAAGAGAAGGAGGGCGGCGAAGAGGGGTTGGAACGGCTGCGGGCGCATTCAGCTTCGGCAGCACAGGAGAGAGGAGAGGAGCAGTTCCGAAAGAGGGAGAAGCGTGAGGTGAACAAGCGAGAAAAGAGGCAGGGGGCGAATGAAAGAGAAAGATAGAAAGGGACGAGCGGGCAGTGTGCATGCATCGCAGTTTCATTTCACAGCAGAGTAAAGGCAGGAAAAAAAGAAGCGAAGAGGTATCGAGGGTTCGCTACGCGGAATAGAGATGACTGAGGCACATTATAATTGTCCCTTCGTGTCGCGACATCCACACGTTCGGTGAAAGCATGAAAAGCATTTACTGTTGGAAATGCGTGGCTGATAATAATTCAGCGGTACTCTAGATTATCCAGGAATAGATACGTGACGTTAGTGACCTAGAGCATTGAACGAATATTTTTAAATAAATGTCGCGTATTACATCACTGAAATGCGATATGCATTCAGTTCGCAAAAAGAAGAAAGAAAATATTGTATAGCTGCTATCGTTACGTAAATGTATAAATAGGTATACACAGGTATACCTATGAGTGCATCAATTGATATTTCCAAGAAATAAGTAAGTAAGACAGCGTAGAAATACATATTCGACATGGCAATCCTTGCAACCAAGTGATACTGGAAAATTGGCGTACCAGAGAAACACTGTTGCCTTCAAGCGATTTAAGATAAATGCCTCCATGTGTGTGAATAAGATGTTACTATGACAAACTGAACAAGAACAAGTAGTACAGTAAAATATAGTACAATGTTCGAAACTCAAATAGTTACATGATCCAAAAACAGAATTCTAATTTTTTAATCTTCATACGTTTTCTAATTTCTCTCATCTACCTCTTCCTATTTTCTTTACTTCTCTACAGACATGAGACATTGCAGCTCTCTTAATTAATGAGTTTCTCGGTTTTTCCCAAGAGATATTTCATAATTATAGTTATAAAACTATATACTTTGCCAAACCAAGTGTTCTTGATCATTTTCACGATTTTCTTCATTGCAGACGAGTACAGTTTACTTGTACTCCACGAACAGGCATTACGAAAAATATCTTACAAATAATATAAAATATTAATATCTTCTTGTTGCAAAATATTTCTCATCGAATTATATGCATTTCAAGACGCTAACAACATCAAATGAGATATACATAGATATACGTATATGTGAGATGTCACGCGATCTACGAGCAATGCGCTTTAATTAGTGCCGGCGCGATCGCGCCGGATTTGACCGGGCGACGTATTTACGCACAAGCACGAACGTCGACTGGCGAAGAAAAAAAGAATATTAAAAATAAAGGAAATATCCCGTCAGCCGGCGTGCCAAACGAGTCGCGAGTGCGGCCGGCTCTGTGTAACATGTCCTACAACTTTACAACTTTGTGTAATGCCCGCGTCACCGCAACGATATTTACGATCGTCCGCGGGATTATAATATCTTATTTCTGCGTGACGCGCCTCGGATACGTATCCGGTTCTCCTAGATCGCGCATGCGTGGGCCAGTGCAAAATATTTTTCAAATTACGCGCGGTTATTCCGCTTGCCGTGCCGTGTTGCACCGCACCACATCGCATCTTGCTTGCGAGCACGTGCAACGCCTCAAAGGGATCGCTGAACAGGATGATGCTCGTCTGTGGGACGTATCGATTTAACAGTATTGCTATCTTCCTTATTACCTCCGGTAAGGTAATCCGTTGATATCGCACTGGATTCGAAGCGGGAACGGGGAGGGGGGAGGAGAAGTTTACAGCAGGGCGGCAGAGGAAAAGCGTGGGGACGGTGAGAGAGAGCGAAGGGAAAGAGAGGGGAGAAGATATCGGCAGGGAGTTAGGATGGGATATTCGAGAATCGAGCGAAAGACGATCTAGCGTCGTCGTTTGCTTGCAAACTTAGATACGCACATACCAGAGCCCGAAAGAGAGAGAGACGCTCTCAGAGTGGGCTCGTTATTTACAGCTCACATGAATCACGAATACGCCGAGATAAAGCTAATGCAACGCTCAAATATTTATTCACGGATTTTCCTTTTTCTATAACGAGCAACCTCCACTTAACTCTACTTAATGTAACTGCGTGGTTCACGATCGACGCGTAATCACTTATTGCACGATTTATGACCGTGCTGTGAAAATATTATACAGCGTTTCGTTAAGATTATATTGATTTATTTTATTTTTATATTTCTCTCTGCATTTTTAATAATTGCCATCGCCCATAAGACGTAAATTATTATAGACGTATCGACATAAACACGACGAGAATAAAATAAAATTTAAAAATAAATGATGTAAGATCGTTTGAATTCTTTAAATTACGATCATTCAATTATTTACTTAAAAATAACCGAATGTCACGGTAATTATTTTTTACTCCTTCTTTAATAAGTTTCATGCCGATCTTTAATATCTGAACCCATTTGTTCGTCTACTTTGCTACTGCCTCCGCGTTATTTTTTCCTACACCACAACTAAAAGGATATATACGTTCCTCTTCACACGCTCTTCCACTTATAACCTTTATTCCAATAAAACTTCCCCATACTGGAAGTGGAAAAGGGAAAGGGGAGGGCATCTGTTATACCCTGGACTCTCCGTCCGCGCTTCATAGGATGGTCACGGCGAATGGTCCATCCCCTGACACCTATACCCTCATCTTTATTTCTGCCGGCTTTCTGTGAATCCCTTCACCTCTCCTCCTATTTTCTCTCTCTCTCTCTTTCTCTCCCTATAGTTTACCCTTTGCATGATACAAATAGTAATGCATGACGTAAAACATGGTTTGGATGGCGATTATCTTGCGATATCACGTTACGAAAGTTTGAATCCAGTTAATGCACATCATTGTTCACATGCTTATCCTCGAAGTTTCCCCTTTCGCGATGAATAATAGATAATTTATGATGTAGACCAAAAATAACACTGATAAATATTATCGGGTGTAAACTCGAAAACTGAGATTTCCTTGAAGCCAACTGATGCGAGCAATAACGCAACGAGGGTTTCGAAGCATCACAGCAATAGGATGAAAGTAGAAGTAGAAAAATAGTATACAGACGAAAGAAGTATCACGCATGGAAAACGAGCGGAACTTATGGTTGCAATAAAGTTTTTACCACAATATTAGTAAAATACTTAAACTAAAGTGTTAAATTAGGATGCAACTGTGGACCAGTAAATAATCTAGGTTATTAATATTCGATGTTATTCGATTTTTAGTCGTTAATTAATTGGACAAAATGGGAAATTCTCTCTAAAACAAGTTATCAAATATAAGAAGTACAATATAAAAATAGACTTTTCTCTATTTTTTTATTTTATCCATCGAAGTAACTATTAATATTTCTGAATCTTAATTTCCTATGAAACTCTCTAATTTCGTTTAATAATAATCGCTTAATTTATCTTCTCCTAATTAGCGATTATATACAATGTCATGTAACTTGGCACTATCCTGAAATTATATCAATTATAAAATTGTGCTTGCTTAATCTTTAGTTTAGATCATTATATAGATCATTATACCCCGAGTTTTACCTAACTGATTTTCAATAATTTTACTAATAGACTGTATTTATCTATTTCATTGACACTTTCTAAACTAACTTCTTCATTATTTATCAACTAGGATATCACCTAGGATGCACCTTATGAAAATAAAAGTTAATATCCTCTTTGATAAATTCTATGTTTATGAGATGGTGCTTGAGTCCGTTGTTATCTGTTCGTATGCAACATTACCCGTATCGTGAAATAGGCAGAGCAAACGATAAATAGCAGCGTTACACGAACTTGGTGCAAACTTACGCTCGGACTTTACGAAATATATCGAATAAAATCATCGCCGTTATACTCGCGATAGTGGCAACGAAAACAATTCTACCGCATTAAGATACGACGTTTTACGTTTTTGTTAAAAAGGTAGGACGCGCGGCGGCCGGTCGTCAACTTCTGATTTTAATTAAAGCAGGAAGGAGGACGACTGGAATTGGAACGTCGGATTCCCTTTCTGGTTGAATCGAGGAACGATTACAGTCGACCTCCCGTTTCCCTCCTGTTCGCTTCGCTTCTGCCCTTCTAACAACTCTCACTTGGTTCTCTTCTCTTCTGCGTCTCTCTTTCTCTTCTGCTCTTAAGTTACCTACGCAGACAGAAATATTCGCGGAGAGCCCCGCCTTGTGCCGCCTTGTGCCGCCATCATGTTCTCAACTGGCGCGTGATTATTAGACACCGTAATGCGTATTTTCTGAAGTGACGTCGGCCTTTTTTCGGGACGTACTTACGAGTCCTTAGCAAATTGTTCTCAATTTGCGAGAAGTCCTGAAACGACACAGCTTATCTCTACGAAGTGACAATTTGTTGTCAACTCTATTCTGCTTGTTAAGATTCGAATTTCGATAAAATTAAATTATCGAAACGAGCCGAAAATCTATATTGTAATACATGATTGTGTAACTGTGTAAGCAAAACATTCCAACAATTTATTTCCGTTTGTCGTCAAATAAAAATTTCTAATGGTTTCCATATATTTAGAACAATATTGACGACATAGTCATAAAATTCATTAATAAAATATTAAAAATTAAAGTTCGCTACACTTTTGTAGAGATACATTATGTTATATTGTATATGTGCACGCGCACGAGTCTTACTTATATGTCTTATACATATACGTAAGATATATATATATATATATATATATATATATATATATATATATATATAAAAGACTCTCTTTTGTGTGTGTGTGTGTGTGTGTGTGTATGTGTGTAAGAAAGAATTCAATATTAATTTATTCGATTACTATTTCTCATTCTTGTAATGTCTATAGATATTGATCGGTGCTGATAGGGGATTGCTACGCACGTATAATACATACATGCGCATACATGCCCGGCCGGATTCCCCATGTCCTTTTTGCTCGTTCATTTTGGCTTCCCACAATCCACCCATAGGCGAAGATTATATTCCTCTTCCAGTACGAGCCAACTGAATCGTCCATTCTCCTCCAGGAATCTTCGAAGTAGCTCGACTACGCTCCTCGGCAATTTGCATATTTGGGTAGGTTAAATCTAAAAATGGCGCGGAATGCATGACCAGCGAGATTGAGTAAATAGCTGAATGGGTTCATGGTAATTTCATAGGAAAGAGGTCCGCATCAGTGTATTGTTCTGTAACTGAAAATTCGATGACGATCACGTTGTGACTCGTGTCGTGTATCGTTCTAGCCTTGACTTTCGTCTAAAATCTATGAGATAACAACGATTTCTTATATTTCTTCCTTATCTCGATATGAATCTTCTTCGAGAGAAATTTTTAATGTTTTGCTTTATAAATTAGAAAAATTATTTTTTAATTACATTATGTACGTTCATAAGACATAGATTTAGTTTTGCACTCAATCTTGCACTTGTATAATTATTACAAAAACATATAATTTAAAAACTTTCGAAGTACACGTGAAACTTTGTGCCTTACAAAGTTAAATGTGCGGCAAAATTAGGAAAAAGACTGCACAGAAATTTACAGATGCATTTCACCATTAGACATTGGATTTTCACAATTGTGTGCGTCGCGAAAGTTTTATGGATTCTTACCAATTCAATTTTGTCACGAATGGATTCGCATCGCTAAGAGTACCTCCGTTATTACCAATGTCATGGGAATTTTTACGGTCACTTTGTCCCATCTCCCGCGAATCGTCGTTGCAGTTTGTACTGCATCTCTATTCGCGTTCAGTCGCCGAGAAGATTTCGCCGAGCAGGATCAAACATGGATGGAACCCGATATCGTTCCGGAAATAGTTCGCACACACGAGGAAATCTCGAAAGAAGCTAGTTGAAATTTCCGATATTTATGATTACTCAATTTATTAAAATATCGATTGAAAATGTACTTTGTTTGTAGAACAAGTTATTTAGTACAACAATGTAATTATTATATGTTTTATGGGTTACAAACATTGATTCTTTGATATGACTTATTTCGTAATATAATTTTTAACAGAACTTTATATCGTTGTACATGTTACTTATATCACGTGTTACTTATCAATATTTCTTGTTGAAATTCTACTAAAATTTCGAAAGTGTTTGTGGTAAGATAGGTCGGCTTAAAGATAGGAAACTTTGGCATTAATTAAAACTCCACGAGAATCATAGCGAATTTGATTTAATTTACTGGAAAATTCGGTTACAATTTGGAAACAGGCCAAAGAGAGTCTCAGACTCTCTTCGAGATCATCAACGCATCTTCCAAGGTAATGCGTTGCGATTCTCCGCACAGCATAAATTATTATAAAACAAATGCCTATTCCGGCAGGAATTAAATCATGCTAAAGTCCAATTCGTACTCATCGCGGGCGATCAGATTAACGATCATCGTGCGCGTCTCAGATTCTCGTCTAGCGAGAATTTCCGTCGCAAAGTGTCCGACTGTAAATGTCATAGAAGAATTTACGATCGGGCTCCCTGACTTTTGACGATCGTTAAACTGTGCCTCTCGACATTCCAGCCCCGTGTATTCTATTTGCTTGTCATTAGCGGGATTATATTTTTGACTTTTACTGATCGGTATTCGGCTGTGCCAATATGGACCAATTGGAGATATATATGATCGCGAATTAGTTATTTCATTAGCGAAGACTGAGTACTTTACTCAAATTCAATTTATCATCTGCGATGAATAGTTATTTTAATGCAAATTTGGAATCGCGTCATATGTCAATTTGTCTAAAAATCCGTCGTATAAAAGTCATTTCGAAAAAGATGTTCGATATATCCGAACACCTAAGCGATCGTAAGAATGCTTGGTCACAGCTGCGAACAAAAGTTTCCCATTTGCGGAATCGTGCGCGAAAACGTGCCGCTGTGTGGTAATTTCCATCGGGAAAACTGCACTCGTGTGTGCTGCAGGAATGTGGAACATCCGTGTCTCGAATCTCTTTAATTGAACTCCGCGGCGGGCGGTCCGTTTCCGCGTGTCATTTCACTTGCAAATTAAAACATCTAACGCCTGCTCGGAAACAAAGGGATAATTACGTTTACGTTACGCCCCCCGTGATCATGCAGGGATATCTTGGGGATTGTTTCGGGAAGGCGTATTGAACATATCCTGGCGTTTATCTGTCAGTTGAGACTACGCACCGACGTGTTCAATATCGTCTGTCCCGCTATCCAAGATCTTGATAGAAGTAACGAGGATGAGCGAGTGAGAGATAGGAGAGATCAGTAAACGAAAGTGAGGAAGAGAGAGAGAGGGAGATTCGTAGAGATCCTCGAGAAACTTTCGAACTAAATGAGCTCTGTTCAGGCGTATATTTCGCCGACGAGATTCTCCATTTTCCATTCTCGGCTACGCGATAGCAAAAGTTGAAAATGGCTGGCCATTGCGAGCATCCTGCGCGCTTTTAACCAGGCTTCGACCTTCTATTCGCTCCCACCCGCTTCTGTGTATATATATATATATATATATATATATGTATATAGTATACACACGTATATACGCAACTACCCTTCTCTCCGTGCGATACATCCGCGTTTGCGCGCACGAGCGTGTACTCTATGTAAACGAAATGTACGCCAAGTAAAAAGGCGGGCAAACTTCGCAGAGAGAGGCACCCCGACACACGCTTTTACCTACCGACTCGATGTAACCCGGTTCATTTCCCGTCCACTTTATATGCAGACAATCTTTCGTCTCTCTTCCTCTTTCTCTCCTTCCTCCTTCCCCTCTCTCTCACACGCTGTTCCTTCCTTTTCTTCTTGGTCCGATCTTTCTCCTACTACTATACGTATTCCCTTGTACTTGAAGCTAACTACCGCGCGAGAGGTGAGCTAGCGCCATCCTCGCCCTTCCTGCCCCTTACTATGGAACTCCTGTTCCTTTGTTTAATCTCGTGCTCGAATCTCCACAAGAACGTTATAGAGGCTTCTTCCCGACGCTTCCTCTTTGTTCGGCCATTACAATGTTGTTATTATTGCGACCTGCAGGTATTTCAGACGCGTCCGGATCGCCCAGTGCAAGGCCTATTACATATCACATCCGTTTTTTCTTTCATTTTTTTTCCTTTTCTTTACTATTACGTGACATATTACGTATCTTGATTTTGTGTGTAGACAGCTTCTCTTCTCTCTTTCTTTTCCCTTTCGCGACCCTTTCTTATATCATTTGCATACTCTCCCGTCTCACGATACTCGTAAGCAAGATAAAACATGTCGCATTTTCCTATTCCTGTCTCTAACTCGAGTCACCGGGACTTAATTCTATTGTTTATCGTTTCACTCTGCTTGTGCATAAAAGACTTCTAAGTTTTCCCTTTGTGTTCAACATTTCAACAAATTTCATCATAAATCAACATCGCCTCGCGTTTATATTTTAGAAGAGATATTTATCTCGGCAGGATCGTTAATGCTTTTAACAAGACTATTACACGCCTTGTATGTGTTTGTTTTGAATGATAGAACAGTTTTGATTAAAAATGACATTGCGGTGCACTAGCATATTATTATTATAAATAGAATATCTATGCGATTATATGTAAAAATATCAATGGTAATTTGCAATGGCAATGAAATCATTAATTCAAATTTGAACTAATCTTACATTTGCCTCCTGCTTAGAGATTTGAGTGAATGGAATTGGAAGAGTGGGAGTAAGAGAGACAAACCATTCTTCGAAAGACCACCATGTTACATGCCAGCAGCGGAGTACCATCACACCCGACTACACTCGAGTTTCTTAATGTAATTTTCCTTTTTTGCCTCCATTCGCTTTACGAGCGAAACTTTTATCTTCTTCTTTCTTTTCCGAAGCGTCCTTCCTGTCTTCCTCGTGCCCTCTGCATCGCCCCCACTTTTCTAATGCCATTCCTCTCTCCATCACTTCGTGGCCGATCTCGGAACATCTCGTTTCTCTCGTTCCTTCTTTCTCCTCCTCTCACTTCTTTTTCAGGCGTTTCACACGAGTTTGCGAACTTTCATGATTTCACGTTCCTTCCTTTATGCTTTATTTGCCCCGCTTTCTTGTCGCTTCGTTTAGTTTCGTCTATGGAATGAAATCCGTGACGTCGTTAAGTGTCTAATTTACAGGTTAAGAAATTGCAATCGAGACAAGTATGCTCGATAATTCACGAACGCTGTCGTTCATTGACACGTGATGTGAAACTGAAACTTGCGGAGATGTTTCTATTATTGAATAGTAGAATCGGCTCAATATTAAATTACACTTGTAACATTCTTATAGGTTGTAATGTATTGTAAATAATATTTGAGGATAAATTTATGTTATGGAAATATTATACTAAAATTTTCAAGAAGTAATTAATTCATTGTAATTAATTAATTGCTTACTGAAATAGTAATATACGTCGTAAAATGACATCATTTAATGAACCGCATATTAATGCAGTATTTATAGCAGCTCCTTGCTCGTAAAATCTTCGTAAATCGTAAGATTAAACCAATAAATATGCATTTGTGACTTTGAGAAATATTTGATCGTTGTGCGTTTTGCTTATGATTATCATTGAGAGTAATTTTATTTTATCACGATAAATTCTACGTGAAATAAATCGATTTCTTAAAATGTATAAGTAACAGATTCGTTAACTCAAGTAACCTTTAGGAGAAGATAAGTTTTCGGTCCTACGGTGATTTCATTTTTTATTTAAAATAACTTTGGCATATACATATATTAAAATTTTAAACCAATAAGAAAACTAATAAACAATAAAAATCTTGAAAAAAACTTTCTTAATATAGTTGTTATGCATATCGAAATTCGATTAAAATTTTGTCAAGCTAATTGTAATTTGATATAAAGTATATAAAAAGACTAATTTATCTTTGTTTTGTTTTAAAATCTTCCAAAACTGTTATCAAACTAGTGGAAAATGGTCAGAAACTGATTTCTATATTTATTGGTTTGATCTGGAGATTTTATGAGTAAGCAACTGCTATAAATACTACATTAATATGCGGTTCATTAGATGACGTCATTTTACGACATATACTGCTATTTCAGTAAGCAATAACTGAAGGATGCATGCTGTTCCTTGACGATAGCGGAACTTTTCAGCTGAATGTAATGCATGTAATGCTGTTTCTCGTATAATGTTTCTCATATAAATGATCTTAAAGAATTAAATATGTCACTTTTATCTAAAAAAATTGCATTTAATAATCATTTCTTATTTGACAATTAATTGATTTTTCAGAGAAGATTTTCAGAGAACCATTTTTTATCTTGTTTACTATCACGACAGGAAAATCTTTTTTTTTATATTATTGCTAAACTGCGATTATTTAAATAGAAAATTTGCAAAACTACAGCAATAAAAATCAAATCAATTTCGATACATTTAATACATTATAAAAGATTCTTGTAATATCAAGCGTTGTACTTGTGCACAGATTCAATTGTAAGGTAAGAAACCATATAACTATTAATAATAATACTTTTATACTCGCCATAACTATACAATAATACTTCTCATAAATGAAAATTACTCGCTGCTCGGTTATAGAAAGTAATCAAATTATTCTTTTTGATGAGACCAGTACTCGACCGTGGTTACATTGGCAAGGACATACCCCGATAGGGTAGCTATATATCCGTCAATAAAGACTATGCAAAGTGCTATGCATATATTGCGGCTAATTCGTTTGTTGGATTTTCACCTTGAATACTTCCACTCCTACTCATCGTTTACCTCCATCATTGCGCGGTAAATGGTCGGAGTAAATGTCCCGGCAAGGATGGTTAAACCATGCCTCATAGGCGTTTAATCGCCTCGTCTCGGTCGAATATACGCACTTCGTAGCTGCTCTTTTTCAGTAATAAGCTTCTAAATTTTGTTCTCCCCTATTTCGCTGATTCGAGCAGCCAGATTCATAGAAGACTCTTGATTACCTCAAAGTTAATTTCTGCGAGGGATTTTTTCTGAACGGTTCAGCGAGCTACAACGACCCTTCGTACTTTTTTTCACACCCGAGCTTTTCTGAACGATTGAGTTAAGTGTCTCGACAAAGATAATCAGAGGGTCTACAAGGGGTGGGGTGAACCTTGAAGATCCCGTGTAATCCTGATTATTATGAGAATCCCATATTCGAGCCACGATTCGTGGGATATAGCCGCTCCCTAGGTTGAAACGCCCTCCCGGTCGCGTGTGCTAATTGCTGAAATGTTATTTATGATTCCAGCCGTCGCGACGCTCGATTGGCGCACACGTTTCTAGAATGGGAATGTGGTTAACCAATTTCTTAGACGTCGAACACACTTTATGACGCTCCCACTTGAAATCGCGAGACTCGATCCGACGAATATGCCCCTATGTAGATGTGCGACAAATTCTATGTAGATGTGCGACCATTTCGGTATAATCTCCATGATGCAATTTCGCTTTGATGGGACAATTTATGAGAAATTTATAAATCTGATTTTTTCGAAGCGTTAGCTAATGCGAGAGATCTATCGATCGATCTATTGTAAACTAAGTCTGACAATTATCTGATTTAAATATTTACAAGATAATTATAAAATAATGTTTCTTGATTGGGTTTCATCGTAAAGTGAAATTATGAACAATATTAATATTAATAAACATTTCTGGTCTGGATCTTAGGCTGCCAAAAAATCTTTTAATCTGTCATACAAATAATGAAGCTTATTTGGTATGCTTATTGCGTATTAGCATTTGCTAGTATTAGCAAATTCCATAATACTTTATTGATTTAAATTATTTTTCATAATTATTATATAAATCAATAAAGCTAATTTAAATCAATAAAGCGCTTTTCTTGAAACTAAATAGAAAGATGGGAGAACTTCTCATAACGTGCAAGTAAAACAAAGCTTGTACGAAATTTCCATTTAACTTTACATAGCTTCAAACGTTAATTGCTAACTATTCTTTACGATGCTAAACGCGGTGGCGTTAGTAAAGTCACACGTTTCTGGAATGGGAATGCGGTTCGTTGGTTACCCGGGCGCCAAACACGGTTTATTACGTTTGCATGCGAAATTGTGCATTCTCCACAGTTCTGAGTCAAGCAATTGGTACTCCAGTTGCAAGTAACTGTTATAACGCCGTTCTGTTGACGTTCGAATGGCGATATATTCCAGATATAATCCAAAATGATCCAATAATATTTTAATTCTTATAATGTTGACTATACGCACGAGCTACCACTCACCTATTTATTTTAGAAATCAAGAGACGCGTGTAATGCAGAAGCAGAGATTATTGATAAAACATTACGGCTAAAAGATTGTTTGAAAATTTCAATTCTTATATTATGACATACAGAAAAAGTATTTTAAATAAAATATATTCTAAGTAAATCACACTAGAAAAGTGCATGAAGATTGGCTAAATTGTACGAAAGGTTGATAATGGCCTGAGAGAAGACAGGTAAGTGTTTGTATAGCAGATATTATAAACATTTATCATTACATTGTTGCTAATTGTACTTTCTCCATTGCCGATTGTTTTTTTCTCTTTGAAAAAATTTCTCCTTTAAAGAAATTTCGTTACTTATTGGCAGATCTGGCAAACTGCGTACAGTATTTTTTAGTGCAGACTTTTTCTGCGATATTACATAATTTATTAGTAATAATAATTAATGTATTGGTTAATAATAATACTTGTGCGAGATTTACGATTTAATGCTTTAGGCTATTTTGTGTAAGATATTACTTATTTAGTTGTATTATCTTGTAGCCAACAAATGTCAGAAATATTTGCGGTCGGAGCACTTTATTTGCATAATTTGTGCAATTTTCACGATTGTATATCATGTATAATGATAATTATATGACATAAATAATAATATGACTTTAAATATGCAGGTAACCTGAAGAGAACAGAAGTATCTATCGTATACATGTATTGTAATTATGATTGCATACGAGACAAAGTCAGCGTTAAATGTTTTTTCTATCTACGTCATCAAAATACGTGTCGTCGAAGCATTAAGCGATTTATAACGCTTCGTACATCGAGTTACAATCACGTAAGAAACCTATTCTTGCGACTTGAACACCCCGTTAAATTGTGGCTTTAGAAAAAAAGGCGAAGAGAACAGATAGTTAAACCGCCCGACGGTTGAAGCGACATTATTTACGACACTTGTGCGAGTGACAAAAGTGGCCGGGATCGTGAACCCGTTCACACGTCGGTAATCGCGCAAGTACGGCGGGTCGCAAATTACCCGTCATTGGCAAAATATCCGTCGCGATAAGGATCAATGCCGGAAATTACAAATGCGAAAATTAACATGATCGTAAACGCGAATGAACCTCATAAAATGCGTTAGAAGAGATTTATTGAGGTGTTCACGGGACTCCCGGGTCGCATGTAAATCCCCAAATTATAAATTATAAGTTACATAAGTAGAATCCCGACACGAGTCATCGCAATCTCGATGTCGGTCTCGATATTAGCTTCAGATGTAGAATTCGCATATACAGCAGTGATATTCATACCTATATAATTATAATAAAATTCGATCCGTACGATCACGAAATTGGATCGCAATTTGCATTAATAGTTTTCAGGAGAAATATCTAAATATTGGAAAAGAACAAGATGTGACGCGATGTTGCAGTAATTGTGACGACCCGACCATAATGAACGTTCAAGCAAGCATAGAATAATCCGGTGGCAGTTGCGAAAAGTATAATTTTTGTAATCGACCAAATATAATGCGCTCAGATAAAATAAATTCACCGCCGAAACATCAGCGCGAGCTCAATCGCATGTACTTTAAATATTATCGGTTCGTAATGGCGATCTCGCCGCTTAAGCAAATGCTAAGTTATGTCGTGGAATCTGCATAACGAGAACAACATCGAGCACGCGAAAAGGCCGTATTCCATTGTTCGCTTAATGTAATATGTATTTATTGTTAAACAGATAGACGCAACTGATTTATGCCTTGACGCGCACGCTGCAGTCACGCGCGCTCACGGAATGGAATTGCGTCTGGCGATCGCACTGATATGGTACTTTTCCCACCATCACACATGCATCTCGCTGAATTTTCCGCTTATTTAACTTTTCACATTTTTACACACTTTTTGCATTCATTATCCGTGATTCGCCCATCCGGTTAATTGAAACAGGAACGAAGAAAGGAGGAAACTTTGCAGATCGCATGCGAGAAAACTATTAATAAAGTGTACAGTCTCTTAAGATCTTTATCGTAATACGTTTTCCACTGTATTTACTACCGTTTTACCGAGAGGAGGGCGATGATATCTCATATAAACATTACCTCGTATAATTATTATTGCAGGTTATAATATGGTAAAGTCATTGTGTTATCGAGAACACGATGCTCCCGCATTCTGTACCTTGCCCGTCTGTTTGTGTCATCTAATCTTGTGTTGAAATAAATTAATGTTTTTCTACTCAATTAGCATGTCCGATTATTTTGTTATTATAACGTAGAAGATTGTTATTAATTGTATGACGCGATTGGACAGATTAATCAGAATGGAAATAGTATCATACACCAAGTATACACAGAATAAAAGATAAGATTTGTTTGCTGTTACTTTAATAATAATTTCAGAATTATATGTAATTTTATCTCTATGTTGCCTGATATGCGGAGCACACTCGACAAGTAAATAAATTTACTTACAGCGTTGTTTAACGTTTCTTCAAGATGGAAGATTATAAAAAACTTGGCAACGTGAGATAATGAATCGAGAGAGAATCGCAGCGCATCTTTTTTTCTACCAACGGCGGAATACGCCCACCTAATTTTGTCCGATCCTGGATTGTCGAATCTCTTTCTCTCTTTACTTCTCTCTCTTTCTCTCTTGTTCTTTTTCTCTCTAGCTATCCCATATCCTCTTTACTGTTCATCCGTAAAGGACTCCAAACGATTTTGGCGAAATTGCCGCTGCTGACCAAAGGCATCTGCCTCCATGATGCTCTCAAACCCGTCCGTGTGTCTTGATTTGAACTGCACCGATGGTTCTCTTCTTTTAACCGCTAACCGTGGAAGTCAAAGTATTCGTGCACGTGATCCGCTCTCAATATTTTGGGAGTGATCCGCCGACCGGAAGAAGGGTTATATTTTAAAACATCTTTTCCTCTCCATCTAAATATACATGGAAACGAGTAATTGTCACTGAGCATAATTACGTAAAAAAAAACCATATAATACGTAAAGGAAACGTTTGATTGCTCAAAATTGATACGTAGGCTCATCTACATATAGATACGACGTTTCTTATGATAACTCGAAATTTATTAGCACTGAATATTATGTTCGATGTGATCTCTGATTACAGCCGCAATTTATGTGTAATATGATCGAGAAAATGTTCGGCAAGATCGACGCGATGTATCGATGACGACGCATATACGTGACGACCCGATAAGAGATTTTCATTCGCAAGACTGAAGAATCGGCGAAGAAGCAGGTCGACGGCCCCGAAAGTACTTGTCATAATATCGATGTCGATAGCGTCAGGCCCAATGGATTGGACTTAAGTTTGCGCGAACGAGCAACCGGCTTCCCTTGGTCCGACAAGTAGCCATGGGAGCTACCGCCAGTCGAAAACCATCGGGACCATCTAACTCAACGCCGTGGAGGCTGTGCTAAGATGGCCGCGTGCGACCTACGTGTGTGTGTGTGTTCACGGATCTACATGTGTGAGGACGCGATGGCGAGACGTCCTTAGGGTCGGTCCGTGCACGGAATGGCGTAGGCACGACGCAGGGCGATGGTCTGCACGATTCTCCCGCTAACTAACATAGCTGGGTATGCGCCGAGCGAGGAATGTCCGCGACGAGGAGCGTAAACAACGTAGTATACGGCTCGGTTATTGTACGATAATCGAAGTGATTGCCGGCATTACCGCTTATTAATAACACTCGAAATTACGGTTTTCCCGAAGGCACAGTTTCTGGACGCGTTATCTGTTAGTTAAGCCTATCCGCGATACTTCTCACACGAGTACGGCAAAATGGAATGGCCGTCGCTAGATGGATGTTACGTAACTAATTATGCATCTCATTTCGTCGATTATCTGCTAATTAACAATTTCATATTTTCTCTCTCTTTCTCAGCCTTTTTCTTTTTTCCTTGCAATATGCTGTTAACTGTAAAATAGAATAATTGACGACACGAATTCAACATTTTATTATGTAATATATACATATTTGTATCATTATGTAATGTCAACGGATTGCTTAATTCAGAAGCGCTAGAACAAAGTTTTGATATTTTAGAATTGTTTTTGTAATATATTTGGGAATACATTAATTGCATGAGCAACAAGAAAATATGCAATTTTTTTATATTTAATAATCTTAATGTTGTCTTATTGATACATTATACTGACTAACAGATTCACTATTTCTCTTTTTTTAAAATGAATACAGCAAGTTTAATTATCGAATCATTCTACGAAATTTAACACGATTTATAATAACAAATATATGACACTCTTAATTCCACTCAATAATTATTCATACATTAAGAACAAGGGAAGAATTGTATATTGCAAATGCATCTGAAGGAAATAAACCAAATTTAGTTTCGACAACATTTTATATAAAATATTGTTAATTGAAATTGTTAACTTTTCTTATAGTACTTAAAAATAATTGCTTAGCTATTGCTTATATTAACCGTTAATTATCATGCTTGTTAATTATTCTAGTATTGACTTGCCTAATATTGATATATTTACTTTCTGATTTTTAATGCATTGCGGTCGCAGTTACGATATGAAACAACGCTCCATAAAAAGTAGTAAGAAATATATCGGTGCAGTGCAAAAAAAATACGAGCAGAATTAAGGTAATTATAACCTGTGCGTCTGAAATGACGTACAGAAAACAGATTGTAGAGTAAACGGGATATTCATAATAATAATAACTTGCGAGTCAGAAAGAAGAAGTAAAAAGGTAATGGAATGTCGAATGAAGCTTGCAGTATGGCGCGGGTAGCGCTCGAAATTATTATTATGGGTGCACTTAAGTTCGTGACGTTATCAAGGCAACCGATACCGAAATAAAAAAAGACTTTAAATACGGAATTGGAATGTAGCTTTTTCTGGCCGAAAACTATCTCTCGTTGCGGCAGACCTTATTTAAAAATGAGATATTTATGCCGCGAGATAGATTTTCACATGCCAGCTTGATCATACGCCAAGACTAATTTGAGTATTTACATAAATTTTGCACATACAGAAATACGTACACAATGAATTGTTGACTCCTTCCGCCTATCTTGTTTATATTATGTCCTGTGTAACCTAACGAAAATCTAAACAGCAAATAATGAGAGATTGAACTATATTTCATTTCTTTATAATTTAGAATTCTTTTATGTCATGCTTTGATAACATCAAAGACTCGAATATTTCCAAGATAATAATTCATTGTTATTTTTTATACATTTAACATGAACTTTAAGGAAAAATATTGTTATTATTTAACTAATTTAAATAGTTCAACTAGAATATTATTTAACTACTTTAGATAGTTATTATTATATAGCGGTGATTATGACATAATAAACTAATTCTGCAAAATTATTAATTTTAACACAATATTTATCTGTTATTTCATATGCTTCAGAATAAGAATCAAAATTCGAGACACGCGTTTCGGAAACGGATTACTTTACTTGTATGCCGAGGAATAATTAATTGAAAACTTTGTTTCTTGGTTCATGGAAATTACCACTCAATTAGATCGCACAAATTAACCAATTGGAAACAACGTATGTTTGTATGTAACCTTCGCTTGTGACGAAATAAACACCGAATGCACAGCCATCGCTTAACTGCTCGTTAATCATAATCTTTATTTCTTGGCGGATGAAATTTCGTCGTAATTAACTTAAGACATCAGTTTTTACTTGATTGTTAATGGCATCAGCTGAAGTTCGTTAAAAGTTATTTATATTTTAAAACGTTCGTGTTTAACGAAGAAATACTTGTAATCTAGTTATATCTAGAACGATGATGCCGTCGGATGTGAGAAATTTACTGAATGCCACAACCGTGGATAATTGTGTCAGAAGATCTCGGAGAAACTTCTTCTGGGATTTTTTAAAATGCGTTATCGAAGTATATAACGACACTTAATCGCTTATTTAGAAAATCTTAGTAGGTGGAATAACAAAAGTGTTATGAAAAATGAATATTTCATTAAACATCACACAAACTACTTTTTATATACAAAAATCTTCCATATACATATACACTTTGTTTCTTATCCGATTCGGAGTAAACACTAATACTGAATTAATTTTATTTTTAATTCCCTTATTTAATAGTCGCATGTGACAATCGAATTACCTTACACACGTTATTTCTTGATAGAAGCATACAATAACTATGTCGCTGATTAAAGCCCAGTTATAGATGGAGTTCATTGATTATCGATCGATACACTGCACAATGCACTGAACGCCGCATCTGTCGACTGATGTAAATTGCACATCGCACTTCTCTCGCAATATCGCCCGATTTGAACGATTGACAAAGGATCAAGCTTTCGTCACGAGGCATCGGTTGATCCATGCTTCTTAGACAGACTTCAACGGTAGAATGACAGAAGCGCAGCGACACGACACGCATACCTACTCAACACTGACACACCGGTTGACGCACGCAGTTACAACACAGGATGGAACATGCTAGAGAGACACTATTACAGTCAAGGTTCGACCGGAGGAAGGCTGATTACCCCTTACAACACGTCAAGGTCTCGTTACGTCCTAGACAGAGACTCTGTCATTCCAGCATATAGGACACGCATCACCTTGCATCCTTTATCCATAAAAAAAATCAAAGCGTTATATTGTTCTTTTCCTCGCTCGTACCTGTGTAAAAAAAAAGGGTACCGTGTACTTTTGAATGCCGGATAGTAGGCGGCAGTTAAATTGTTCGTGGGATAAAGGCTAAAGGGGATCTCCTTGAGCTGTATATACGAAAGGGTTGCTATTTACCACGGTGGTGTCTTAACCTTGACGTGCCTCGATAATAAAACGTACAAAACAACCCTTTCCCGCTGACCGCTCGTTGGCGATCCGGGTTCACAGCCTTGGCTATAGGCCTAAAGTGTGGTTAATAGCGCCGCAGGACTTTTTTCAGTTCGATACTGCAGCTTGTTAAAAATTTTCCTCTTGGACCTATGTCGCTCACACATTTGTGCTAACATGCCATTGTTCGTGACCAAAAAATGTTTCATGTGCTAGAAATATGTTTCTCATCGACAGGGTAAAGATGCACACGTGCACGAATAGTCAACTACGATATAGAGTGATTGTAATTGTTGAAATATGAACAAATAAATGTAGCTGTTACCACCTCTACAGATCTAATTTTAATTTTAATATAAAAGTCGATTGTATTATTGTACAATAATTGGTACGACTTTTGTATTTAGGTTACAATGGAAGATTTAAGAAATTGATTTGTTACCGCATGTTATGTAAATTGACTTGCGCGTGAAGGAAGCACAAAGAGGCGTTTCATGAAATCCTTTCGCAAATAAGTCGTTGCATGTAGTACCGGCAGCGTAAACGCGAAACAACTTTAACAATTTTGCAGCGAAAATTGTTTCAATTTTCAAAATCGATATTTATCGTTGAAACCGATGCTTTTCGTGGAAAGATTTGCTTTGCGTGGAATTTCTTCGGCCGACATTCTTTATGTGCCTAACGTTTCTCAATAAGGCACAGCTCAGAGAGTTACGAGCTGTGTGTGCGCGATACTTCGCGGCTCTTTTTCACCTGTAAGGTTCATCTGAAGGTCTTATCCTTTTAGTTCAAAGAAGGATGCTCAGGACAGTATCGATTTTTGTTATTAGGCAAGGCAAGGACGTTGCCTATTCTACAGATTTTTTTACATCAGTTCGAACTTTTTTTTTACCTGTTGGAAACGAAGAAATGGATTAGAAAATATCTCTCTATCAGTGTACTACAGTGAATGAAGATTCTAGGAAGATTGATCAATAATTTCGATCAATAATTGATGAATTCTTTGGATATAGCATTTTGTATAAATCAGTTGTCTTGTCATTTACATTATTTACATCCTTATACTTTATTAATTCATATAGTTTATATTCGGAATGATTTCTCTCTCTCTCTCTCTCTTACTCTGGAGAGAAAAAGTTATTAATATAAAATTTTATTAAAATGTCACAATAAATTGTATTATCATTTTAATAATAAATTCCAATGTTTGATTATATTGTTATTATTTAGTGCTAATATAATATGTCTGATATGACACAACGAATGTCGATGTTCCTTAAGCATAATCGCAGTCTCCTGTTAATAACGCGCGATGCAAGGAATTACTTTTCTTACTTCGTACATATCAGAATCGAGGTGACTCTCAAACACACTCCGTTTCACAGCATGATTTATGTCCGGCTGATGGTTTGTGTGTGCAGTCACTGGTTTTATGCGAGCGTTTTAAATGGGAGATAAACATAAAGAGGCCTTTTATGGCGCCATCAAATAAACAACTTGACTCCTTCTGCTTTGCTTCTCTACTTCGCTTTGCTTCGACAGGCTCTGCTCAACAGTTTCCTCTTCAGGATCTTCCGGTGACTTTTGACTCGATGGCACTTGTATATTAGTTAGGCTCTTTAATTTTACGAGAATAGTGCCACACTTGTGCAAAACTATTCATTTCGAATAAAAAATGATCAGGTTTTTTGTTAAGTCAGATGCGTAAATGTGTTCCGATTGGGGCTAAATCATTATCGTTAGCGTTCTTTAAACAAATGAGACAGCCAAACACCATCGAGATCGGATCAATACTAAATTTAAAGTCAAAGGTCACGAAGTTTGTAGGGAGAAATAACGCTACTTATCTTATTTGTCGAGAGATGTTCTAAAGTGATGTAACATCCAAACTGGGAACTATTAAAGTTTTAAACAGTATACTTTTAATGTCGTAAGCCACTACATTCCTTTCTTTTAATTTTTTTTAGTGAGTCGTAATAAAGACCATTTGAATTAAGACGATCGCAATGTCGTCTAGAGATCGAGAATAATGCGTACATTCGGATTCCAGCGTTATTGCGATAGAAATTAGTGGAGAGTGTCACTTACCGATGCTGTGGTGGAGCCAAATTCGGAATCCTGGGATGAGTCGAGAACGCGCGAGCACACACGTACGTACGCAATGGCGGCCATGACAGGCGCAGGATTCCGGCGTCGCGACGCTTGTCGGGCACGCGGCCCCAAGGTATCGACCACCGTGGGTGCGAGCGGTTGGTCGGCGGAGATCAAGTGGCGAGGAGGTCGGAGGGGGTGAGATGGAGGAACGAGCTGGAGGAGATGAGAAGGGGGTAGCGATAGGTACCACGCCCAACCCCCAACGATCTCGAACCCCTGGCTTCCTTTCTCAACCCCTCGCAGAGACGAGCAGCCAGCCACCCCAGGGCGCATTATCATATATTTCCCTTTTATATCCTTTTCCGAACTGCAGTCTTACTTATCGCTGTCCCTTTTTCGACTCCTACCCTTCTGCTTCGTTTGCCGTTGCCATGATTCTTGTTTTTCATTCGCGCAAGAAACGGTGTTTCGCCTCTCGGTCACTTTATCGAGGAGCAGAGATTAAGGAGTTTGCCGTGGTTTTTGTCGAAAGATTGTTTGAAGACTCCGACTAGAGCCCGAGGTGGCGGCTGTTTTTTTTATCATTTGGCTGTATTTCATTTTGCTTGATCAAATGACCTGGAGACTTCTTTTTCTTTCTATCATGTTCAATTCTGATCAACATGCACCAGAAAAACGGGACTGCTATTCATATATTCATCATTTGTGATATAGAATAATGGCAAATTAATAAATGTAAATATAAATTTTTATCGTATATGCAGGATATAAAAATACGAATCTTTTGCGATAAAAATAGCACTCGACTAACTGATAGAATGTACCGCGACATAACTCCAAACGGTACAAGATACACATAAAACCGTGTGTTACGAATGGCTTAGCGGTTACAGTTACGCGGTATTTTTATCTCCACTATATCCGAAGTATTATGGCGACGTCATGACTAATAATGTGGTGGTCAACGAACCGAAATAGTGAGCACGAAATCGTGTAACTCACTCTCTCTCTCTTTCTCTCTCTCTGTCTCTCTCTCTACATTATCTCGCAACAAAATAATAAATATTACTACTGGAATTCATTTGTTTGTGAGTTGAATAAATTAAAATTTAGCAAAAATTTTTTGGTTTTCTAAAAATGAGATATTTATAACTTTTTTATTTAGGACTTAAAAATTTTTAAAATTTAATTTTAAAATTAATTTTTTTAAATAAAAATATAATTTTGTATTATATCAATCTTGATGAGTGTATCATGATGGAAGTTAATGCGCAGGTTAATTTCTTAATTTGTAATATTTAAAAAGTAAATTGTTTATAATAGAAGTGAATCGGATTAGTCATTTTGCGAAGGAAAATACGAAATGAATTTGCGACAGTTTCCGTATAATTTTACCATTATCTTAATTTGTATACTACATACAAAATTAAATAATTTCCCTTTCTCTCTTTGGTACACTTAAGTCGGGAACCGAAAAGTAAAGGAGGTAGATAAGAAATCCAGACGCAATTATCATTCGAATGCTGCAAGACTGCCTGCCATGAGCCTTCGGTTTTCGTTTTCACGATATTATACGCTCGTACTAAATACTTCTGGCCTGTGTACGCCGTCTGCGTTATCCGAATGGGACTCTATCGTACATACTTTGGCGGAGAACTTATTTTCTTGTGCTGTTGTTTGTTATCGAATTTAGTATAGTCGCGGCTAAATTTTACTACAATCTCGCGTTTGTGAACATAAGAGAAGCGCGTGGTGTGATAGGCTGATAAAGAGTCTAAGTTTTCTCTAACAATTCGCAATACTGTATTGACAAATAATTTTTGTCGCATAATTCATAAAGCTCAATTATGCTGATGATCGAGAACAATAATTTTTCTTCGATGATGTCACGATGTAAATTATTTTTCTCTCTAAAAACGTAAATATTTTTCATTTTCACGGGGATTTGACTCATGCACTCAACATATATTGCATTAACAAATATTAAATGCAAATTATCTTTTTTTTGTTCAAAAATAATAATGCAGATATTCATACTTGATTTTATTCAACAATCCTTCAACATAAATTCGTACAATTTTATTTCTCTCTTTCTCTACTCTATTCTCTCACTCTCACTTCCTCTTTCCGTCGTTGATATCGAAGATTCAGCATTTTTTACTTTAAGATTCACATATATAATACAATAGATACTTCTAATATTTTAAAAAATTTTAATTGATTCGGGATGTGAAGCTTAAAGGAACTAATTATCGATTTCGAAGGAACATTGGTTTAAATATAATAACGTGAGAGTACGATCTTTACAAAGTCACTAAGCGTATTGGATGATCCTAAACTTTGTTATACATACTCTGGTCGATGTCAGAAAAGCCATATGCGTGCACGCATGTAGTAAGCCTACGTCATCGTCGCTTTACGACACAAGGCCGTGCAATCGCGAGCGATCATCCGCCGACCGACATCGTAAATCCGATGAGGGTTCTCAACCTTATCGAGCGACTATAACTCTGCCACGTTAAGTCTTACTAACTGCACGTTGTTAAAACGTCGTTCGCCGTATTTTTTACGCGAGACAAGCCACCTTACACTTCGCTTAAAATGTATTATATTATATTATCGCAACGATACCGTTTAGAAAATTTTAATTACGCTTATTATCACGCTTCTGCCATTTATTACAACATAAAAATCTACTTTTGTTTTACATTGAAGATGCATATTTGACAGATAAGGATTTAATTATAAATTATAAAGCACTTTTGAAAATTAAATCGTTACTTAATATGTAGAAGAAAATGTAGATATATTTTATTATTCATATAAAAGCTGAAAATTTTTCTATTATCGAGAAACTAAGTTCTTGAATGCTGGTAACACAATTACTTAATATAATTAAATAGTAAGAAAATAAATATTCTCTTCGCCAGTGATTAACAATCCAAAAAGAAGGGTATTATTATTTGATAATACACTGGCTATATAATTTCTTTATTTGTATTCACGACGTTAATTATAATAATTAAATAGTTTTGCTAAATGCAAATGCTGTACTGTCTTCTCTACATTTGGTGCATCCGATGTTTTATATTCTATGTTGTTTCCCACCATATTTCTTTCTACTCACATGCTATCAATACGAATACACACCACAATATCTAGGATTTCGGTGAGGATTCTCATCACGTCGCAATAATAGCAGTTTGCGTTTGACTTGGAATTGAAACACAGGACGGGGCAGGATGTAACCGAGACTGCATATTCTATGTTACATTCACACATCAAGTTTCTTCACTAAAACGTACGTTTACATTAATGATGATTATATATCATTAATTTCTTTTACGCATGTGTATAAACACGGAAAGAAGAACAGGAAATTAAAGAAACAATTTATATAAATATTTATAAATATGAAGTTTATAATTAACAATATTTGTTGAGCTCGTGGAAATTCAAGGCTTAACTGTTATATTATTCATTTGAATAATATAACAGTTAAGCCTTATACGAGCGAGAGATTAAAAACAACATATGTCATAAATAAAACAAAACAAATTATTAAATAAATTTATATTAAATAATTTTATATTAAATAAATTTTATATTCATAAAATACAAAATTTATATTCAAATAAAAAACTAATATCTAAAAAATTTTTTAAACTTTTTAAAATAAAATTTGATATATTTATATATTAAAATTATTAATATTTAATAATAATTTTAAATATTTGTATGTGACATCGGGAAGAGATGAAAAAATTATTTGTTATACTTGAAATCGGATTCATGTGCGCAATATTCCTGCAATAAGCATAATGCACCCACAGAGATTCATGCATTCTTCGAAGGAACGCGCTCTACGGTGGCCACTCCGTGCGGTACGGTCAAGAACGGTGCAAACGACCCTCCAAGGCCAACCACGCAACCCTTCTATGGATTCGAGCAGCGCCTATGTACTTTACTTTATGTCACCCTGAAAGACCGTTTTACTAGTATTCAAGAACTTAGTTTCTCAACGACGCAAAATTTTTCAGTTTTCATACAGATAATGCAAATACATTTATGCAAATTATTATTATACATCTTACATTTATTTATTATTGAAATTCAATGAATAAAATACTTACAAGTTAAATACAAGTAATGTAAAATGATATGTAACATACATTAGTGAGTAAAAATCGATTTTCTGGATCCTGTAAGCTTCCAGTTTTGCAAGATATATTGTTAAAGCAAAATAAACTTTTTACGTGCGACACAGAAAAATTGTAGATTCACGAAGCATTTATTTAACGCGAAAAATTAAATTGGCCTTCAAAGAATGTGCGTCCCGCGCAAAAACAAAAAAAATCGTTCGCCGCTTTGAACGCCGGCGCCTCGACGCGCTATGAACGGCAATTCGGTTTTCGCCATTGGCTTTTTACACGAGACAGTGGCTCGTATAACGCTTTTATTAAGCAGTTAAAGTTTTATGAATGTGTCAGTCGACAGACAGCTACCGCGGGGCGGTTTGCACCGTTAGACGTCTGAGGGATACTGCCGCCACGTGTTTTCGACGACACGGCGAAAGATGTCACATGCTGATCCGCTGTAACCAAGCACGGCATCCTGTGCATTTTTTAAATAACAATAGGTATCAAAGGTATTTCATAATCCGACCTTATTTCAAGCCATCTTAAGTAATGTTTTAAGATACTGATACAACTCTGCGATTGATTTATAACGTCTTACGATTGTATTTATAACCAATGACGAACTATGAATGCCGACCTTCATGCTGTTATAAATAATCATATAATAAATAAATCAATCTTTAGCAGATTTTCCATCTTTCCTGATAAAAATAAAATTGATAAATACAATTTATGGTTTAATTAATGGTTTATTAATAGTTTAAAACAATAGTTTGAAGTTTAAGTAGGATACGGCTACCTACAACATTAGTAGCAGTCTGAATACAGCGGAGTTTTTTAACGATGCGAAATAAGTATCATTACTCGTACGAATCGTGAGAAATGGAAAACATGTTTATAGCTTCTTGGCATTTATTGCCAACAATAAGCATACTTATATGAACGCCTATATATGAGTACATGTGACAGTCGACAATTTACATCCGATAAATAATTCTTTCGTAGATATTAAGGAAACTATGTTAATATAACATAATATGTTATATAGTTTCCTTAATATCTACAACATAATATGTTAAAGCCATGGAATTTTTAACTCTTAACAATGATAAAAATTCACATTTAAAAAATCATAAGTTTTGTTATGTCAAAATATTTATGTACAAATTACTTTAAAATATATCGTTTCGATACTGAACTAATAAAAAAATATTAAAAAGCGAAAAACATCTTATTTTTGAATGAATGTACTGAAAGCATACTGATCGAAAAGTTGGACACACATTTTGAAGATAATATTATATCTTTAAAAATGTAAAAACTTTGAATATTTTTATCAAATCAATTTTATGTATGAATATACATTTCTTATAAAAATTTATGTTACATCATAATGCTTATCCGATTATATTTGGGTTTCGTGAACAATCGCAAAGCTTTTTATACACACATGTGTTTTTTAGTACTCTTTTATTAAAATTTGTTTATTCGTATGTCATGGCACAGTGAAAAGCTAAATAAAATATATTTTATAGATATGTAGTTTTTTTCTAACGCCACACTCTGGCGACATTTGGGAGAACTATTTATCTCTGAGGGTACACCTTAGATTTTCACGAAAACTACGGGGTACAGGAGTAAGGGAGGATTTTGCCATCGAATCCTGTTTGATCGGCTGGTCCTGTGGAGGAGCTTAAAAACACAGCAGAGAAGGGTGCGTATGGTGAGAATAGTTTCTCTACCCTACGCTAGGTGACGCCAATGAAACACAATGTTTTCGCAATTTCTCATTAATAAAAGTAATTTGCTTGTCTCTTTTCTAACTAATTTTTATCTTAATTAAAGACAGAAATATTTATATTTTTGTTATGTATACATTGAAAATATCTAAAATATATAGAACGAATGTATTTATGAATAAAATTATACATGTAATTACATATATAGAGGATACTTAGCATTAAACTTAATTTTTAGAATTAAAGTCAGAGAGATATATTTATATTATATTTATTATATTCACGTATAGTTTTAAATAATATATAATATTACAGATAAATATTATTAATTAATTGTAAAATTAATGACTCGATTGAAATTTATTTCGATCAAAGTCCTTGTTTGTGTAACACGGTAATTTATAATTACATGTTTTTACAGATTATTATTAAAGGAAATGTAAATATAGAGGAGAGGCGTTTTCACATAGCTCATCATAAGTGGCAAGAGAGACCATTGCCGCAGGATTATTGATTTTCACACAAGAGAGCTGAACTTTGCTCGCCTCCGTTTCTGCGTCACCCTCTCGCGAACAAAGTAATTACCTATTGGAATTTCTATTTTGCTTAAAACTATTTGTTTAAATAATTTTTCTGTGAAACACAGAGGATCAGTTGTATATTTGATTGTACGATCGTACAATGACGCTATACCCTAACATTAAACATATCTAATTAATAAATACATAATTTATTAATTAGATAGATAACATTAAATTAATAGATGTAAAAATCAAATTATATAGGACGGAACTCTAAAATGCTTTTCATGCTCAGTCAGCGATTAATAAATTTTGCAGCACAAGCTCGGCCAGTTTACGAACTCTACGGCCCAATAAATTTCCCATAACGCATCTCTCTCTCAACCACCGAAAGCGAGCTGTTGCATCTCCATTGGTATCCATTATCGTGGGGTTCGAAGTGAAAATCAAAAAGTCGTCCGAAGCGATATGCGCGCGACAAGAGCGTGTTTATTTCGTTAAATGTGAACTCTCATAATGGAACGCTGCGGCATTTCGCAGAGGCGCCGTTTTCTTTGATATCTTTGTGCCGGGCATAGCGATTGTAAGCGGAACTTATTCATGCCTTAATTTCGCCCATCGATTCTTATCGTCTCCAGTAATAAACGAACGACTAGGGGACAAAATTGAAGATAAAATTACATCGTATAGAGAATTTTAATCGTTAATCGTCGCCATCGTAATGGCTGGATGCGCGATAAGAAAGCAAGAATTTGTTCTGGCGAGTATTCCTCTCATTAAAAGCACTCTTGTGGTGTCCGTCAGGTTATTTTGCAGTGCGACTAATGAACAACCGAACGAAGATATCTTAGGAAGACTCCTTAGATCTCCTATTTTTATATTAATTGCATTTTTGTTGCATTTATATCGGTATAATCCTCTCGATATAAGGCTCTCTTTTAAAATCTTCACATGTCTTTTATTATATAGATACTTGCGCGCTGAATGTACATAATATATGTATATAATATGTATAATAAAAATATTTAAAAAATATCAAACATTCGTCATTGTGCGAATTTTAATTTTGTACACTCCTCAAGTGGTGAATTTAATATTCACACAAACGAGAGGGGAAAAAAGTTGCCAGATAAAGATTGCCGAAAAAAAAGATCATGTTTTGGCGATTCGAAAGCAGAGGACGAACTTTGCGAGAGATATAGGTTGCGAAGAAAATTTGCGATATTAAGAAGGGCGTGAACTTCGCGGCAGGACGAAAAAGAGGAGCGACAGGAGAGAGAGCCAGTGACCGGGTTTAGGGGCGACGGGAAGGGGTGAGTGGGAGAGAATCCGAGATGGCCGGACGAGAACGTTCTCCGGAGCAAGAAATCGGGGGAATGTTGCCCAGTTTAACCGGCAGTCGGCGGTAAAAGTGAAGTGGGGGTGTACCCACGCGCATGCACGCTTCCCGACCGGGCATTTTATGTTTTGATGGTGCAATAAACCGCCGTAAAGCAGCAGTAAAACGCATCGAGTCACAAGTCCGACCGTTTTGCCCCGCTCCTTTCGCGACGCTTCGCTCCTCTCAGCTCCTCTCGCTTTCGCTCACCGACCGTTACTCGTTCCCTCTTGCTTCCTCGTGCCTTTCTCGGATCGTCGTTAAGAGGCCCAGCCCCGCGTTCACGGGACTGTCACTGTCACACGTCTGTTCACTCGCACGTCCCGCACGTTCCGGACCTTCCGCACATCATTACGTCACTAACGTCGCGGTTGTCAGACGATCGGTCGGCTGTCACGTGCTTCGTGGCCGGCTCTTCGGCGTCGTGTGCGCCGCTTCGTGATTAGCACTTTGTAGTATATGAAGATGTGTGGTTCACCACGCCAAGTGCAAGACAAGAATGATAAAACTGAAGTTTTCCCATACCTCGCGTTCTGTCACGCCATCGAGTTAGGTTGCTTGAGAGAATCAAACGATTGATTCTTGCGCGACTTGATCGATGAAATAATTATTGTTGTATATTGCATGACAGTGTCTCTGTCAACATTAAAGAATGGTATAAAACTTACTTTTCTCATATTGTTACTATATATTTTAATTTAGCGCATTTCGCACCGTTGCGGTACTTACGACGTGTGATTAACAATTAATGTAACGCGACATTTGTTAAAGACAAATACAATATTCATTACTCTTACATCCAAATCGTCGACAATTGTATAACAAAAATTGGATTTTTGAATTTATTGGAAATCATTAAACATTTATGTAAATTATTAATTAGTCTTTAAAGGGAATTATATGTATAATAATTACAATAGCATTGTAATTGTATATTTACTAATTATTTAATTATGTGTAATTATTAATTATGTGTAAAATGTCATATCTTTAAGCACTATAACAAATAACATACTGATTTACTGACTAAGGGTTTAATATTTCCTTAAGGCCTTAAAAAAAGATATACATTTAATTATCTGATTATTACAATCTAATTTGCTTAATAAGATTTTAATCACTGCAAGTGTTGCCTGTCTATATAACGTTTATTATTTTTATTACTGTAAAAGAATTTACCAAGCATATGCGTCGTAGAGCTTAATTAAGTAAGCCAGTAATTAGCGCAGAGAAATATAAGGTAGAACATAATCAAAGGTAGAAAGATTTTTTAGCACTTATTGCCCTAAAAAAAACTTGCGTTCAAAACAAGCTTAATATTAACTTAGTAATTCCCGCATTTCTGATACTTGTAGTTGTTGTAGAGCTTCATGAGCAGCATCTACGATATTCTTATCATGAAGTAAATATATATTTGACATAAAACGTGTATATAAATAAATCACTCGAACAAAAAATGCGCTGACTCAATATTTTACTTGATCAATTAAGTTTGTAAGTTTAGGAGGAGCATATAAAATATAATTTGCCATTGTTCTCTTTTTCTTTTATAGATTTTATATTATATTTTTTCTTCGTGTCTAAAATTATTGAGTATAAGACATTTTATTTTTGCAATCCCTCATATCATAATTTCTAGTAAATGAATAAATGATACTTTCAAATATGTAAGCAATGATTTATGGGGGGTCTCAGCGTTTATTTCTTTATTTTTCTTCTTCTCTCTCTCTCTCTCGCCCTCTCTTAATGAGAAAGGGAAGAAGAAAGAGAAATGTCTTATATTTGCAAAACTTATACCCGCTTTAAATGATTAGAAGTAGTGAATCCACATTTTCGGAAATACTTATTTAAATTTATTAATGAAATTCACTGGTAATAATTTATTATTGTCTACTTTACTTATTCAGAATTATCTCCTAGCTATTGGAATCACGAATTGTAATCATTAAAAAAAATAGTATTCGCAAATTATGAATATCTTATCAACAATAAAATCACGAATCATAATCGAAGCTAAGAAAAATTATATTCACGAATTAATGAATATCCTCTTAGCACCTTTTATGTTATATATTTTTGTATTGTATTTTCATGTTTATGTGTAAAATAAAATATATAACATATATAAAATTCTATATTTTAATATAGAAGGTAAATTAAATTGTGTCGGATGTGCTGGCCATTATAAATTTATATATAAATTTATATATAATATTATGTGCAATTATTATGCAATATTATAATTTATATACATCTATTAATATGTACATTTCTGTAATTAAAAAACTAATTAATGAATTTGTAAATTTTTCCCAAAATTAAATGTTAATTTGTCACTGAACAAGCTCAATCGATAAAACAGACAAGAAAACCTTCATCTTGGATTCCGTAGTAATTTTATTTTATGAAATTATAAAATTTATCAACTATCAATTTTTCTTCATTATTTTTTACTTAATTGTTAACATTATGCGCTTCTGCATATTAATTATATCTATGTGCAAGGAGAATTTTTTGATATCCGAAAATCCGAGATTTATATTATATTGACAGATTTGCTGCCGATTTAGTATTAATTTTAATTTTTACTTTTATTAAGATAATTAATGTATTGAAATAATTGTTTTTACAATATTACTATTTATAAGTTCATATAATATACAATAAATTTTTATAAAGAGTAATGCATTAAAAATTTACGACAGCAATTAATTTCACATTAAATACATACGTACATGTTATACATTATTAATTATATAATAATTATGTAATACTTATATGAATATTTCTACGAAATTATATAATACTTGCAAAACTTATGATAGTCTAGTGATAGCCTGTGATCGCTTGATATCGCATTAATTCCTCTTCTGTATAAATTTATTTTTCTGCATAATTCTTTAATATAAATCTCGATCTAGATCTTGATTCAGACATCGATCCAAGTGGCTCTTAGGAGATTTTGATATCCCAAGCCTTCTCGTTTGTCAAGGCAAAAGATATCGGTACACAGCCGAGGGTTCGCGAATTGCTTTTATCTTCCTGGAGATGGCGCACTAGGTGCTTTTCCCCAATCACTAGGGCGTCTCCCCGAATGGATTCCAAGATCAGCACCCACCGACCACCGCCCAATTTTTCTTTTTTGCGACTCGACCCGCTGTCCTTCTCCTTCGTTCGCCAAAAAGTGTCTCGGGCGGATTCGCTGAAGGACTCAACGTGTTTAGCGAGTCTCCAGTAGAACGTTCCATGATTCAGGCGGGGGAACGCAGATCACTTCTTTTTATTTCCTTACCGCGGACACACATACAGATTTGTACCTTTTTCTATCTCTCTTGTAGCTTCGCACACTTGACGTGGTTGCAATTTATATTCCGCGATGCTTGAGACAGGTACATGCGTGCCTTCGTCGCAGAAGACACCGCATATGTGCCCATACGTTCACTCCCATGTGAGTGTTGCATCTGTACATGTATGCGAGCTCTGATAGCTTTTGTGTTTGTGTCTTATCCACTCGAGCAAAGACGTTGAGATCCGACAAGCGATCGTTGATAATTGGACCGGTCGGACTGTACCGGTCAGTTTTCTGGGATTACATTCCTGAAACCCCTTTGTCTCAATTCATCACCCACGATTGTACTACCAGCTGAAGAAAGTATCAGTTGCGCTTTACAGAATTACATCCGTGGAGTTTGATACTTTAAGAAATTACTTACGAGTAACGAAAGAGAAAGCACGAGCAGCAACGAAGATGACAAAAATGTTCTTTAAGATTAATGAACGAAATTTTTAATCATTGTTTATCTACAATTTGTTTATCCAATACATAAAATTCATTCACTTGTGTCGCCGTAATTATTAAATTGTACTAAAAAAAAATCTTTTTATTTATTCCACAATATAAATTTTTTAAAAATTTGTAACGTATTTATAATATATTGTGTATGTTTACATCACATTTTAATATAAAAGAATATATTAGAATATCAAATGTAGTAATAAATATTAAATTTAAAAAAATAAAGTATAAATGTAGACATCTTATATAACTCTATATATGTTAAATATAGATGTTAAATTACATTAAAATTGTGTTTATTTCTTTTTAATAGCTATAATGACGATTGATCACTTATAATTATTTAGCCGATATATTATATTTGCACAAACACTTTTTATGGTTTCTCTTATTGATCGTACCGTTCAGACACTCTAGACACAAGGAACTGCAGACATTCATTACTATACATGAAAGACATATTAAACCGAGCAGACGATATTTTAAACAACGAGGGGGCGTATAATAGCGAATACATTTATCTCCATATATTGTATCTAAAAATATACATTATTATTCGTATTACAATTCATATTTTATACCAGACTATATTCTATTTTTTACTTTTCAATATCTTCCGTTTATCAGAAATAATGTTTTCTGAATTTGGTTTCAGAAAATGGGATTCACACGATTAGCCAGCTAACACTTCGTATGGTGAGTACTTAGTGTTATATTGCTTGTTAGTTTTTTATAAGCTCTCACAAATAAATCACACTATTTAATTCATGTAACATTCATATAAATTGTACACACACACACACAAATTCATGTGAATACTTCTGTGACAGGTAAGTACTTTTTTAGTAATTTAAATAAAATTTGAAAACTGTATAACAATTTTTTTTTGTTCGTAATTAACAACTACGAGAAAGATTTGGAGAGAATTAGAGACTTATAATTTATATCTTATTAGCATGCGAAAGGTAGTTAAGAAATCTTAACTATTAAATATACTATATGTAAGATGAAATTCTCTTAATTATTATATAAATTAAGTAATGATGAGAAAGAAAGAATATTTTTACGAATTCTAAACATAAATATTTTACATATTGAGACATAATCAACGCGATAAACGAATTTTTTAGATTTTAATTTAAATCTCTTTAAACAAATTGATGACCGATAATAACTAGTGACAAAAAAAATTAGCAATTATGTGATAAATAAGTATGTTCTCTATTAGACAAAAGCGTTTCAAACGTATGAAGTTTACTAACAAAATGAGGTGTGTAAAATGAGCTGTCCATCGTAAGAAACGCCGGAATCCAGGCTGTAAGTTTTACCCGCCCTCTGTGCACCTTACTACCTTCGCGTGCGATATTCCCTGTACACCTTCTATCATGGTATTCGCCACCGACGTAAGCCGCTCCCTCTCGCAAGCTGCGTCACCCCTCGCCCGCGCCGCCATTCTCACATAGAAATGCCACCGCGATATCCCAACCGGGACGAGTTCAGTGGTTTCCAAAAGTCGACGAATCGACGATTCGACGGTGGCCGAATCGCGCCAGTTTCTGCAATACTTGGTAAGAACAGTCGCGAGAGAGAGAGAGAGAGAGAGAGAGAGAGAAAGGGAGGACAGAGAAAGGGAGGAGATGGAGGAAGAAAGGTGAATCGAATGTTTTTGACAGAGATTTGGAATTGTGCTTTACAGATTAAGAAAGGCAATTATCTGAAGTACCTTACATATGTTGCATTAGCAATCTATGCAATGACTATTTACATTTATAATTCTGTTTTTTTACAAGGAAACATAAAGTAAAAAATGAAATATGTGGAAATATGTTGTTTTTGTTTATAATGTGCTACTTTTATAAGTAGCTCAATGATTCATAGTCTCGTTCAGTGTGGCAAAAAGAGAATCATAATTTTAACATTGAACTCTTTATTGATATTTGCTCGTTGTACACCTAATTATTGTCTGATGCATTAAATAGATATGAAATAGAAATATATAATATATGTATATGTATAAGTTACATATATTAATGTATAAACTAAAAAAATTTTTATTAGATAATAAAGAGGATAATGATAAGTCTTGAAATAAAAATTTCGTTTAATTATTTAAAAAAATGGATGGATAGAATTACTTTAGCTGATATATGTCGTTAAATAAATGAAATTTAGAACCCACTCATAAATATAAATGAAAACATGATATACTTGTAAAAGTCTGCTACTAAAAAAATTATAATCGTTGAATTACATATAGATTGAATTATTAAATAAAAAATAAGAAAGAATCAAAACAATTTAAGAAATATTACATTTAATTAAAAATAATGCCATTACAAGAATAAGAAAATTATAATAGAAAAATTGCAAATGATAGAAATACATTGGAGATTCAAGATTTAATGGTTGTACAATTTCTATTATTAGAAAAAAAAGATTGATACAGACTAAATAGGAAACAAGTAATGTGTACGAAGCAGAAATTTCGAAAAAGTGCTGTCTTATCAAAATCCAAAAAGAAAAAGAAAAAAAATAATTTTGGAGAGAAGGACGGAGATAAAGAGTAAAAATGAAATAAAAAGACTGTATTCAAAAGAGAGAAAAAAAGGAGAGTGAGAGAGAGAGAAAAAGATGGGAGAGAAAGACAAGCGAAGAAACCTAGAGGAGGAGAGAAAATACCGTGTGAGACGTTGAAACGTTGCAGGGTATAAGGCAACGTGGAGAGCACGACTGCACTGGCAAGAGGCGAACGTACGGACCGTCGGACGGACGGAGCACGCTGGGTATACGACGAGTGAGGAAGCGAGAGGTGTCCGAAGGCTAAGTGAGGGAAGAGAACTCGAGGTATAGCTGAAAGCGAAGATCGGAGCGAGAGGAGGAGAGACGGAGAAAGAGACCCATTCATCTTGGCGCGCCTAGCACGCCTGTGATTGGCCCACCTCTGGTAAGGCCGCGCCACGATTGGACGGCTCTGTTTACCAGCTGGTACCCCGGCGCGCTCCAGACTCGTACAAGGAGAGGGGGGAACAGAACGGAGAGACAAGCGGCGCCATTATTGTAAGGGGTTACATTTAGCTGGCCGTGGGTTGTAGTACGCGGCGTTCGGGATAGGGGGCTATAGTACCTTCATGCATGGCCCATAAAGGATTCGTCGACTATCCGAGAAGTACGCAAGAAACGGCTTCTAACACCTGACAGGGGCCACGCTCTTCTCTTCTCTCTCCTCGTGCCGTCGCCGGGTTCACCGTCGCCCAATTTCCGAGCTGGGACCACGATTGGGTGGGCCCGGCGAGAAGAAGGACCCGCCGCTTTATCGCCGATTTTTATTCCGATACGGATGGATTCGTAATCGGAAGGCGCGATTATACGCGTCGGGCGCAGGATTCAAATTCGCGCGAACGCGAGGATCCACGCGATTCCGCGTGGTATCGAATTCCGTGAATCCGAGTCGAGAGGAGGGACATGTCATTTGCCATCGCGGACGGTCGGTGATTCGTGGTCAGTCGTCCCTGGTGACCGCATCCCGTCGCGTTCGGTATTGTTATTGTGATAATGTGCTGAGTTGCGTAAGTGGCAGTAAAAGTGGACGTTGATTGCTGATAGGGGAAGCGATAGTGGACCCGGAAAGCAATAAATCGGACGGAAAGGATTTCCAGGCAGGCGGCGAGGAAAGTGCGCGCCTTCTCCGAGCGAGAGAAGCGTTCTCCAGTTTATCGAGAGATTACCCGGAGTTGCTCTCGTGATCCGTGCGAAGCGGATTACGCGCCAAGATGAGGCAGCAGCCGGTGGACGTGTCGCCACGGTGTCGGTGTTGAGACACTCGTCCCGGTCGTCCAGCCCGGGCGTGTCTTCGGCATCGGGTCCACATCGGCACCGACAGGCGATATGAGTACGAAATTCATAATTGATAGTATGCTACCTGCTAAGTACCAACAATTCCACCCTCAACAGTTATTCTCAAGCGCGACTCCAGGTACCATTCAGGCGTGTACGAGTCCGGCCACCGCGAGCCTAGAATCGAGTTTATCCGCGGCTGCAGTTGCGGCCGCGGCAGTCAATTACGCACAGCAGCACAATTCACCGAGCCCGACGGGTTCGAGTCCCCAGCACTCCGGTAGTTCCGCTTCTACGTCACCGGCGGCACGCACATCCAGCATGTATCCTTACGTGTCCGCCGCAGCGGCGCATCATCATCATCAGCAGCAGCAAGCGGTTGCGGCCGCTGCGTTCGGCGCCACGTCCAGCATGGTGCCCGGCTTCGGATCCACGGCGGCATCCAGCGCTGCCTTGGCCGCCGCCGCCGCCGTGGATGCCGCGGCCGGCGACAAATCCTGCCGTTACACAGCTAGTCTGACCGGCAATGTGACACCTGCATCGGCCGATCCTATGGTTAATTATACCCTGGGCCATCATCATCAGAACGGCGCTACACCCGGTAGCCTCGTCTCGTCCGCGTCAGCATCCTCGGCCGTGTCGGCCGCTTCGGCGTCCATGGCAGCGGCGGCACAGTTCTACCATCAGGCGGCTGCCGCATCGGCCGTTGTCGATCCCTTGACGTCCTGCCAACAACCCACCACCGGTCAACCTGGCATCTCGGACATACCTCGGTATCCATGGATGTCGATTACCGGTGAGTCTTTCTCGGATGTCTCGTTGAATTAACAATTTTTACGGTTTTTTTCACATTCTTTTACTTCCTTTTTATCATTGCTGAACATAATTGTCGAACAACGGTACGCGTAAGCGACATTTTATCGCGCTTTTTTATCGTCGTAATTGCTTGTCTGTTAGGGATAAAGGTTAAACGGCTTTTAAGAGTAAACTTATTTGAAAAGTCAAGCTTTATAAAATATGTTTTTGACACGTTTTTTTAGCTTATTGACTTTGGATTAATTCTTTGTCCAAATGTCTCTTCACAGTTGTTATTGAATAAACAATTACCATAGCTACTTATAAATATAATTGTTACATTTTTATAATTTATATTTAATTTATACTACTATGAAATTAATTCTACTATGAAAAATGTTTATTTCGATTAATTTGTTTTTATTTGAATGTGAAAGTGGCGTATAAATCTGCATTTTGTTAATATGTAAATGTTGAATGTTGGTCTCATATTTTTTTTTATATTGCATGATTGATAGAAAAAATGCCTGAAAAATGATCGCATGAGATTTTCAGCATGATGCCGAAACGTTAGATTTGTCTGTCGCAATTTTAATGGGGTAATATAAAGAATGTAAAAAATATAAATAGAGGAACAATTAAAGCCATTATAAATTATTATCATTAAATTATTACTATACTTATTAGATGTATGGTAATATTAATTTGTAATTTATATAAATTTATGTAATTTAAAAATTTATAAAATTAAATTACAAAACATAAACAAGAATTTATAAATATGTAATCATCATAGTATTTAGTACTTTTATTTCTGTTTTAAACTTTTATTTGAGAGAGAGAGTAAATTTATTATGCGTTTCTTGTTTAATTTATAAATTATATAAATATTTTATATTAGATATAATTTGGCTATGTGGAAAATGGTATGAATTCTTTTCTAGATTCTATAATTTAAAGCGAGGCTTACTATAATTATGTTGAAAAACAGTTAACAGTCTATTTATTATAAACATCGAAGCATGAATACCTAAATATATAATATATAAATATGTAATATATAATATTGCATGCTTTTCTAAAAAATGCATTACCTGCATTAATATTCTACACCGTTTTATACTTCTTTTGCTTACACATGTTGCAATGAAGATTAATGATATTAGAGAATTACATATAGCTATTTTATAAATTTTAAATTATTTTTTTTATTTTACATTACATTATATTATAAATACATACATATATGAACAGAATATTTATAAAATTGGAATTAGGCATATTCTACGATTGCAAGGAGATAGTCATATGATTATAGAACCGGCTTTTCTTACGTTTAATGTTGATGTACGAGAAGGGTAAAGAAAAATCCTCGTATTTCTAATATACACTATTTTACGAATGACATAATGCCACACGAGCTTCGACTGTGTGTTGTATTTGCAAACGTAGCAGCGCTGACAAAAATAATTTGCATTGTAATTTGAAATGTAACAAGCAACTTCGAAGAATACACGAACGTAACAGCAACTTAAAGAATGCACACAGGTTGGATTAGTCTCCGTGGATGCACACAGGTTGGATTAGTCTCCGTTAAGAGCTGCTGTGTTGTTACCGCGCGAAACTTGAAGTTATTCTGATGTCGTGCATAATACATCGTACGTGTGCCTTGTTGAAGAGGGTCTTTGTCTGCTGAAAGGCGTTAGGTTAGGACAAAGCGCCGACGGTATTTATCGTGTATATTTGCGGCGAACAACGCAGCGGCTGCGGGGGCCAGCCTGTTGTTGCGTTCTCGGCGTTGACTCGCTGACGCGAAAAACCGCACACTTTTACGGTGACGTGAAACGGCACGTTTCGTAGCTTTTTTCGCGTTCGATATTGTGGTGACATTGTACCAATGGCGCGCGAAATAATTCCAAGAAGTTTGCGTGAATAGGAGCTGCGTTTACTTCGTTAGAAGCGCGGTAGAGAAGACTAGCTTGTCGATTCGCGGTTCCCCTTGTACGCGCGATTCTACGGTCACGGATTAGATTTACCCTCCTAGGTATACATTTCGTTGAAGCTTTAAGCGTAAACTCCAATTGCAACGATCACTTATTTGTCACATTGTCAGATGTCGCGTTGTCACATGCAGCACCGAAATTCACGCAACGAACGAATTAAACGTACCTTTCGAGCTAGTTCTAAATTATTTACCATGTATTTACAATAAAATTTCACGGATATCGGTTCTCTCTTTTTCTCTGTCTGTCTCTGTCTCTCTCACTTATTTGTACCAATGTATTTGCGTTAGCATGCAGTAATATAATACAAGGCATACACTTGCACGGAGTAGGGGATTGCGGAATATATTGCGATTAAGTTGTAATCTTTGAATATGCAAATTATTTTCCGAAGCCCGTTTTGCTATCAACACGTTATAATAATACTTGACGTTAACGCATTAACTTTCCGTTTTACCAACTCGTGAGGTCCTGCATTATACCCGTCGCAAATGATTATCACGCTCGTGTAATGTCTAATGCGCGTGGCGCTGATTAGTGATACGATTCACAATTCCATATATCTTCTGGTGACTTACTATTATTGTTATTATTATTATTACGCGTTTCTATTCTGTGAAGAATAAATGATCAAATTGGCCATTACCTGTCGGTCCTTACAATGTCTTCTGTGTTTACATGGACATTATCTAGAAAACTAAGTCACTTTCATAAATTATATGGCGATTATCTCTTTTATATCATTGATACTTTCTCGATCATAACTGTTAGAATGTTCTAATTTCATGTTTCTGTCATTTCAGGTTGATGTTTTATTCACAATCCTGCTAATTAAATTATCAATTGATATCTAATGCTGTCACTTCATATTTAACTTCTCACATATAAATATTATATTTATACCGTTACCTTCATTTCAGTAATATTTACACATGTTCTAAACGAACAACAAAACAATTTGACATTATTTTACGCTCTGCCGCGATAAATTTTATTTATTCCTACTTTTACATTTGATATATTTCTAGTCTTTCTGAAGGGTTTACAGTTTTTTTAACACTTTTACTGTCGTATATCTATTCATGCGTCAATAAGTTTCCTATCTATTTTATGAGTATGTAAGAATAGCTTTATGTCTCTTGCGAAGAGAGGTGAATGATTCAGGCAACAATATAGCATGATGATTTTAGTTCTTTTAGCAAGGCTACAGTTGAATCAAAATTACATTGACAGTTCACAAGTCCACGTTTTTCCTTCTGAACAATTAATATCGTCATATATTGATCAAATTTATTGAATTTTAATTTAATTATAAGTAACGCGACATTCGTGCGTAAGCAAAAATTAGTTTTATATTTTTATATATTAATTTTTTTGTATTACATTGTAAAATAGTAATATGCAGCAAGAAGTAATATGCTGTAATTCTTTTTCATAGATTATTTTATTCCTATATCGATACACATTAGTATATAGTGCATACATCAATCGTACATATTTAGCTGATTTGAATATGCGTCAACACTTATCTTAACAGAGATATTTTTAAAAAACATTTTGACTTTTAACCTCAAGGAAGGTCAATGGCAACTTCGAAAATTCTTGCAAAATTATTATATACCGAACCAATTTTATCTACTACTTACCTAATCTTTGACATTGCTTTGATCATTTGTTAAATGTTTTCTTTTAATTGTAAGAGTTACATAGTTTCTTCCTTAGGAATTACGCAGTTTCTTCTTGTTATTTTGTTTTCGTTTCCTGTTATTTTAATGTTTACGTTGTACGTCGTTAAACGTATCACAACGTAAAAAATTAAAACAGGAAACAGAAAGGAAGAATTATGCAATAAATACATATATGTATTTGAATATCATGCATAATTCTTGAATATATGCATAATTCTTCCTTTAATAAATTATATTCATAATATCTTGGAAATTTATTGTAATACGCTTAAGAAATCGTACTTTGTGTCATGTTATAAATTGATCTCAAATGCATGCATAGTTTCATAACTTTAAGCTGCATGAAGTTGATTTATATTACCTTCTTTGATCATAAGAAAGAAGGTAAAAAATAATTTTACCGAAATGTTTGATAATTTTCTACAGTTGTTTTAATAAACTTTCTTATTTTCCAGATTGGATGAGCCCATTTGACAGAGTGGTATGCGGTGAGTACGAATTATTGCTGTTAATTGGAATGCTTTTATACTATTACTGGTATTATCTACCGTTAGTTGTATTTTACATAACATATATGTAAAATATATTTCATATTTCTGTAAATACTCAAAGAACGATACATGCATTTGAAATATTTTCTTTTGAATGAAAAAGTTAGATTTAATTGTGATAAAACGATATTACATCAACGTGATTGAACAAACTATAAATTGAATGATTATATTTATATCAATTATGAAAAAAATATTTTAAACATAAAATATCACTACATATGATGGTAATCATAAAAGATAAGTTTTTAATATGAGATCTTCACATCGATCTTGAGGTCTGAAAAAGGCTGGAAGGGAAACGACTCTTCCTAAAACGCATATGCTAGTCACATTTCTCTCTTCAGTTTAACGTATAGAGAAGGTACTTGTAGAATGGAACATTATGGCTGTTTTCTTTCTTCCGAAAGCAATGATTTGTTCTTTCCTCAGGTTTCACCATTGACTCTATCCAGATACATCACGTATCATATTTTCTCGGTGTTAAGAAACACAAATAGCATTTTCAAACAGTTTTCTTCCCGTATGATTGTGCAATTACGATGCTGTCGATTAGTCGCAGATTTAATAAATAGGTAGTCATCGAATAGCCAATCTACGACGAAAAATGATGTAATCCCAAGCATGCCGAGGTGTCAAGGTCATCGTTTGGATCATGTACATGAATCGCGCTACCGGGCGGCACACGCTAAAGTCTTTACCCTATTCATTTATGTTAGTTGCGCATGCAAGAAGGACATGTATATGGGCAACTACACCTGTCGTCACCGTGATAATGTTAGCCACGAATAATCTCCATGACTATCTTTTATACGGCCGTTTACTAACCCACAATAGTGCAGTATAAATACCGATTAGATAAAATTAAAATTTTAGCCGGCGACTGTTATCGCGATGGTTTGTTTACATCAGGCAGATCATAATTTCAAATAGGCATTGGCGATCACTGTACGAAGTTTCCAACTGAGCAGCAGGAATGCTTAGTCCGCTAGGAAATTACATTCCGATATACTCAAACAGAATATATCTATTTCTGCATAAACGCAATGGGTCGATGAATCAGAATACATGTTTGCCGTTATACCGTTTATCCGTATATAACGTATCTGTTTCTTGCTAATCGCGCGCGTTGGCAATCTACATATATTTCGTTGCGCCATTACAAGCAAGTTGAAACTGTATAATATTTTATTAATATCAGATAAGAAATTCTTTATTGTATCAATTAGCGAATAAAATATATAATAAAAAATAATATAATAATAATTTTGAAATGATTGAATAATAATACATGTAAAATAATAGAAAGGTAGCAATAAATGAAATATTAAAAATTTAAAAATCAGTAGGTATAAATTAATTTAAACTAAAAGAGAGGAACATAAGTAATGTGCTATTTTTTATGCGAAGTACCCTGTGTATCTAGATGCAAACATTCCGTTAAAAAATAACAACTTAGTTTCCTAACTTTAATTAACTGCAGTTAAATTTTATTATTGCCGTGGCGCATATATTGGTATATCGATGAGTGTATTGGTATATCTTCTCGTTTCTCACGCGAGAAGAAAAGAAATTTACGAGTAGTACATAAACTTTGTAACACTGTTATATTTATCGCATCTATTTTAAATTCAATTCATGTGCTCGTGAACCCTCTTTTTTCACTCACAGCTAAACTATTCGTTGTTTTCATTGATTTCGGTATATGATTAATACATGAATGTGCTACGCTTCGAGATTTAGAATCGGCTTTTTTTGAACTTGTCCTACGAGGTCATCCGTGTATCTCATTAAAATTTGTAACGTTTGGAGATACAGAGTATCTTGTAATGTTGCGATAAAAAGGAGAGAATGTTAAACAAATTCACATTGTCTTATTTATTATTCAATGTTATCTCCCCCGCAAAGACATAACATATAAAAAACTTTATTCTATCTTTTTTCCTTGTTTTTCATGAGAAACCGCTTCTTCGCCAATTACGCTATAGTGTATCGAATATTATAATAATTTAATTGTAATTTGTACGTGCATCCTATCGCATAACGCGCATGTATCATGCTCGCAATGCGTATATTTTCGAACGCTATATTAACTAAAGGACATCAGATTTCGATTGTGAGTTTTTTTTATTCATATTGAAAAAGTCATTGTACCGTGTCAGATACGTACAGATACGATAGAATGGCTTTAGTTTATTTCTATTTGTAGCTAATATAAAATCCTTTCGAAAACCACGATTATTTTGTGTTCGAGAACGAAATCTCAAGAACGCAAAAATTTTCGAGAATCTCATTCATGTTTAGCCGAAATTAAAATTATGCTGGCTAATGCGGTATTGATCGTGGCAACTAAGCGTGGAACTGTTGGACGATGTACGAATTTCTAATCTGTCTCTGGTACGCGAATACGCGAACATATTCCTGACATTGGGGGGGGGGGGGGGTTCAGAGGCCTGTGAATGTCTAGCTGGATTACAGTGTGTACATGGGGACTAGCAGGAGATAATGTATAATTTATAATCAGGCCGATCCGCCAACAACGGCGCACCACTCTACGGGCAGAGTCCACTGCCCCAAAAGCCGCCAACCCCTCATTAGCATTCGATGATGGCTGCCGCGTCCTGCAGCGTCGGTATTATCCCATTTCATCGCCCCCGCCTCCCCTACCTAGACCTCTCTTCGTATTCCCCCGCCTCTGATTCTGTCGGCTCTCCCCGTCTCTCACACGTAAACGTTTCCTCTTTCGCCTGGGTCGCATCAGCATCCAGCAGGTATCCGACATTGGCTAGAAAAAGAATAACTCCTCATCGAAATTTTATCTGGAAAATTTCATCCGGAATTCTGCTTTATGCCACGATCCAACAAGCGTTTTCCACTTTTCTCATTTTACTCATAATCTTCTCAATACGTCATTAATATTTCCTTGCCGAACTCTAAACTTCGTGCGGAACGTTGCTGCGGGAAAAATAAGGCCTAGACGCAAGGAAACGTGTAACGTTTGTATTTTGAGGCGTGCGAAATCGGGGATCGGGTACACAAAGCGGATCGTAAAAACTAGACATTAGGGGACGCAGTCAGTCGAAAAATTTGAGAGCGCGGAGGGAGAAACAACGATCGAAATTTTGACACTCGTTGATGCGGCGTAATCGTTTTTGACAATCTCCCGAGGAAAATCACGTTTCCAAAGAGAGGTCAGAATCGTGTTGTCACAGAGATTATTGAAACTGCAGTTTTATGGGCCTTAAAAGCAGTTTAATTGCCGTTATATAAGTGTTTATACGCTGCCAGGTTTGGCTTCCGCCTGCGCCACCCCAAACGTTTATTTTATGGTCATACGGCGGCGGCGCGTACCCCGTTATGTCGCGTGCCGAAGTCATCACCAGTCAAATCCTCAGACAGGCCGGTCGATTCCGAATATCGACGTACATTTACGCAATGGCCACCCCGAAGCGATATTTTACAATGTAAGATATTCGGAATGGGCTGACCGAGGATTTGACTGACACTTATCTTTAGGAAGGGAAGAAATTTACACTTTCGTTTATACTTTCACATTTTCTCTCGAAGGGATAACTTTATATTACTTTATATTCATTGGCAAGTTAATATAACGTATTATTACAACATTATTATATGTTATATAACATTATTACAAAATAAAAATGCGAAGAGTACATCATCATGTATCTTGTGGGAGTATAAATATAAGATAAAGAGTATCTTAAATGTAGAATAGAATGCTCTCATGCATTGAAATATTCCTGATGATCATATATTTACGTTTAAATATATATTTTAATTTTTTCCAGTTATTTGTGTAATGACTATCGCACATAAAAAATTTAATTTTAAGAATTGAAATTTTAAATATTTACCTTTCCAATATTCTGTTACAAATCTTTTTGTGATGTTGGACACAGAATTTAGTATATTCTTTTTTTTTTTACTGTTTCGAATCGAAAAATCATGTGAAGCTTTCTTTTCTATTTTAACCTTAACTCTTTTTTAGAAATCCACTTTTTTCACGCTTAGACTTTTACCGCATCCTTTGTCGCGTATTTTTTCTCGCTATCGTAAAAGCAGTAAACTTTACCTGAAAGAGAAAAGCAAAGCTAATGTGCAAGAATCAAAGATTTTTTTCTCGACGTGTATAAATCATGATGTCTCGTGCTGAGTCAAGTGAAAGTAAAGGCTTTGACGATTGTTCGTTACACGAAAATCAATCGCGTCACGTTTACGATAAAGAACATTACGTCACACCCCTTTTTTCATTTATGTGTTTCTGGCACTTTTGTGCTGGAATTGATTTAAATCAGTGCTACAGTACTAAACAAAATTTTAAATAATTTTCTGAATAAGCGTATATTATCACATTTTCTACCTAAATATTTCTCTTTTTGTTTTAAGTAATCATTCATACACTCAAGCCTGCGTTATGCGTAATTGATGCTTAATGTAAATATTATTATGAAATAAATAAGATCGCGATACAGTATAGAGAAGAGAAACTTAATAATCTAGACAATAATCGCACAAGATGCGCAATCCATTTTATATATGACTATTCACATAATAATTTCTACAATAAAATTATTAATGTCAGACGTATATATCCGTTTAGTTTACTTATTGTAATAGATAGTCTTTATTTGTATCGCGCAAATTTTATTACATACTTGACATTTATTTATTTACCTCTAAAACCTCAAGATTAAGTTTTGTCTGATGACTAAACAGCAAGAAACGGTTGCTGTATTCAAAGATATATATAAACGTTTATATTCTTCATCTGAAAGTTAAATTCCAATAAAATGTACATGTAAGCTATAAAGGATGTCGTATGTGCCTTTGTTTCCTCCGGCGCGGCGGCGCGCAGTCACGTGTATTTTCAGCAGGGATTTATTTGCACTTGACTCTATATAGTTCAATAGTTTCTTAAGTAATGAATCATTTACAAATTGTTCGATGTTATATTAAACTTTCCGATTCATCACTTATCTATTTTTTTATTTAAAGATTTGAAGTCATTTTTTTAAACAAAGACATCGACAGATCAAACATTTATTATAAATTACATATTAGCAAAAGCGCCTTTGCAATAAAGAGCCTTTTATAAAAAATAAGTTTTGAAAGTACAAACAGATAAATTTGGTATTGAAAATTCATAATGTGAATATAATTTGTTAGGGTAATGTCAAAAATATAAAACTTGCAATAAATACGATGAATCTTTTTATCGCTAAGAAAAAGATAATCTTAAATTAGACAAAAAAAGAGATAAAATGAATAAATTTAGGATATTCCGTATATCTCATTGTAGTGGGCGTTTGCGATTTATAACTGCAAAAGTCTGAAAGGAAAAATCGAGAAATTGCGCGGTTGTGGCTGTGTGGGGATTGCCGGGTATTGCCCGATGTGTCACGTTGCCACGATGATAATTGTTTGAAAGAAGAAAAATTTACGACAACTACACCGCAAGAGCATTATCTCTCTGTTTCTCACGAGTTACGACTAGTATGCTCGTCTGCATTAATCGAAATTGGGACTTTTGCTATGGACTTTATAGCGAATATAAAGGAGAAAATTGCTTTTGAAAATTGAAATTGAAAATTGCTTTTTATTCATGAAACTTTTTTCATTTTTAAATCCATATGAATAATGTTCATGATTGTATAATTAAAAATGTATAAAAATTTGTAGCTTTATATATCAATTTTTGCGTTCTAATGTATAATAAATACCTCAAATTAATGTCAATATAGACAACATTTCTCACGATATAAAAATATTTTTTATGTATTCAGTATTTAAATGAAATAGAATATATTTATTTGCTTTTTGAAAGCTTTTAAAATATGCAATTATTAAAATATTATGTGTTTTTATCTTGTAATAACTCAAGTTTGTTAAAGTGATTTTATAGGCTTTACATACGGCAAAGCTATTAATAACTGCAAATGTATTCATATTGATGAATATATTTAGAACGATAATGCTACAGTTATATTTCTTGACAAATGAATTTATTCAGTCATAAATTAAGTAGATTACTGAAGCAGGTTACTACGATTCCGAAGTATAAAACTTTCTACAATATTTTTATTTTCTACGTAAAAATACGTTTATGATTATTAAAATTTCATAAGAAGATAAACAAAAAAATATATGAAGATAATAAATGTGTAAAAGTTATTTAAATGTAAGAGATGTTACAAATAAGTTGATAAGATAAAAATAATTTAGAATAAGATGAAAATAATTTTTATCTTTATTATGTTTAATTTACATAATTTGAAAAACATGTTTAGTATGTAAAATGTTCTCGAACTTTAGATACTCGCAATTTTGTTGAATTATTGATCAAAGAATGAACTATCGCTTTAATGGAGTGTTATGGCGTCAAATGAAACTCTAAACAACGATATCATTATCTACTCGAATGCCGTTGTAATCTCATTAAATTATTTTAAACAAACAGTGCTCGATGCACACTTATCACTTGGTAGCGTCGGTCTTTCAAATTATTAATCTAGAAGCAACCGCGCGAATTCGATTCAAACTTTTCGCAAATGCTTTGTACGCGAAGAATTCGATGACATATTTATAACGTGTCGGGATATTCAATGCAAGAATTAAGACAACGTTGCTCCGATGCCGTTTCACTCGCATCACTACCCTTGAAGTATTCCATTATTCGAAGCAGGGGATAAAAGTGCCAGGTCTTAAGGTGTTTCATATTTTCGCGAGAAAGCCCGTACGAGCCCGTACGTTGGGAGGAACGTCATTCGCGTAGTTACGGAAATGTACGGCGCTGACATACGGAACGATCTTGTCCGGACGAGAAAACGTGCTCGACGGGTGCGGCGTAAGCTGTACAGCTACATACTCGGCGGGCTCTCCACCGAGAGGAGCGTGCTCTTCAGCTTCTTCGCCGCCGCGCTGTGAGGCATAACACGGCGGTGGAAGGCGACCCCGGCAGGCGCTATCGTAACAAAATGCGGCCGTTTGCATAACACGACGACGAGCAATTCGGGCAGGTTTGACGGTGCGCGATATAGACCTTTAGCTACGGATATCCAGGGGAAGGACCGGCGAGTTCACACAGGGATGGGGGAAGAGAGGGACTGGCGAGTAGGAGACAGGGATGAAACGTAGGGGTTCGATAGAAGGGCAGACCCGAGGGGCTTTTGTGTAATCTATGTCATGAGATAGCCAGTGGCGAATGGTATACGCCTCTAATATCACAGGCGTGACTGTAATAATTGCTAGAAATCGACAGTCGCAAATTTGCATTTTGGCATGCACGGCTAAACCCCGTGTAGCAAAGTCGGGCTTGCTTGTCGAACGTATTATTTATACAACGCGTAATGGGGGTATCTTTGAAGAGGATTGTATGTTTCACTCGACGGGATAGAGTTACCGTTACGAGGCGCTAGAGTTCAATCGTTCGTAAGACGATCCGTACCTCAAGCGATTTGTATATAATCCGTGCTTTGAGCTACTCGCGCTCGCTCGTGAACGCGGGAGGGGAACATTTATCTTCTAATTTATTATAATAAAGTATTTCTTACTATCGTAGAGATACCGTAGTAATTTTCTTAAAAGGAAATGAATATGCATCAGCAACGATCTGGACGTAAATCAATTGCATTGGCGGACGAACGTACACATTTGCCGCATCTTATCTTTCTCCTAGAATGTAAGGATTTATTGTCTGTAATTAGACTCTTGTTGAAGATGGTGACCGTTATGGTTTTGATAGCACGGCGATACTTAATAGATCGTATGCTTTTAAGAGCTCCGACGGCAGCAGTTTCCAGAGGCTCCACGATAGGTGGAATAGGTGGAATAGCATCATAGAACGATTCGGTTTAGATACCAGACAGAGTGTGCTGTTTCACAGTGCACCTCTGATACAGCTTATCACGTCTGTTATTCCTCGATAAAAAGTAAGGGCTCCATTGCCAACTTCTTTCGTGTCGGCGCGTACCTATCATTCCTCCTCATTTTTGGGGTTGCTTCCCTCCCATCTTAAACTACCCACGTGTGCGTTACATATCTGTTTGTTACCAATACACATGTGTATTGATGACATATGTGTGTATTTTATTTCCGCATCTTGTTACATTCATTAGTGGTATATATTTGAAAGCGCGCACGCGTTTTTTTCTGCATCCACACACATGTGGTATGATTCTCAAATATTGCAACGCACATCCTATCTTCGTTCGAGGTTCGTGTACACATTCACACATTCGCGCACTGCTTTTCCACCGTATATAGAAGTCACTTCTGTACCTTGTGCCGAGTCAGTGGCTGGTAAAAGAGAAGAAGAGAAAGAAGGAGAGATAGGGAGAGAAAGAGAGAGTCGGAGGGTGCGCTTGGCTATAACAGGAGCTAGAATCGTTACCAGTGCTAGGAATCGAGTGCGCATGTGCCCGGAATCCCCTTTGTTCGCGTGATATGTCCAAGCTAAAGCGGAGAACCCAAGAGGCAACGACGAAGCGTGTAGGAAAATGAGAGAGTGCGTGCGCTGGGAGGAATGCTCGATGCTCTCTCTCTCTCTTTCTCTCGAACGAGTTCTTTTTTTCTTACAGTTATTATTATGCATATATTTGTCTAGCGATGATTTATAAGTTACTCGTAGACACAACAAGCGCAATTTTGAGCAAGAATGCTAAACGAGCTCCCATCTTATAAAAGTCTTTAATAAAGAATTTTGAATGAGCGTTGGAGATAAATCATCAATTGAGATTATATATGAACTAGAGATCGTGTGGTATCTTCGATTTATTACACAATTATTACATTAAAATGCGTGTTGTAAACTAAATTAGAGAATGTAAAAAAGAAAAAAAGGCTGACACAGCAATTTCTCAAGGTTTAAACGAGTAGGACGCAAGGAATAATTCACGATGATTTATTAGATTCGATGCAAAATTCACGTTTTACGAAAATCAACCACAAAGATATACATGTTGTTGTCTGCTACGTGGTATTTACACATGAACGTGAAGACAAATACTTTTTCCCATATAAAATCAAAGTACATATATTATTTTTTCATGTATAATGTGGGATGCCTTAGTTATACATGACGTTGGCCTCAGTCTCAATACAAGTATTATAAATCATCAGACTCAATAAAGTCAAGGATCTCTGTTACCGTTTGTTAAATTTATGCTAATAAAACAGAAGGTCAGCGAGAAGTATTTACTGATTGAGTTGTCATCGGTTAAAGCGATCAGCAACAACTCCAGCGTGATGTTAATAGATCTATTTCTCGTTAGATCTATCAAATTTGAGTGCGACGAGTAAGATCACGATATATAATGTGTTTTTCATTATCTTATCGATTCTGCATTTTAAAAAAGTTACAATGGCGATTTAATGATGTTATTAATCTCTACGTTACTATGAAGATTCCTGTGAAGTTACTAAAAGAAAACAAACGTGTTGTAGAAAGCAAATTTATTCGGTCGCGATTTTTAGAAGTTAAACACTTCAAAGCTGTAAAATTCAAAATGATCGAAAGGTTCCCTGACATTTTACCAAGTATCCAGGTCGAGTGACGTCAGTGGAGATAGTTGGAAAAGGGTGAAAGAGGGTGCGTAACATCGGCTAATATCGTAAAGCCGCAACGTGCTCTGATTAAACGTTATGTGGATCTTAACATTACTCACTACGACATGCATATAAGGATATCATAATTACGGGTGATATCTTTACCTTTAAGATATAAACTTTTCGATTTATTGATATTTAGTTTGATGATTAATAATACGCACGTTCAATTTTATTGGCGGTAACGTATTTTGTTTGTGATTATTTGTTTATGTTTCAAAATGCATTAAATTTTGAAATGTCGTATGTCATCATTAAAAAATATATATCATTAAAAAATAAATAGTTAGAATATAATATTCGTAAACTTTTAAATATTAGCTTTTTCTCTTGAGTTTTAATTTTTAATATATTTCGATGAAATTATGTTAAATATAATCGTACATATTTACGGTTTAAAACAAAATTTATTTAATTTTTTTCATTGAATTGCATACAGGTCAGCTTTGCGTCTCTTTCTCTACTGTGTTGCCTTTCAATTCCGTTAATGAGTAATAACCCTCGACTGTCTTTCCAGACTTATTCCGAGTCTCGTTTTGTATCTTTCGGAAGCCATAGTGGTCCAACGTCGGATGTTCTAAATTGCACGGCCACGACTTTTATTAGCGGAAAGAGACAACCGTGGCATTTGCATGTAATGGCACAGGGGGTGGATTGTGAAGTGTGGTAGCACAGGGAGTGTCGGAAAATATGAGAATGGTCGGAAAGGGCGTGAGAGTGAGAGAGAAAGAGAGAGGGTAAAGAGAGAAAGGGTGGGGACGTAAGGCTGTAATTAGAGTCTTAGGGGGTTCTATGGGGGTAGCTGTTCACGCTGTTGCCCTGTCGGAGGCAGGAGTGGGGACCGTTAGTCAGAATATAGAGGGGTAGCAAGCCTCCGTTATGAGCTTTAAGAGGGGAAGGAATGTTTGCCAACGGCATTCTAATACTTTATTCTTTATTACGAAATTAAAATTTAATCTTGTTTTGTATCGATCCTCATTTTCCGGATGAGATTGCACGTATTTCGAGTCCGGCGTCAATAGAATTATTTTTAAATCTGCTGTTGCTCTTAGAAATTATTTAAGGCAAATTAATATAATAAATGCACAATTAGCATGCGAATTATATTATGTGATTGGTTGCAATAAATTGTTGAAGTGCAGATTGTATATTTTCATTGAATAAATTCAGTAGTGATATCTTAGTAGTAATCTTAGTAGTAATCTAGATACGCTTGTATATATTATGTGACAATATTATCCGAGGAATAGTTACCGGAATTCCTTTAGCGCACGGATGAGTTAACGATTTTATAGAAGTTGTTGTGACATTTAAACACTTTCACGAGCACTCAATTATATTTACGTGCTATCTTTATGCTCGTATTACATACGTATGACAGTACATGTTAGCACTCTTAGTGACTTCAACGGAAACAGCGATTAATGAAGAATTTCAAATTATCAATACAAATAAGAAAACAATCTTAATATTTCTTATATTCTTACGAGAAAAAGGGAATCATACGAATATTGTGATTATTTAAAAAATTCTGATTATCGATATGATTTATAATACAACTCCATAAATTGAGATAATAAATGAAAGAGATGAATGTAGATAATTAAACAAATGCTCCAACGTTTTGTCAAGTTCCGATTATTACTTATCTCCATCTTTTTCGAATTTTCACGCGAATTATACATTTACAGGAGTTTCCAAGAGTATCGTCTATCAGCGCACGACTTCGGACCTGTCTTATAAATTTTCCTTTTGACTTTACGATTTCGTGGGGGATTAGAACTTTTATTGTCATGGCGACGAAGTTGGGCCGCCATGTAAGTACAACTCTCTGCACACTGAAAGGCGCCGTCGTGTCATGCATCTGAGTGCTCACACTCGATCTTGGGGCAGGCGAGTTTGTAGGTATTCTCCATGTACGGACACGAGCGCACTGATTGTATGTGTATGTATGGTAGATACATGCCGGATAATAGGAGGCACCCTTATGGATGGCGTTTGGGTTCCACCGGGAACAATGGAGCGAACTTCCCCCTCTTACCATCCATCCCTGTCGGAATCCTTTATTGTCGCTCGGTGTATATGTATACATATACATATATACGAATGCTATACTCAATATATACACACATACATATATATATATATATATATATATATATATATATATGTATATATATATTATATATCTGCCTCCGTCCTCACCAAAAACGCTTCCCTTAGTGTACCTGTATACTTCACATACAATCTACAGCTGTCCAATCAGGATTTAAGTCTATTGCCGATTGTAACAGACGCTACGCGTGCGCGAACACCTGTGTATCTAACTTGCAGTGGTTGGTGTTATAGTATCATCTTTGTGGCTCGTGTCGTTTTGCGCATACGTACGAACATGTGTTTTTTAATATGAATTTAACTGTTTAATAAACTTACAAAAAAGTTTGTTCTATAAGCCAAAATATGTGTACTAGTGATTGTTAATTAAATGTTTACTTTTGTTTATCAAACTTTAATAATTAATTATACGAGAAAATTATTGTGAAGTTATATTTACTAAAATAGCAATTTATTTAACTCCGATTATATTCATAATGTCGCGATATTAATCATAATTTTTGTAATTTAATTTATCAAGTTTAGATATACAAAATTAATTTATCATCCCTAGAGTTAAAAATAAAGTCATTTTGGAAACTGATAGTTAAAGTTACAAAATTTACGTGTGTATATTAAGAAAGTGCCACGTGTAATTTCGTTGCACAGTATTCTGGGAGCTAAGCTTCCCGCTCCATGTGATAACTGGGGAAGCGATAAATCGTTTTCGCGGTGGTTAATGTCAGTGTCAGGTCGGTCGCGTCGCATCGATTGGAGCACAAGGACACTCCAGTTCCTAAATCGGAATCGAAAACTCTTCGGGTTGCCTTGTTGCATATCATATCTCTTATTTTTTCCTTGTACCAATATGATTTACACACATATGTATGTGTATGTATACATAGAAGTGACATATGTAAGCAATCCTTTTTTCTAAACTAGAGAAGCACAATTCTTAATTTGTGATCGTGATAAATATAATACAATTGATGTGATACACAATGCAGAATATACAACAAAATTTATATAATAAATTTATATAATAAATAAATTTTCACGAAAGCTATATATTCTAAGAAGTGAAAAGTTTTTTTTTTCTTTTAACTGTTAGTAATTATTTTTTAAAGAACTATTTTAAAAACTTACGTAGATTTCCTTTATAACTGGTAATTTAATGTTAACAATCTTAACCATCGAATAATTAATTTGACTTTTAATTATGTAATATAGATTTATTATTGCGTACTTAAATGGTTCTGATTTATGTGTGTTACCAATTATCATAGATTTTAATTTTAGTTAGATGGGGGTGATCTTCTTAACCTACTTTAATTAATTATATATTATACATATAGCAAATTTATTAATAATAGGAAAACTATTGCCAAAACATCCGATAAGATTGTGTAAAGATTCTAAAACTGAGAAGTGGCAGTCTCTTCAAGTAGATCGGACAATCATTCATTCCGACAAAATAGCTGGTAGAAACTGCTGCGTCGTAATAACGGCAATAGGGCTAGGTCGTCGTAAATCTAAAGAGGCGATTAAATGTCAACCGCGCGCCTCGTACGCGCCTCCATACGATTTTGGTTCTTCTCGCCGAGCAGCGACATGTGGTTGAAAACAATAACCCTTTTTCGACATTTGTTTCGGTCATTCGGCTTCCATTCATGTATAAAACAGAGTTTGTCAGAACGATTCTTACAATGTCTATAAAGAACTTTTTCTTGCGGGAAAAAATTGTACATTAGATTGAAAATATTTATTTTTAATATAAAGATACAGTCAACATTGTGAATCCTAACTTAAAAACTTAAAAACATAACTTAAAAACATTATAACACGAACTAAACAATTTATATACTGGAAAACAATGTATTTTAACTGAGAAATAACGCACGCATAGCATTAGCTTAAAATGTTAATATTTTAGAATAAAGTTCCTTTTATCAGTTATTAGATTCTTCACGAAGAATAGAACATAACGTTTCTTCACAAAATAACAAGATACTAAATAAATGTACGAAATACCATGATTCCGATTTAAATCGCAATAAAGAACATTAGAATCTCTTTCGTAACGAGATATAAATTTTTAATTGCTTTTCCAGGTACGAAAAAAAAGAATAGGAAATTAAAAAGAGAATTTGATGGCGAAATTTATGGAAATAATATTTCTTAGTGACTCACTAATTTGGATTCGAAGTCTGATTGGGTAACTACCAGAATATCTGTGCTGTGTAATGATATATTGACGATGGAGACTAATATTTCAAGTAGAAAAACCATGTGTCATTGATACACCTGAATAAATAAGCGTTTAGGCATTTACAAGGAACATATTTGAATTGTAAAATTATCCAATTACAAGTTTCAAAGTTAGCGTGATCAAAACTCGTTTTATTTAAATTGCTCTTTAAATTAGAGTAGATTTAATCGGGGTCTCTTTCGTGTATCGTTTACAATAATTACCTGCGAACAGCAGCTCGCATAAAATTTACATAGCGCACTTCCCGCAGCGGTATCGGATACGCACTGTCTGGCAATAACCTTTCCCGTGGCCCGCACGGAAAAGAACCGTGCATTATCGGTTACGGAATAGAAATTATAACATAGTCTGCGAATTGCCCGCGTGTAACATTTCGCGAACATTAACGCAAACTTCCCCGGTCTCCCGATCGTCCAGATTCTAGCCACTTGGAATTTTGCACGCGACTTATGTTCTCGATAACCGCGACCATCGGCAACAACATCGTGAACCGAGCGCGAAGAGGCGCGGTTTAATGATCGTCAGATAGAATAACAGTGTATCTATCGTCTGGCGTAGCTGAATAATTGGTCGAACGGCCTTGAAATACAGTCTAACCGGATACCTGGCGACTGGGCGAGACATGGGCAAGAAAAGTGCGGGGATTAGTCGCATAAATCGCACCCGGAGTTGGAATCGCAACGGAACGGACGGCGGAGTTATCGTGGGCATTTTTCCTCCCTGGCACTTCCATCCCTCTCGTTCCTTTACATATCTCATCCATTCTCCGCTCCCCCTCTCTTTCCCGCTCGTTCTTTCTCATCCTCTCGACTGTTTCTTTCACATTCCACCTCTTTTCCACTCTCGTTCCTTTAACGTGCCTACTCCTACTCAGTCCTCTCCAACTCTATCGTTCTGGCAGAAGCTGCAGTGACCCGAGACGGCGATCAAGCGAGTCGTGGGTCGTGGCTACGCCGTATCTCCTCTTTCATCCCTCTACTCCTCTCTCCCGTCCGTTCTCCTTCATCTGGCAAACTGTCTACATTTTTCACCGGCTCGAGATTTTATTTGCCCGCAGCGCCGCGAAATTAAGCCGTTTTGAGATATTTATGAATGGATCGCTGAGGGGTTCATGCGTGGTCCCTCCGGCGGTCGAACAAAAAGGGGTTAGGCCCTGATGCGACATCTAGACGCGAGGGTTCGCGATTTGCAGGTACTGTCAAGATTAGACAGTGCGTTGGCGAAATCTTTCTAAGTCTTTGGCATTGCGTATATTATTTTTTTTCAAATGACAGACTGTCATATTGTACTGAGATTGTATTGTGATATTAATGGATAGTCTAAAGGCTAGCTAATCTTCGGATAGGATCTGCATGATACTTCAGAGCATTCTGGTAGTACGTGATTCATTAATAAGTTATTATAGATATTCATCCTCAGTTCATACTTGATGCTTCAATTGAAGGAATAATACAGCTATGTGTTAAGACTTTAATAATACCGATTCATATACATAGTGTGGTCATCATATTGATCGCTAAATGAGTCGCTTCGTAGACGCGAAAACATCTGTGGGCATCTGGCAATATCGAATGGACTTAATATATAATTTAATATACCTAAGAAAAAGAAAGAGTACGGGTTGCTCATTATTCATAGAACAAAAAGCCAATAATTAATTAATAATTTTATTTCTTCATGTAACTTGTCTAACGGATGATATCGAAAAAAATTGAAAAGATCAAATATAAACGTTATTTTTTAACGTAAAGTGAGAGATGATTGTTTGAGTAGCTGAAATAAATAAAAATGATATGTAGGTCGATTTGATCAAATCTGGGTGCGTAGTGGTACGGACTGGAGTGGACAGAGTCTGACAAACTTCCACAATATCCACGATTGTTCCCCGAGCCCCGAGCTGCATGCTAAAGCAGACCTAAAGCAGATATTAAACTTAGTATATGACCGTAATTAGACACAGGCCTGTGCCATCCATAATGGCGTATTTCTGTGCGCGCGTTCCATCGTGTCGCCCTTCTGTAGAATGGCAATGGACCATTGGCAATTGACTATAATTTATTTGTTTCTGAATCATTTACGACAGAACGCTAATTAATACTTTGTGAAGCTTTAGAGATAAACGATATCTCTTATACTTCGTGCGTGTGAGTTTCTATCTTTTAATAAAACGAAGTCCCTGAATTTTTTTATACATTCACGTACGTAAAGGGAATTGTTAATTGCGTTAACTATCGTCTCTCTATGTAATATTCTCTAAAGATATTTTGCATTTTTATTTCAGAAAAATAAAAGTTTTTGTTAGTCTCATCAACGAACATCCGCTTCACGGCTTCTGGTAAGCCTCCATCTCAGTGCGCAACCTTATTTCTCGCTGGATAAATTCTGACGCAGCGGCATTAGTTTTCCCCGTCGAAATTATTGATAATGCTCGCACACCAGCGCTTCGCCGATGGGCCATATTTATGGCGAATGGAGTGGGCGCAATCAAGTTCACCCGTCTTCCAAGAGCGACGTGGGTCCTCCTAGAGTCGGTGGAGAGGATGCAACCAAGAGTTTTCTGGCTGCTGTGCTAGGCTCGCTGCCGCGTGATATGCCGCCAGGAGGATAGAATGATCTCCCCTCTGGTTGCCAAGGTAACCTATGTCCCACCCTTCAGGCTTCGGTAACCACCCCGTGACTGCAACGGACGTACGTGTGCCAAACTGACGCACACGGCCGCGCTAAAAACGGTGTTGATTCGCACCAATACAGGCGCGGCTGGTCCCACCACACGTACGTAAAAAGCGGAATCGTGAATGTGGTCGCTGATTCAGGTACACCGACGCGAGCTCGTGGACCGCCACTGGCGAGAACGGCCATGCTGAATTCAATATCAGCATTCTCTGCATTCTCCAAGAGTTTTCTGCTCGCCCCAGAGCGATACGTATTTGATGGGTCATCCTGCATTGGGAATTGCGCACGTGCGTGTCATTCGAGCGCCCGATCGCTATAGCACGAGTCTCGTTATGACGGAAGATAGAAAATACGGCTTAAATCTGTCGTGGGGTAATACCTCCTTTGCCATTTGTTTGCCAATCTGATTTCTCGACATACTGTTCCGCAAGTGTGAGCGAATCATGTCGGCTTCTATCCATACATATTGTCCATAACTTGAGCGTAAATTGCGATCGCTCGCTTATCAGCCTCATGAATGGTATTACTGTCTTGTATGAAGTATATGATTGTGCTTTAGTTTTATTTATTTGCGAAAATGAATGGTAATATCTCAAGTAATGTGTATAATCTTCTCGATTATAAATTCATAAATTTAAAGTTAACTTTTATTAACGAAAGATGTGTAATAATTACATATCATTTTTTTCATAGTTTTATCATTTTCAACAGTAAAGTATCTTGCACATCAAATCACATATAATAAAGAAAAATCTACTTTCTTTTATTATGATTATTAAATAAAAATTGAAATGTTTCTATTTATATATGTTATTTTCGATACACCTGTATCTAATTGTTATAAGTGTATCCCTTCGAGTATCCAATATAATAATTAATTTTCTCACTTTTTACCGTGTCGATACAATCTTCGTATTCTCGTAAAATAATCGAAAAGAAAAGTCTTGCTATCTTTTATTGGTCAGTAGCACGCATTTGCTTCATCACGAGGCAGTAATATGGCCACTCAGCGTCGCTCCGCGAATGATGGTATTATGGCTGTCCACTCTTTGCACTAAAGAACCGGTTTCTTCACGATCTTCAGAAAAGAGATGCCTCCTCGCCCGTGGCGACAACTGAAAGTAAAGTTACTTTCGAATTGATTACGAAATACATTCAAAATTCAGCAGTGACATGTAAAGAAGATGTGGCTATCATAGTTAAATTTATTTGATTTGTAATAAATTATTCCCTGATTATTTTATACTTGATTTTAATTGTTATTACTGTTATTTAATTATTAACCAACACGTGCTGTCGTAGAAATCGCTTCGAAGTAGATCCTGCAGCATCTCGTAAACTTTTTACCTGCACAGCCGGCGTTTCGATTCGTATCCTTAAAACCCATAAAAAAATTTAAAGTTGCTTGTATCCTTGTTTACGACATCAACTGCTGGAGAAAGTTAAACGAGTGAAGTAACACTAGAAAGGGTTCGTTGTGAGTAACTTTCGTGAGAGCTTCCTGGGAACTTTCTATTTTTATTCATTCTTTTTTACGTGTATTAACCCTCGTAATAAGCGGTAGATCCGAAGAACACTTTTTTTTCTTTTTGGAAAGAGAGAAAGTGAGGAGAGAGTTAAAATTTGTAATGGTGTGTAAAGAATATTTAAGATTATTAGGTAGAAAAAATAAGAGAATCCTTAGTTGAAATTATCGTTGTTGTTAGTGAGATAGATTTCATTTAAAAAATGATCTAAGATCTATGTTATAATTCTTTATTACAGAAATATGGAATATATTTATGCTATCTCGTTCTTTTAATATTTGTACTTTTTAATTTACTAACATATTTTTTAGTATTTTAACAATAAGAAGAAAAAGTTAATTTTTTAGATTAAAAATAATTTTGAACATTTTTAAATTTCAAATTTATCTGCATAAATTTGTTTACACATTAATATTACAATTTATTATTATGAAAAGAGATTATCGAGTGATCTCAAAAATTAGATTTCTTAACGTTTTCAGGTCCAAATGGCTGCCCGAGGCGCAGAGGTCGGCAAACGTACACACGGTTCCAAACACTGGAATTAGAAAAAGAATTTCACTTCAATCACTATTTGACGCGACGACGGCGAATAGAAATCGCGCATGCACTCTGCCTGACGGAACGACAGATCAAGATCTGGTTCCAGAATCGACGAATGAAGTTGAAAAAGGAATTAAGGGCGGTCAAAGAAATCAACGAGCAAGCCAGACGCGAGCGAGAGGAGCAAGATATGATGAAGAAGCAGCAGGCGGAGAAACAGGCCAAAATGCAGCAGGAGCAACAGAGCGCCGCCCTTCAGCATCAGCAGCAGCATCACGTAAGCGGCCTGGAAAAAACGCAAAGCGATCTTCTGAAGGCAGTCAGTAAGGTACCCACATAGGATACCTTACTGAGCCGACTCTCTTTCTTTTAAGGAAGACACAAGAGACTGGAGCGGCCTGGACGAAGACTCCGAAGCGAAGTAGTTGGTAAGGTCGATCACGTAGAAGATCCTGAGTTCTCTTCCTCTCATCTTCGCACGCGAGAAACAGGTACGAAACATCTGATGCAAAGATTTTTGCGATCTTTCTCGAGCCGGTGAGCCGGCGCTCGCAAGTAGAGGACCTTGCGGATGCGGTCATCGGTGTTTTTTTTCTTTTTTTTCCATCACGAGGGAAAGATAGTGAGGATTTAGGAAGCCTGGAAGATACACAGAGCGCAATCTTCTCTGGGCGATCGAACAAAGGTACGACAAATGCCTTGCTGATTCGATTCTCTCTTTTGTTTTTTTTTTTAAACAAAAAAGGAAAATAAGTAGATGTTACGATAGTAAAAACTCGAAAGCATTATAGAGAATAAATGCACCCCACCCCAGCTACGTACTTACTTGGCTAACCCCCGGAGGGCGAAATTGCCTCGCACGGGGCTCAGCCTGTGACTGATTCCTAGAACGTATAATGTATATTGTTAATCGGGTGCTACACAATGAGCCATCGCGATTATCATGCGATGAACGTACGAATTGGCGCGATACTGCCATGGAGAGCCGATAATTACGTCGAGGCGGTGAGTAGATTAGTTAAATGGGCCGAAACTAAAGGATTGATAGTCGTATGGGCTGACAGAATCATTAACGACGACATTTCGATTAATTGATCGAACTGGAAGAAGGAAGTAATTAAATCAAACTACACATACAAGCGAAGCGGCATCCAATTGCAAGAAACCAGCGTGCGAGATAAGAGTTTAGCTAATCTTCGATTCATTACCTTACCTTGTACATGCGAATTTTCGTTGATTAGCTAGATCTCCCTTGTAGGAAGCAGCATCGTTCCAGAGGAAGAAATACGGTGACGCAGTTTGGAGAAAACGGTTTCAGCATTTTCGACGTTGAAATGTTTTACCTTCAACGTCAACGTGTGAACGCTTCCTTCGTACGATCACTAAACAAAATTACAAGAGGCGTAAAATTTGCGACGTTCTCGTTGGAGCAACGAACGTGTCTCTCGCGCGATTGCGGACTTCCGGTAACTCCGGTATACACCTTCTAGATATTGGTCTACGATATATAAATAACGGGCGTACACGACTATTTTCCCCTACGTCGCTTCTAAAAAAAAATTCAATATTTAAAAATTCATATTTTAAATGAATTAACTAGAAATACCGATTTTGTGTATTGAAATTTTTAACTATCCAGAACAAATAGATTAGTTCATTGGTGGTATAGCAAGTTTTATCCACATATGGGTTTTATAAAGAAAATTGTATTTTGCTTGAAGAAAAAATCTGATGTTACAAATTACCTAATAATGCACATATAACGTGTGTTGTAAAGTAACTTTTGAAAACAGGTACGCTCGGTTTTGCAACAAAAACCTATACTCACGGATATAGGAAAAACATACTGCTTATGTTTTTCAACCATTCCGATACGTCAATTCAGGCAAATCGCAGAAGGAATAAAACTTTTCGTTAATGAAATATAATAAATTATTTTATACACAATAGAAATTTAGGGTATTTATTTTTTTACCAATGTGAGTAAAAGTAGTATTCTATATCGTGAGCAATAAAATATCCTTGAATTCGCGAATTTTGTCGAAGAATTTAAGAAATATAGATGTTGTGATGGAAAGACATAAACGATATTCAGACATATTGAAAAACGAGGTAACGTGCCGTGAGTATATAAACATTGGTTTTCTCAAGAATATATCTTTCTGAACATTGTTTCTCGAAAGCGTGATATAGATGGTAAATAACTGTACAATATGCTTGGCAACTGCACTATGTCAAGATTCTGACAACTAGTAATTGTCTCAATTATCCTGCCGACAAACAAGAAAAATTATACATATACACACACACAGATATACATAACATACAGTTAATCTATTTATTATTTCGAGAGATCATTGTTTCGATCATTGACCTAAAGTTGGGATAAGATGTGTTTTACGTGCTAAATCTTATAATATTTCTGTATAACGTTCAGTCAATCGTTTCAATTAATTTGCTCATTTTTTAATTATTCTTTTTAACTGTATATTGGTTGACATTATTGGTACATGTAAATGTTTGCGAGTACGCACTTTTGATGAAAACGAGCAACAAACGCGGGAAAAAGTAAGCTATACATGCTCGTATACATACGAGAAACACGAATCACATTACCGGATGAGTATCTCACTCTTAGTACATTAAATACGTAATTTGGTGTCAGGGTAGACTTTTCCATAGATATAGAACCCGTTGTTGGTATAACTTACTTAGAATTCGTAAAGAAAGGAAAAGATAAACATAAAAGAAATTACCGATATATAAATTATTGCCTAATTATTTTTTTCTCCTCGATATTAGCGCGATTTATGCATAGGTCTTGATTCCTTGTCATAGAAGTCTTGAACAAATTTTATCTAAAGTATACAATTTGTAATTTAATAGCTATAAAACCGAAAATAAACATATTGTTATTTAATGCTGAGCAATACAATGTGTTCATTTTTCATTGGTTTGTAATTGTTACAAAGGATAATAAAAGAAAATATATTATATTTGTTATTATTTTTGAAAGGGGATAAGATTTCAATCTAAATACACATATATATATATATGTATGTTTATGTACATATATAACTTTAGATTAAAATTTTATCAATATGTATATATATTTATGGAATAAAAAGTAAAAATATCTGGCAAGAAAATTACACTGTTTTATATTAAAATCAAGATCTATTGTATGAATCGCCTAATAGCTATAATGACGTAAAATCATATTGTAGAATTTCATTTTCTTTTGTCTATCCATATATATATATATGGACAAAAGAAAATGAAATTCTGTTGTATCGCGCATCAAGGTAGAATTTTTTCTGGTGCAACAAAATCTTAGGATACATTTAAACAAGTACGTAAACTGAGGGGAAAGAATACCTTGTTAATCTAATTGAATGAGAAAATAGTATAATAATAACGGCGAACAGCTCGAAATAGACGTCCGTAATCAAAGCAAAAGAAGCACACCTAAATAAATAGGAGGAAAAATGTATTCGTATTAATACTCTACCACTAATTTTATCTAAACTAAAAAAAAATAATACTATAAATAATATTCCCATACGTAACGTAATGATTAAGCTGCGCGTGTGAGTCCGCACGTACGATGTACTCACGTATCTCCTCACATAGCGAAGTACCTACTGACATACCGTAATCGTAATAATGTTTTAACATGTAATGTGCAAAATGAAAAAGAATGAAGTAGAACATAATATATGCGTGTGTAAGATTAAACAGTTTTGCAGAAATTAGGTTTCACGGTAAGGTAACGAGAGCACTCGCAGAAATATGGTCGCATTTACGGATGTTACAAGTGCTCGGAGAGAGAAAGTAACCGATTAAAATATTTGCGGAATATACTTTAAATTATTATTCAAATTAAATTATTATTCAAACAAAGAAGTATTATATATAATAGCTTCCTAAAGCGCTATTATGTGTTTTATAATGATAATAGTAATACGTATTTCAGATTTAATAATTAATGATTAATGAAATTGTTAGTCGAATTTATAATTAATTAAATTTGCTAATTTGTATAAAGTATAAGTTGTAATAAGTCAAAATTTAATTTCTAATTATATATTTCTTTGTTAGATTTATCTGCAAGATTTACGGTAGAAAATATATTAAATATTTAATTCACAGGATTACAAAAGTAAATTTGTATTGTAATTTTTTAAATATTTCACAAATATTTTTCACCGAAAGGATTCTTGACCAAAAATATATCTTCTTATCGCACATCAATATGATCATTACATGTCGAGCCATATTTCGTGCTTGTACTCAACTTACGCATATAGATATACAAAAATATTATGGAACAAAACGACACATATATTTGTATAACGGTTCCACTCCACGTAATCCGTTATCGTGTTAAGAGTACACAACGTAATTATTGTATATTTCGTGGCCGTAGCCCAAGGATCTTTCGGTTGTTCTGTCGGAATGTCAAAAAGAAAGAGAAGTACGATCGCGCCTATACTCCGGCTCATTGTATACGGAACAAAAAAAATGAAGTAATATCATGGAATCGAAAAATGAGAGGGACGCACGTGATGCAGTCAGCCCCGAGAATCGATGTATCTATTTATAGAAAAGCTTTATAGACACATGACTCTTTACGAACTATTATTATTATTATATTATTATCATTATCATCATCATCATTATTAATTATTATTTTTATTTTTATTTGTTTTATAAATGTACTCGTCAAGTCCACCGTGTAGCTTTCTACAAGGCGGTCGTGCGAGAGAGCATTAGTTTTATTATATTATTATTAAATATATGAGTTATCATTATTATTGCTTAGTTATGTTTTTATGTTATTGCTACACCGTTAATTATTAAGTGACGTGGCAGCAGCAAGTACTGCGACGATGGCGGCGCCGATACGTCCGACAAATTAGAGATATACGTAATGCGTAATAATAATTATTATTAAACTTAGTCCGAAGAATTTGTACAGTATGGGGCGATGAGATTTATGGCGGCCGTGTTAGTTTCTACTTGCGATATACATTAAGTCCTTAACTCTTAGCGAGACGGTGTATGGCGAATAAAGGGGATGGCATCGACGGAGTCGCGTCGGTTCTTGCGCGCATACGTCTGATATCGACCATAGTGTTGGACTTGAGAAACGGATCGACGATGAGGATTAGTGATTTTTCTATTTTTATGCCATTACAACAATTTCTACGTCATTATTTTTCTTGCGTTCACTATTTTTGATTCGAGGAACTCTCAAATAACCTTGTCTTAGTAATGATACTCAACTATTGTGTAATTACTTTATTTGAGGAAAAGTTCCAAGAAATTTCATTCAAACTGTTTCGTTGATCGCTTTTAAACATTGATGTGGAATTTGTACGAGCGTTACAACCGCTCACTTTATACTTTTACAATGGGTATACGAATAACTTTAAAAAAAAAAAAAAAAAAGAAAATTGATCGACTTGTTTGGAAATTGGCATTACAAGTAATATAAGACTCTTAGAAAGTATACGTCACGGATTTTTTAATTCGTGATTTTCTAAATTACGCGAATGCATCCGATGTATCCTAATCAATGAAGATCCCTTCTCGAATCTTTCGCATGGGTCGAAAGAGTGTAAAGGTATAAGGCGGAAATTTTAGAGTAAAAATTGTGCGGGCGCCGTCCACATATGAAGCTTTCTCTTGGCTTATATCTAAGCTAGCTGCAGCAATTCTCTATGGTTATAGAATATTATTCCAAATAACTGACGCATAATCATATCATATAACGTTCATAATGCTTACCTATCCTCTTCCCTTTCCTCCTACTCCTTCGATCTGTCCTCCTCCTCCTTGCTCCCTCCTCCCTTTTCCTTTCTCCGCTTCTACCTCTCTGTCATTTATATACTCGCTCTAATCTTACCATTATCGTAGATGTGTACTATATCGAATTGATAGTACCGACTAGGTATAGTTACTGAAATGTTAAAAAAAAAGGAAACACATAATATGTTAGTAGTACAACATTGCCCGACTTGCCAAACTCGCGTACACGTCTTTCTTAAATTCGCGTGGCCACGGCCGGTTCTTCGACGTTAAAGCAAAAATATTTATTGAAGCAAAAAATTCCCCACCTTCACTTCCCAAAACCCCGCGCGAGGACTTCTCTTATCCGAATTAATAAATGTAGAACGAACACTAGAGTGTGGCTCAAACATTGGTTAAACGATGTAGTAACATTTAATGTGCGTGTACGAGTGGTGGAAGAGATTTTGCTTTTGAGCATAAAAAAGGACTGCATGGACATGTGAAAGTAATGATAGGATAAGATGAGAGAGAGAGTGTGTGTATGTGTGTGTGTGTGTGTGTGTGTGAGAGAGAGAGAGAGAGAGAGACATGTGTTGTGTGTGTATGCGTGTGTATGTCAGAGACCGAGAGCGTGAAATATTCAGCGTAGATCACATTGTATTATTTGTAAGCAAGTGCGAATTTATTGGCAAAATTGAAATTGATTATACCTATTCTTCGATAAGCACCGCGTATATTAATTAAAGGAAGAAAAAAAAGTTGTTTATGAAAACAAGTAGCCGAATCCGTCTGGCGGAACGTAGGATTGATATGAGAAAAAAATTGTTTGTTATATTTTCTTTATCTATAGATGTCATTGTTTATTTATGAGCTGTTTATTTTACGTATTTTTTTCGTATATTTGTTTTTGTTAATGTGAAAAGGAAGGTACTGACGAATTTTTTTTTAACGATAGCATAGTGTGAATATGTCGCTTGTCGTCTCTATTGTTTTGATGCGTATTTTTTTATATAGATATATAATGTAGATTTTTAATATTCTGTACTCGAAGACGATGATGCTGTTGCGTACCGCTCAATTTCTCAGCTTAACAAGCACTAAACGATTTCGTTTAAATATCCCGCGCGAAAATGCCGAAAAAAGAAACTATAATTCTAGTCTTCTTCTTTCGCAACTGGAACGCTGATGATTGGTACGGAACAATCTCGTTGTCCTTCATGCAACTGGTTGTATTATACTTATTGCATTTGTCCATTCGACCTGTGTGTACTAGTGTACTAGCATACTAGTGTCCGGCTAGCGTGAGCACAAATCTGGGCACTTGAGGTTGGAATCGACTGTGAGTATGCAAAAATTAACTGTTGAACAGATTGCTGTTTGGGATCTAAATAACATCAAACGAACATTATTTAAAATGTTTCTGTTCGTTCGCAAGAATGTGTTGATTGTCTTTATTGTTATTTTTGGTAATTGTTTGCCGTGTTGACGTTGCTCACAACTGATTCCGTAAAGTGAGATAAGATAATCAATTTTTATATACACATTAAATGTTATTTTTTTATTGTGGCAGCTTTTTTATGTCTCGAATTTTTTTTTTTAATGATCTTCCTGTGACAGCACGTCCCGCATAAATAATAATTTCCTTGATCTTTCGCGCTTGTTACATTATAAATCTAGCGAAACTTGGAGGAATCCGTTGCTGAAAATGTTCTTTATTGTTCGTCTTGACAGAGCAAAGGACCTTCTCGTTTTCTGTCAGAAGCAGCACGTGAAAAGTTTACGCAGGAATGTATTTCATCATGACGACATTTCGTTGCTCTTCCTATCACCGAAAACACTTTGATTAAAGAAAAATTCTTCAAAATTGTTGACACAAATTCAAGAGTCTATTCTTATGTCTAACGAACACTTGTTCTTTTCCGATTATTTAATTGAATGTTGTTTATTGTTTAAATATAATGAGATGTTGTATTTCATACAACAAAAAACCAGTAAGACCGGGCCTGTGCACATTTTTATCAGTATCGATGAAAATCGAGTTATAGAAATATTCATTTCTAAGATTCTGCAATTTCTTTGCTCAAAGTTATAGTCTATTATAACTGCAGTTCTCTTTCTATTCTTTCGTGATGTCACGCGATAAATACTGCGAAAGTCCGTAAGTGAGAGAAGTTAATTGTCAATTTCTAGAATTTAATTTGAGCCTTTTTAGATTCTATCCTCTCATACTTTCTGAAATAATCCAAATGCAGAATTTAAATCTTTTAATAATTAATTTTCTGTCTATCGAATGGATGGAAAGCCATCATTATTTCGACAATTCTCAATGTAAATATTTAACACCACCCTAACGTTAACATCGCCCAGTGAATGAAGAATCGCAAGAGAGAAATTAATTAAGACGAATGAATCCGCGGGTCTTAACGTAATCGATGATACCCAATTAATGTAATATTATAACGATAAGCGAGCGTAGCTGTCCTTCAATACCTACCTACCTACCTACCACGTTAAGTAATGAAATAATGGAGTCTCATGTTTATTGACTATTAATGATTAGTATTATACCGTACGACGAGAGCTGGTGACGAGATTGACGACGATGATGATAACGATGATGATGGCGAGCGAGGTGGTAATTCATTGACAATGAATGTAAATGTATCCATTTTCAAAACTTGATGTAGAATTATATTCGTAAGCTATCTATGATATTACAAACGAAATAAAAACATATAGTAAATTATGGATGCTTGTTTTATTTCTGTAACAAAATTTACCATTTTATCATCACTTTCTTTTTCGTACATGTATATAATCGTAAGTGACTTAAACCAATTTATTAGAAAAAACATCTTTTTGCAGAAATATAATAATTTTGATAGGCTCAGATCTTGACAAATAAATACACGAGAATGGCGGAGATTAATGATATGTTCACGATGAGAGAAACAAAGATGTGAGATATACATATTTTGAATGTTTTAATTTCTCTCATTTTTTATTTTTCCATCTTGTTATTTTTTATACTGTTTAATGAAATATTGGATTACCATATTCAAGATAAACGCGTTTTTTCCCAACGCGAAGAATTTATGGTAGTTTTTTGTATAAAATTGAGTTTTACATAATGTGTCGTTTTAATTATCGTATCAAAATAAATGAGAAAAGGAGAAAGACAAAGATAGTAGGTAAAAAAAAATCACCAAGTTAACTCTCTTGCATGAAAAAAATTTACATTTTGATGGCAAATTTCGGCACGTGAGGACGACAAGCTTTTGTTTCTATATCTTCTACCTGGATTTCCATTCCTACATCTCATCGAATTTTCGCCACTTTTACGCTTGCAAGGGTGGAACATTGAAATGGAGGCATCGAGTGGTCGCGTATGGCTGCGGATATTTGGAAATAACCGTATCGGTTTATGCGTCACGGTCCCCTAGGCTCTCTTCCTATTTGCCGATCACCCATTTCTCTTGCAATCCGTTTGTATTTGGTATATCGCACCATTTTGCTTTGTATTGCGCAACTTTCATCTCAAAAATGATTGTTTTTATATTCTGAAGTATTCTATTCCAAAATAAAAAGGAAGTCACGAATAGCACAATATTACACTAAAAACAAAGTGTTGAATAAAAAAAATATTTCTTGATTCAATATATATAATACTATATGCGACCGGCCTGAGCTCGTCAAGCAAATATTTATTCAAAAAGTATGTGTTTTAGTAAAACATATGTTTAATCTAAAAATATATTTAATTAAAAACCTACTTATTTGAGCTAAATATTGTCAACTAAACATACTTAGTTATATGAATAACTTTTTTTCAGTATAAAAATATAACGTGACGTAATTTTTTAAGAAAAATGTTCAACATAAAACGAGAGAATTTGTGTATAAAAATTTATTTAAACGGTACGATTGCATTTTTTTCGATATTCTTGCATTATGCAATCATGAATCAGAATTACAAACTAAAAAGTATAATAACGATTGATTTGAACGCTCGATATAATTTCATTCATGACATGGTTTTGAAAATTTGTTAACTCAACATTACGTTATTGATCTTTTGTTCTACGCGAGTATACGAGTCCAAAGTAGTGTCGCAAGTATTTCCGTTAATGTATGAAACCAGTTGTTCGCAGCACGAGACATTCCCCTGTTACGTAGAATCGTCCTGATCCGCTTTATAGAATCTTATTCGCCATGGTAGGCGGAGAGCTAGGGATCCGGCATTGTATTTGATTGACGAATGAAATAGATCCCGTGGCGAAACCCGTCCCGATCTCTTTGTCCTTGCCTAGTGTTTCCGGAGGGTCCAGGACGTTTTCTCCGCGCGCGGCGTGCCATTGACAATCCGCGAAGCCTCGTACACACGCGGCGCGTATGGAATATTAATTCGTGGGGTTAAGGTTACCAACGGCATTGCGTACATACAGACGGTCATGTATATTCGCACATCGCGCACATATATCCATGTCGCTTCGAATGTACGTCTTCTCGCCGGCGTACCGTCCTCCATCCCTATTTCTCTGCCCTTACTTATTGGTTTCGTTGGCCCCTGGCGCTGGGGAGGTAGAAAAGTGGCGTGGACCCGTACGAGATCCGAAGGATCGTCCTGCCTACGCGGAGAAAGAAACGGGCGAAGGGCGACGTCCCTCGGGGACTTTAACTGAAACGTATAAATGGATGAAGGCGCGGAAGCGGTGACCCTCTCGTCTGAACACAACGACGCCATTGTTCTCCGTAGACCACAACTAAGTGTCCTAGGGATCGTTAACGGTGCGCTTCGCGTTCCTCGTACGTGATCTAATTTATGTGTGTGTGGTATAAGAATTTGATAAAATAAAAAAAAAAAGAAAAAACGTACGAGTAAAAAAATTAACGTAATTCTTCAACGTAATTGTAACGTAATTCAGTAAATAACTTATCGTCTTGAAAAAATTTCTCCTTTCTCATATATTGTTAACTTTTTTTATTACTTTTTGTACGTATCAAAGTCGTTAAAGCGGAGATGAAACATCGAGAAGCGTTTGGTAGTACGAATCAGCAGTTTACGTTAAAACATCACGAATGATGAAATAACAGGAGACATGTACCATGCTCTTCACATCTCGGTCGTTATACGCCGCTAACTTTATTGCCTCAGTCTCGGTCCACAGTCTCACGGTCTCTTATCTTCCTGTGCTTGTAACATTACCGCCACGCTATACTTTCCGAGTCTCTTGCGAAGGGACGTCGGTGTGCGCCGTTGCGCCAGGGTCAGATCAGCCTCTTCTGTATTACGTGCAAGTAGCAGCGGTGCCCCTTCTGCGAATCATTTCTTTATCATTCTAGATTCCAACGGTTTCCGGTTCCTACCACCACGGAATTCTTAACGAAAATTTGCCCATTACAAAATGACGATTTAACACATGAATTAGGAATCTCCTGTCTTTATTAAAGCATATTTCTTCAAATATTTTAACGTCATTGAATATCTTCAAATTTATATTCTTTTATAGTAGTTTATCTCTCGCGGTCCATATTTTTTTTCCTAGAGATTTTCTTACGCTGTAGTATATGAAAGTTATGATACGGAAAGCCGCTGATGAAAACCTTTTCTTATTTTACCGCTTGAATTTCTCTCGTGTATTCGTCGATGTTAGATATCTCGTAACTCGATATCTCGAATTAATTAATGATCTATCGCCATTACAGCTTGGTTACATTAGTTGTATTACTTGGTTAAATTATTTTCTTAGAAGTAACGCTGGTAATTAAATATATGTACCTGCCCTTCAACTGCATAAATATTATATTTGTGAGAGAAGTAAAATGCGCTGATAACGAATGTAATAAATATGTTTGAGAAATTACTCAAATGGTAGAGGAGACGTAACTCACCTCGAAAGCTGCATACCGTAAATGGAACACGTCGTCGGGTTCTTATCGGCTGTTTCATTCCGTACCCGTACTTTTGGCCCGAGCTAATTGAGATCATATCTCTTTGCTCTTTATGAGACTTCGCTCCTCCCATGCGCAACAATGTAGATCGTTGGTGTTAGAAACTTCGTAACATTAAGTCAAGAAATTGCTTGTGCACATCCGACTGAAGAACTCCGATATCCTGCACGAGGAAACACTTATCAATTGTACATAAACGATTCGACCGACAGATTGCAATCGTGAAATAAATTGCAGTCATCATTCCTGTTGTCAAATATCCATGACTGTTCCCTTTTCATAAAGCACTTTGACTTTGCCAGCAAATAAAGAAATTTCGCCGCAAATATGCGCGACAGTCTATTTAATTCTGATGATAAATTATGACTGATATAATTATAAGCACTACAGATTTGAAATATTACGATTGACCTTACTGCAATAAACAGTTTTAAGAAAGTCCCGCCAATGACACTCTCGTCGAGAGACCAATGTCGTTAGAACGGTCATAAAGATTTCATTTTTTTTTTTTTTTTGAGGAAACGGAGTTGAAGGGAAGCCTTAGGTTACGCTGGGCATTTTTCTCGAAACAAACGAAGTTACGCGAAGGTATATTGTGACCAATAGCGAGAGAATCCTTGCCTGACTTAGAAGGGATGCGTCAAAGTGCAAACTTTCCTCTGTCAGTTTCTTCTTGCTCGTCCGATGGCACTATTGCTTTGTGAAAATTCCGTGGTCTGTGATACAAATTAATAAAATTAATCTTAGCATTCTATAGTTTTATAATAACATTTATTATTATAAATTATATGTTAGAAAAATTATTACGTTTATTATTACGGACTATAATTTATGTGAAGTGTGAGTGTTTTAAAAAATGTGACAGAAAAAATAAATTGCATAGTAAAAATCAGTTTTTTTTTCATCTTTCATGAAGAAGAACAATGGCTAAACATTAAGTTGGTAAGTACAAAATTATACATTTTATATATAATAAGAGTTAATATAAATCCGGAAGAAAATTTGTACTACGTTACCTTAAGAAAAATCAATTTAAAATATATGCATTTTAAACATATAATTCGATATATTTAGAAGCTTTATTCAGGATTCATCGCTTTTGTAAATATCACAACAAACAATTACTTGACAATTTTACTTGACAGTTCAAGTTATTGTCTCAGCGTAAGCAACTTGATAAGACATGTTGACATGTTAAATCGAGATAAATTAAAAAGATTTTCTGTCTTACCATATAAAAAATAAAAAAAAAACAAGAAAAATTTAATTGATATTAAATTTGTACTTCGATGACACGATGAGCGGAATCAACGAATCATGAGACACTAAAATAAAATAAGTTTCTATGCGTTATAAAGATAAGTTTCTATGCGACATTTCACACGTTATTGCATGAAAGCATCGAATAACTTCGAAAATATTGATCATAAGGTCGCCATAGTTATTGTTGTTGACCGACGTGTACTCCGTATAGCGGTGTTTTTTTGCGCAATTTTCTTGCACTCCATCTGGTTCTTGCGTCTGAGCTAATACCAGGAGATGGAAAGCTCAGATTGTCTTTAACGATTACTCTTGCCGCTGTGCGTGCGTTGCATGTGCGGTACTTGCAAATTCTTCGCCGTTTTCCACATAATTGGTCGGCTCGGTCGGAGTAAATTGCTAGCGTGCAGATTAGAGGGGCTACGTTTCGAGGGGCGAATATTGCCTATGTCATTCGTGTTCCCGGGTAAATTGTGTTAGTTTTTAAGAAATATTACCAAGACAACGATCGATTTTGTGCGCACCGTTTCGAGGAAACAGACGTGGAGCATATCGGTATCATTTTTTTCGTTCGAATACTCGTGATAAAATTCTTAGCGTCTGTTTTAAATCATAGTCCTATGAAGTGGGAAACATTAGGCAAGCAAATGTAATCTAAAATTAAAAATTTGACACATACTTAAGAAATATTTAAAAAACTCAATTGCCAGTAAAATTGCTTTGCAAAGCAATTTTAAATTTAATTCTCGAAAATGAATTTAAATATCTTTATTCCTTTTTTTATTAATATTAATCGCAGTCTAATTATTCTATCGTATCTATATCGCAAAGAAGAAACAAAAGAAAAAATACTTTTTTATAAACAAATGATAACGAATGAATGGTTTTGATTACTTATTAATTTATAAATAATTTATAAATTATGTATAATTTTATGCCATAGCAGTTTATAAAATGTGATGAAAATTATGTTGCTGAAAATTTATTTATCTAATTTCATATTTATTAAATATCGGAGTAATTAACGAAAATACGTGAAGACGTTCAATAGAATATTCATTGGTTACGAAAGCAAATACAGGTAGAAGCGGTTATTAATGGAAGCCTTAGCCTTTTTCGGTCTGTGTATCAGACTACACGAATAAAATGACGCAGACATCGTTAAATAATGTACTGTCGGAATTCTATTTACTTCTCGAACATTAAAGACATCTTTATATTGAACACGATAGGGGCGATATGGAAAGAATAAAACGTTCGTGCTCTATAAACCCAATCGAGTGATTCACGTTTCATAAACATTTATTGCCGATATTAATCGATCGATTTGAGCTCAATTATTTATGTGTGTCGCCGCTTATAGGCTTGTATATAGCTGCAGATACACACGGAACACACTCGTTTGCCCGCGTATTCGAAGTATTCAAAGACAATTTACATACTAGAATTCCGTGAATTAATTTCGCTTTTGATGTTTAAGAGATGGTTTTGCGAAGGAAAAAAAAGGTGTTTACATTTAAGTTTCACGGGTGCTTATTCGGTAATATTTATACAATAAATGCTAGTGCATGGTAATCATAGGAAGAAACGCACAGTATCTTGATGTACTTACGTACTTACAAATACATAATATGGTTTATGTCCATAATCTACGTTTCATAATGGCACTTAAGCATCCACTTGTTGATACCATTTATGGCCATTGTATGGCATTACATGTGTAAAATGGTCACATAGACGTCGTACCGACACGCACGAGTAATTATGTTAACGTTAATATCGTATATGCACGCACGCGAATTTAAAACTTCAAACACCTTGTAGCACCTGCTCGAAATTATTTGTTTTGTGACTTATTGCTGGCAAAAATAATTGAAATTTAGATGCATTTCTTCGTCATATTTTGTCTGTTAATTTAAAGATTCAATTTATGATATCGTCGATCGAATGTTATGCTGATTGGATACTTCTACTCTTTGCTTTGGATGTAATATATTAATGGAATAAGTTTAAGATTCCAGGAAAGAATACTAAATATGTCATATTATTAATGGGTCTCGCTGCATTTCAATCGCTTCATTCATTATTCATGAAGTAAATTTGTTTCGTACGATTTATTATGTTTTTTAGCGTATTGAACTCTTTGATACTATTAATGTATTCTTTACTATTAATACCATTAATGTATTTTTTAATACATTCTTAGTCAATTACAATATTTTTTGTTATAATATATATCTCCTATCACAATTAGAAAATAGTGTATTATGATCAAAATAACATGCGCAGTTTGAATAGACTTATCGATCTTAATTTCCACTGAAGTGAGTGCATTTAAATAAGGTTCATTCACTTGAGTGAGTAAATACGAATGTTTACAGCTACACCTACAAAAACAATTTTGTAGTTTTTTAACACCTAATTACTAAACATTTTTTATTATACTTTTTATAATGTAAAAAATTTTTAAACAATTTTTTAGTAAATAAGGTAATTTTTATAAATTAATAGTTCTTATAAATAAATTTCAGATATAAAACGTCAGAAATAAAGTTGCATTAGATGGGTATAATCTGCGCATTAAATCATCACACAGAAATGGAAGAGTACGTTTTTTTCCTATACGAACACGTGTCTTGAAAAAATATCACTCGCGTGACAAACACATAAATATGTTTCAAACTGTGAAAAAGTACCATCGCTCGAATTCGTTTTTTCGTCCCATGTATAGATTGGGATGCGTCCGTATAACATTCGATTTATTCTATTTTGAAATAAAATTTCATAAAAAAACAAATATATAGACGATCATAAAATATCGGAACCGCCTGCTACTTATATATTTTTTTGTGTAATTCGACTTTAATAGTAATCGATAAATAACATTGTTTTGGATATTATCGAGAAGAATTTAGAGACAGAAAAATGCTTGGCCGGTGTGCAAATAGGTAGGTACGCACCACTCGCACCATCTAGATTCTAGCGAACACTGAACAGCGATGGTGTATTGATCTTTTTAGTGACATAGCGTCTCCACAGACACAATCCAACTCCCTCCCACTCTTCCTCTTGACGCAGACTAAAGGTCTATATTTCCTCTGGGACAAATATGTTTCACTATTCCTATAAACACAATTTGCCAGGAATATCGCACTACGAATATATGTATAAACGCACAATGTGTCGAAGAGGAGGAAGGTTAAAGCATCGGTACGCTCGATCTTCTGTTGCCGGATATGACAACAAACGCGCCGAAATGAAACATATTTTTGGATTAAGAGTGCGAATATACCGTACAACATTTTACAGACAACGCTAAATTTTCTCTGCGCATTGAAGTTTTTCAAAGAGACCAAAAATCATAAGAAATGATTTAATGTCGATATAATAAGAATATAGACAGCCGACTGGTTCGAATCAAAGATAATCGGCGATTTGTAACATTTCATAAAAATTTCTTTCTAGAGCAAGAAATCACGCGTCATTGACACTCACCAGTTTACATCGACAATTTATCGCTGCCGATGTTGCAAATGTGGGGGGCTCATGGGAGATGAAAAAACGATTCGCAAATAGTCAACGTCGGAAATTAAAGGAGGCAGTATGAAGGGGGAAAAATAAACGTTGCATATGCTTTTCGGAGTATACAAACGTGCCCGTCGGACACCGCCGCTGTTCGCCCGGCGAGCGCCACTCCGTCTAGCCTGACGTCTACACTCTGTCAACTGTTTTATATTTAATCCGGCCCGCTTTAGTAAGCAATAAACAAACACTGTATCACATAAGCGCTGCTCAAATTAGCCTCAATACCATTTCAAACGGCCATCTCGCATTTATGAAGATGACCGGGGATGGTGGCCCACCCGAGAGTTCTTCGTACGACGGGAATGTGGCAGAGGAAAAAAGGGGAATCACCGTAGAGAATCGGCGGGTTGGGGAAGGGCAACCAGTGGGAGATTTGGAGGGGAGAACGCGATGACGTCACGAAATGCCGTGGCACCGCCTACCGGTATGCAATGGGCGGGAATCTAGCTACGATTTACGATCGACCACGCCACCGACATCTAGTGTCAGTCAAGCGAAGTTAGGCGGCTCCATGGTGGCCATTATACGTTCGCGATTGGCCAGACTCATGGCACAACGCGAATCAGATGATGCTTTAAATATGGATTTTTTTCCTCTAGCCGCAAAATCGTGACAGGAAATTCACATAAATTGTGATTGATTATTGATGAATGACAGAAGCAATCAGCCCGTAATATTAATGGCAATTTTAGATGCACACTTGTTTTCAGCGGTAAATCTATATTTGCTTAATCGAGAGGAGACGCGAATGGGATAGAATGCAATCATGCGTTCTTCTCTTTTATAAATTATTAATAAAAATATTTTTTTCCTTTAATAATCCGTACTTAAATTCATAGTCATGCTTTATATTGTTACTAACAAAAATATAAATTTTGAATTTTTTAAATAAATATTTTATTATTAAGCAAAATCTTTTTATGTGTTAAAAATCAGTTTAGATTCTACTTCAATATCCAAATTTACAGAAAAATAAATATAAAAATAAATATAATACAACTTGTAATTACATTAATCCTTCATTTATAAGCTATTAATTTTCTTGTTGACAAATAAATTTAAAGTATTTTTAAGTAATGATTTTTTATTTATGAAAACTTGAGAAAAAATATTATCCATTTAATCTAAAAATGCACAAAAAAAATACAAATTATATAAAGGTAGATGACATCAATATTTAACCGTTTATTACAATAGAGCAAACATTTACAAAGCTATATAACAAAGCAAATAAATGTCGACATTTTATGTATTTATATGTTATTATATATCTCTCTCCTTAATTTTTGTTAATAATTAAATTTTCCTTAAAGAAAATTTATATTTTCTTGTAACAATCATATTTTACATATAAATAAATAATCATATTTTACATTTTTATGTTCTGTTAAAAAAGCGCTATATTATCATTCTTAAACATATATAGGCTAAATAAGAGAATATTTTAAGTACATGTTATGTGCATGTATACTTATAATATACCTAATAATAGCATTAACAAATTTTTATTTTATCTTTGTTTTACTTGACGTTATTTTGAATTGTATCCTGTTATTAAAATAATATATTGTCATTAGTTAAATTCTAAAATGATTTACATTGCTTAAAATTAAGATATTTATTAAAATATATCATAATATCATTAGACACAAAGTAACAAAAATTTTTATGGAATTCATTATTTATTATTTGTTATTCTTACTATAAACTACAATGTTTATAACAGTAAATTGTTATAAATTTACTATTACAGTTTTTATGGAATTAGTAACATCACTCTTACGGCTAAATTTTAAACTATATCGAAATATTGGAACTTAGAGGATAATTCTTCTGCAATGCCTGCAGAGTCTTAGAATTCAACTTATCACCAGTGGAAAATTATAAACACGCTCAATTGTCAATAAATACTTTTAAACACTTTCTTCTACATCAACATATGATACATTTTTACAAGCAGATTAACAACTTAATTATAATTCAAGTAATAATAATATTACAACCATATTCCAAAAATATTAATTTCCGCGAAAATTTTTTATAGATTATACATTAATTGTTTTACTTAGAGAATTTAATTAAGCAGAAATAATTAAAAATAAATTATCAACGTTGTCGTTTATCATTATTTATATGTGCCATTGTCAAATTAATATATGTAGTATAAGTAATGAAATAACTAAGCAGCAGATAATACGATAAAATTTTATACATTTTATTTGAACGTATAGGTTCGTGAAACATTGGTGTCTGTAAGACAGGTTACTCCGCAGACGGTTATATGGTTTACGGCTGTTTTTAACGAGCGTCGTTGCACGCGACTCAGCACTAAACCAGCCTTACAAAACATAACCACACTAGTTCAAAGTTTTATGGCTAAATTTATTATCTGTTACCCTCTTATGATGTTACAGTAACAATAATTGCCAGTTTTATTTTAATTGTAAATCAATGAAAAAGAAATTTGACCATTTTAACACATAATCGCACACAGAAGGAATGGAAGGCACAGTACACTGGGAAAGTTCTGGCCATCTGTCGTCACATTAATGAAATGTTTTTCGCTCGTAAAAATCCTCATGTCTAACTGCACTTCCTAGCTAACTTTTGCTTGCAGTTAACTTTGAATGGTTATAGATGGAGCTAGTAACGATTAGAAATTTTTATAATCAACAATTGTTAATTCATATTTTAATCTTCTGTCCTATTCCACTTTTTTATATTTGTAACATTATTTTAATAACAGGTTTATATGTGTTTAAAATGTGTTAAATGTGTTTAAACATGTTAATAAATATAGAAATTGAGTGTATAATTTATTTTTTAATATAATTTTATATTTACAAAAGCAAGAAAATTATCCAAACATATATTTCTAATAACGTAACATTTATATAAATTATAAATTTTTATTACCGTGTACAGTAAATATCGAGAGCTGTTTTACAAAATCACGTGCATACTTACTTACAGCCGTTTACTTTTCAACCAGAGATCCTAATATTTAAGAATTCTGTTGTGAGATGGCGCCACTATATAGCCACATATAATTTTATTCTGCACTATTATGTAGGTATATGTATAAATTCGTTATATGATACAAATATTCATCTTATTGAATTATAAATCCTTCAAATATATAAATTTATTAAAAATATCAATAAACTTTTTATATTTTTAAAGCGTCAAACATAACTAGAAACGTACATGAACAATAAATTAATTTAAATTGACGTATCATAATTTAATCTTATAATATTCTTTATTAGTATTTTATAGTAACTATGCTTCATTATTATTATGTTTTTAATTTAGTGTCTGAATTATTTTTATTTCAAACAACATTCTTATTATATAATAATTGTTGTTATATTAGGTGCAATAAGATAAATCAGATGTAAAAAAGACAATATTAATTCGATGGAACAGGTAGCAAATATATTAAAGAATTAGTCTGAATGGGTCCTTAAATTTTTATGGCTACTAACATCAACAGAGGACGTATCAGAGTGTTTCTATCGATAAATCCATGCTCACTGCGGGCGGCAGAACTGAAGAGACAAGATGCGAAGTCAAACGTATCTGGCAATGTCATCAGTTACATTTATGAGGCCGTGAAGGATAAAGTGAGCACCTTGAGGTTGCATCATCGTCACTTTAAATCCCGTTTGCCCGCTCGTAAAAGTCTTTGACGACTTTGCCGGAGTGCTGCCAGTATAGCACGAGCGAGTTGCCTGCCATAAAATCAAGAAAGAGGTTTTCTCTCTCCTGTCTCTGCGCCCTTAACCAGGATAGAAAAGCACTTAGCATTTATTTACTTACTTGTCAATAATCTTTTTCAGTCATTATCCTTAACTTGCGATACGTCGGTTGCAATTACACACATCGCTACTCTATATGATAGGATAATTTTTTATTTTGTTTTATAAAAAATATTAAATGTTGAGCTTAATATCTATAACGACCATTTTGAATTTATGATTTTTGCGTCAACAAATAACGGGAAATACCTTCGGTATTTTTTTACACTTGAAGAAAAATATGTTTATACGTTATTAATAATAGTGATGATATCTGAAAATATTATCTGCAGATACTATTATTATTTTTATTTATTTGTTAGTAAATGTATGAGTGTTACGGAATTACAAAGTATGCTATATTCTAAAATTATTTGTGATTTATATCTCCCGCAGAGAGATTGTCGTTGTCTAAATGAATAAAACATTCTTTTCAATGTGGTGCTTTATTTACGTTTCACGAAGTAAGGGACTTTAGGTACTCGAAGTAAGCGAGTATTCGTTGCGAGTTCAGCTGGGTCGTTCATGAATTGGAAATATCCCACGGTGACGACAAAACAACCTGTACGACGAATAAACCGCTCTATATCGGTAAAGCGTCGTACGATTACCGCGGCTGTTGGCAATAATCTATATTATTTATATTTGCGCATCGAAAATCTTCACCTAATATAGAAATTTATAAGCTTTCACTCATAATTCCAGTTTTATTAAAAAGTACAATTTTAGATTACCACCATTACCAATTACCATTAAGATTCAGTTTTTTTATTTTCTGTTTAACCACTAACTAAAGGTTAATCAACTTCTTATCTTTTTTTATATTATTATCTTAAGAAGAGATCCGATTGACCTCTGGTTAGCAGCTAATCAAAAAATAAAAAATCTAGTCTAAGAAATTATATTAAATTTGATTAAGTACAATACGTGTCTCGTACGAATTCTATACTTTGATCAGAAATATTCATGACGACTTTAAAGTTAACGTTATGCTACAGGACCATATTGCACATGACATCTGCTTCTTTGTAACTTTTATAGCTTTCAAGTGTATTATAGTCTCTCTATTCCCTGTCAAAATATATTATAATAAAGCTAAAGAATGAAGCCATTACTGTATCAACATTGTATATTTTCAAGAGATGCGACGAATTCGATCTTACCAGAAGATCGCAGGGATACATTTATAGGTACTTTGCCATTCACATTTGACCTAAATACTCGTGTCTATTACAGCCTTCAGTGAAATGCATCGATTGTTCGAACTTTCCCACAGAAGAGAGTTCGAAAGTCTTTCTTTCGCTTCTGCTTTCAACTATCTATCTCGATGAACCGCGACGAAAGTTTCGCGCGTAAATCTCGCGACTGACGTCTCAAATATAGTACCTGTACGGCGTTCCTCCTTTTTTTTTTTTATCGAAGGACCTTGCGGAACGTTTCCTGGCGTTATTAAGGTCAGCCACCTGCCGCTCGATGGAGCTCACTTCAGGGATGAACACTATTACACCCCTCCCATACCTATATATAAGAAAAAACTTTAGGGGTACAACGGGGTTCGGTCTGACTGAACAAAGAAAATAAGAGATGCGAAACGGCGCGTCGTGGATGGTGGAGGGCAAGAAAGATAGTAGGAGAGCAGCTTCCTTTCGGCGCGAAGAAAAGGGAGAAAGAGAGAGAGAGAGACAGCGAGTGAAGCAGGAGAGGAAAGAGTCCCGGGACTTCTGGAGCCAGAGGAGAGAATAAAGGAAAAGCGAGAAAAATGTGTCTAACGTGGCAAAGGCAATTCTTCAGCCGAAGTTGCCGCCTTAATGTCCGTAGGAGAGAGGCGATTGGTTCTCGAGAAGAGCTCGCGGGAAAGATGGCCGCCATTTCCCTCCAACCACCCGTGGAAGTGTTCCCCCTTCCTCCCATTTATTCTCTCGCTTCCTCCTTTGCTATCGTACCGCGACCTACGAAAGGAACCCCGTTCGAGGAATAAAGGGGGAGAGTCCGGCGAAGAGACTCTTATTCTTATTAACTGTTTAATCTTTCTGCGTGACATACGAGACGCATTACCGCCCGCCGGGCTTGTTTATATTTCGCTGGATCACCGCAAAGATGTGGTACCTTCGTTACGCTGGATTCGGTGTATTCACGATATCATTTTAAATGATATTGTTTCTTCTTAGGAACTTGTATATTATCGTAGAAACATAAAGATTATTTGATTCTTTATTAAAAAAGTATCGTGCCGCCTGAAAAAATGTTTGGAAATTTTTTTTATTTAAAAGCATAAATATATGTTTAATGGAAATTTTTTAAATTTGTATAAATTATTTATATTAATATTATAAACTATTTGGAAAATTATTTAGAAAATTGTTTCCTCATAACGTGCAAGAGTTAAATATATAGAAAAGTATCGGTAGCTGTTTTACCAATTTCTTGAAACATATAATTTGCTTTTCGTACAATTTCGCGCATAATCTTTCTCATATAACAAAGACGCATGTGTAATTAGCAAATAGATAATATCGTGAAATCGACATAGCTTGGTCTAGTTGGCGAACGAAGGGAGGAACGAGAGATTGGAAGGAACGAGAAGAACAGAGCACAGGGAACAGCGAGATAGCGCTGAGTTACATCTCTCAATTATTTGATAATGCCGCCGACACCGCGCTGAGGGGATCTCGTTAAAACTTAAAACGAGCTCTCCCGTAATCTCCTCAATGTTTATACTTGATTCGTAAATCTGGGCGAATCTCGGTGGTGTTATCGCTGTACCGACCGAAAGAGGGACAATAGATAATATAAACTCCCGAGACTTACAACAATACTGACATTATTAGTTTTCTCTCTTTAAGCTGATTAAACTCCCCAAATCATTATAAATAGTAAAATAATAAAAAGAATATGTCACTTGTAAATCATACGCAGAGAGCTGTAATGATATTTAAATTCAATTTAATTTTGATTTACATTTTTCTATACTTAATTGTTTATAGTTTATATGTGATTAATATATATTGATTTACATATTGATAAATATATTTATTTATATATTTTTATAATATTATAATATTCACAGATCTATAATAGATTAATACGTATTGTACTTTTATATTGCAGTGGTGGGAATTTAATTTAGAAATTCTCACGTAAAAGTAATTTATAGTCATACATATGTGAGAATTTTATCGCTCCAAACTCATGTCTTATGCATACATCTATGCGGCTAGTCTGCATTTAAAAGAATATTCATTAAGAACCGAATGTGGCTGCAGGCCAGACAAATGGCAAATTAGACGAGCGGACAGCCTCGATGACCAGTCGAAGTCGTTAAGCGTCGTTGAACAAGCGACTATATCAGCGATAGTCACGGGAATTACTTACCGTCGCGCTTTGTCTGCTCGTTTGCCATCCATAAATAGAGCGGCAGAATAAAGAAAAAAAAGAGATGGCTAGATCGCAACGGCGAAATAACGAGCGCATGGTAGAAACCTGTCGGTCCCTCTGAAGACGTGAGAGGTGAGACAGAAGGAAAGGGGAAGTGTTAAAAGAACGGCGAGGGAAGATTCGAGAGCAAGACAGGATTAGTTGTTAGTTGAGATGGCACGACGGTCAGAGTACATCTAGATTAAGATGCATTGGAAAAAAAGAGTCGAGGACAAAAGAGACGAAAGGAGAGAGAGTCGGTCCCCTTTTTGGGCTGAAGTGACGAACGACATCATGGGGAATGTCTTTGACTGTCCATGGGTATCGCTGACCTCGTCGTGGATCTTTTTGGCTCGAGGGAGGAGCCAAACGACTGGTAGGGAACTCTCTTCACGTGATGTACGAATACAGGGGACCACCCCTGATGATCAAATCCCAAATCTTCCAGTCGGTTTCACACAAAAATCATATTTATCGTGTTACCTACCTGTACCGCTCCTTCTTCACCTTTGCAGCCACCGACACGGGCAGATTCATCCTCATGTTTGATCTTGAGCTATCCGTTGGTCTGCACGAATAATTGTCATATATGGTTAAATTTATACAATAGACAAATTCTTAATTCTGATCATAATGGAATAGATATGAATGTATAATATTTTCTTTTATGTGATTTTTTAATTATGTACGTTCTAACATAAGAATAGACAGTTTTCTGTTTTATATTAGAAAATTTTATATTACAGAAATTATTTTTAATTATATTTCAAAGCACTCTTTCAACTATACGAATAACTTTTAGAAACATTAATTAAATTTACATGAGATTGCAATCTTTGTATGTAATCAAGAATTTTTATTTAAAGCCATCTCAATTCTATAAAATATAATTAAAGCTTAAAAGAAATATATAATATCACGGAAACAGCAGAAAAGTGGAATAAGCTTTAAAATAATAATCGATTACTATTTTCTATTCGAATCGAAGGTGATGATGGCTTGAGGATCGGTCATTACGTCTCGTTCTGTTATTCTCTTTTATTTATAACTTTCTCCTCCCTATTTCCCATGTAATGGCAATGGATGTGTTGTGAGAAGGGTGTGTAGAATAGATGTAGGAAAACAGCGGAGGTCCTGTTAGACTAGGGCCATTTCTTCCCAAGGGATGAACGCCATTCAATAACTCAAATCCGACTCAATTTTGTGGGAAGAAAGTTTGTGCAGATTGTTCTCTACTATCCTCAATGCAGACAACTGACGGCGGGTTTATTGACTTTTTGAATTCATTGTAATATTATGCAATTTTGTGTTATATCGTACAGTTATGCGTAAATGTAATCGAAAGCTTTGTGATTTATATAAATTTATATAAAAGTATTCTGTACATTCAAAATTCAATGTCTAAGAATTACAATATTACGCGCGTTATCGCGTCGCACAAAATAACACGAATAATAATTGAAACGTACAATGTTCGATGGCACCAGAGTACCCAGCATCATCACTCTGAAGACTCGAATTGTAAAAAATCTCAACAATTTCAAACATACCGTATTGCACGGGGAAGAATGAGAAATGCTAGCAATGCCCACGCGCATTAAGAGGGCTGTAGGGAACGGCGCCGTAATGAATTAAGGGAAATCAGAAATTGCTTTAAATAGCACCGTAAAAATAAAGTTCGTTTAAAGAAGGGAAAACCTCGGGCGGGAAGCAGGGTTGGAAGTAAGGCGGAAGGAAGAAGGCGAGAGCACACACCTCGGGTTCCGGGCCAAGGAGGGGTGCTAAGTCGGCGGTGGAATGTGTAGCGCGGAAATTGCCGAGAAACGCGTATTAAAATCGCTGGATTTAGTAGGGAGATAAGCCGCGGCGGTGAGACTGCGGGGGTAGGGATGCGGGTCCGGGGGAAAAGAAAAACTCTCTTTTACTTGCACCCCGACATTACCGTCGTCTTTCCGCAGTCGTTCCGAAGCTCAGGGCCTAGACTACGTCACCACCCACCAACATCGCTACCCGACGACGTTACCCGGACCTCTTGCGTGGTCCTCAAGAATCCAACTCCTAACATTCGCATCATTTAAGTCGCTATGCACACTTCCGCTTGCTCATTCTTTTCTTCTTTATTGCACACGGCTTTGTGTATTTCCCACGGAACGCTTTCCGTCCTGAAATAATTCGATGAAAATGTAAGTCGTTACCGTTTGCGTGAAGCGACGTGAATAACGATTTAGATTTTTAGATTTCAATGTAAAAACTGGTTATAATATTTTGAAGATAATAATTTGTTAACAATTTAATAAGTAATGTGCACTAATAAAGAAAAATAGACGATGACGAAGATAATTAAAGTTGTTAACTGAAAGTAATATGTTAATGTAAAACGTAAGTGCAATTGTCAACTTTTTTTAAATAAAAATATTGTAGTTCATAGATATAATCCAAATATGGTCTACAAGTAATTATTTAATTATTATGAAATTAAAGGTTTCACAAATATATTTTTGCGTGAAATAAATACATTTTCTTATTAATTATAATCTCCTGATTAAAAAATAATTTCTATCTATGTGTAAAGAATCTATATACAATATATAAAACTTTTTTAAGAATTTTTAAAAATTATCTGGTGTAATTTGTGTGCAAAGTATACATTTAATTAACAACTTCATAAACGTGTCACAACTTCCACAGATTTTTCATTGACCCCTGAGAGGGATGCAGCACAACATGCTATAGCGCAAGGCCTGATGCTTGTTGTGGGGTCTATTATGGAATCCACTTATAATTAGAAATAATCCACATAAAAATTAAAATTAAAAACGTGTGCAAATCGTACTTTAAAATATTAATTTTTATTAGTATATTTAAAAATGTTTTCTATCTAATGTACAATATATTGTTTAAAAACCTGAAAAAAAATTATTATTTCAAAGAAGAAAATTTCAAACATTCTAAATACATGTATAGATATTTTTATACATATGTATAAATGTATAGTGCGAGAAAAATTTTTTTTTCCTAAAATAAAAATATATTTAAAAGGTAAGTTTTCTATTTTCTTCACGAAAGAAATAAATTTAAAGAACACATTTTTTTTATTTTTCTTGTTCTAAAATTCTGGTTAACTTTTCACAAATACATTTATTATACACGATACAATTGCCATTTGTTTTTATATTTCTTATAAAAGAATTTGTACATATGTACATATGTAAAAGACGCTTTGAGACAGAAAGAAGAGCTGTATATGAAATAAAGTTGCGAAAATAATAAAAGTTCTTCATCATTAATCTTTTTATTTTGGAAAAAGGTTCTACGATGTTTTTATTCTTCATCTGTATATCTATTTCCTCAAATTTTTATCTCCACCTGTCTTCAAATAGATGAAGAAAACCGGCACGCGCGCGAGCATGTGTAAGTATACACACGACGTATAGTGTCTCGTCGGAGGTAATAATCCATCGGAGGATTCCCCCTTACAACCGCACTGTGCCCACTCAAATGGTCGTAGCCTGCGCTTTTATGCCGTCGTAAAAGCGCAGTAACAATTAATAAGTATCTCGTAAAAGCTATTGCCGTTGACACCTTTTTGAATGACAGGGGCGGGCTAAGAGAGAACGCCGTCGTCGGCGCCCTTCAGCATCTCCGTTTTCTCGTGCCGAATCCTTTGAACGTCAACTAAATAGCAACGATAAGATTGTCCATAAATTTTATTTACGTGCAAATCGTTATTCTTAATCGGACAGTTATGTGATCCACTATTCTGCGGGCTATCTGTCAACTGTTCTGACATCTTAACGACTCTTATTATATTTACTGAGTTTACTGTTTAACGCGAAACTTCTACAGGTAAAAAAATATAAGTATGTAATAAATTTGCTATGTTATATTAATGTGCCATAATGTTTGTATATCAATATAAGTGTATAATAATAGATTTTGCTATGTTTTGCTATGTTAATATATTGTAATGTTTGCAAGATATGTTAACACCTGCTTTTGCTAGTATTCTCTAAGTATTAATGTTCGCAATTGTAAATTTTTTAATTATTTACACATGATTTGATTAGTGATAGATATTAAATATCTGCAAAATTTTACTTCCATTATGATTTTTTTTTACAAAATTTTGATTTAATTGATATTTAATTTATAAAATAGGTGAAATTGCGTATAATTACATATATTTGCATGTACATATTTCCAACACAAAATTACAAGCTATCAATATATATAATATATTTTGTAAACTTTATTATTACAATATTAAATATTTAGTATTATTTTTTATTTATGAAATATTTATGTTTTTTTATAAAATTTTAAAAAGTTCTTTAAAAATAAGAAAGAACTTTGTTTTATTTAATAATTTCATTATATAAATACAAATCTTTAAAGAAAATATAATTTTACGGAAAATTTGGAAAAATGAATTCTTTATAATAATCATAAAGATGTACAGAAATTTCTTTTCTTAAAATTGTACTTTAGATTTTCATATATTAATTATATTTTAGATTATTATACACTCCCGAAAAATTTTAATTCACAAAATAATTGTTTTGACATAAATAAATAAGCTTTTTTTTCTGGAAATACATCTACCATCTTACTAAAGGATATGGTAAATGTATACGCGCAACATAACAAATATAATCCCGAGCTAACATTGCGGCATTTTACGAGTTGCTAAGGGAACAAGGGAACGAACTAGATAATATTGCGCGGATATAGAGAAACGGTAGCCACAAATGCGGTTGGGTTTGTGTTGTTGCCTTAATTAAGTTACATGTTGATCACATTGTTCCGAATATAAATGTCAGAACAGAAGGTAGAAAGGAAATATTAATTAATTTTAATAACAGTTCTCTTTGTCGAGTCTGATGATACGCTATTAAATTTTCGATGTTCTATTAAGTTTATAGTACGTCAGAAAATAATGACAATAAAAATCACTTGCAACATTGTTAAGTCTATACATTAAACAATGATTTATTGAGAATAATGATGATAACAATATATAAAAATAAATATGTCAAAATTTGTAATATACATATAACACACATCTCGTTATATACTCATAAATACTTATGTAAATTACAACTTTGATTACATTATGGAAATAATGCGTGCAAATTAAAGATAAAACATATAAATCTAAATTATGTTAAGCAACATGGAATTAAGGTAATGTGATATTTTATATTTATATATAAATTACTAATAATATAATTTTATATATAATTTTTTATTACTCAGGATAGGAAAAAATACAGCTCAAGGGAGCAACGAAATAATATTTTCTTGAGCTATATCTCTTAGTGTATACTCATTACTTAATCGGATTTAGAGAATAATCCAAGATATCGGTGATAATTAATTATATCCTACTGAACAGAATTAGATTGAGTAGACCAATACTCTATGTCGACATTTCTGAGGGTACGAACGAGGTGCGTATAGAGGCACGAGGGTAGAAGCATCCGGGTGGCGCTAAGCCAGCTTTCTCAGCTGCGGGACGCAGAAGGAACGCGGGGTGGAAAGGGGTATGAAGAAGGGATGGAGGGCAGAGCAATAGCCTTTACGACTCGGCCATAGTATCAAACGATCTATCCTGCCATTAAGATAGTCTCAGAACGATTCGGTAACCTTTGGGTCCGTGGAAAGCGATACGCTATCGACTTCGTAGGTTGGCCGCGGCATTTTGTGAACGGATAAGGAAGGCGCTCTTTCCCCCTGTCGGTTCGTCCTTTCACCCGTCGTCATTTCGTCTTCATCCTCGGATGAAGGTGCCAATAAGGTTGACTGCTGCCATTCCTAGAAAGAAGATCCTATCTAAGTCTCGCTTTTCGGTCATATCGTATACATTTTGAGCTGATTTTCTGTTAATTCGACAGTCTCTTCAATATTATGATTATACTTTCAAATTCGATTATGATCTATAGAGTAATATATGTATTCCTGAATTTATTGTGAAGAGCGGAACGTAATCAAATATACTTTAGACTGATATTTGTTCATTAAAAGTTTGCAAGAAATTTTGTATAATTTAATAAAAATTTTAATAAAAATATATGAAATAAAAATGTGAACTCGGATATTTGTAAATTTAGAAGGAGATAGTTTAGGAAGATTACCATTTATCATCATTAAGCATTTTATATATAGCTTTCAATGCGCGAAATATTTCGTCAGAGTGTTTCCAGACTTCCGTATTACAGATAGTTCATTAAAGTAACCCTCACTGCCTCATCAAAATAATTTCATTTATGAAAATGCATGCATATTATACAAAATGCAATACAAATGTTCACCGAGGTGAATCCGGGAAGGTGGTAGTCTGGAAGGGAGGATACCATGCATATACATCCAAGGGAATGGAGCGTCATGCGCCAAGAAAGTGGGGACAGGGCTTGCGCGGCAACGTAGCTTGGGAAGAGTCGTGTTTGACGGGGGAGGGGGAGGGGGAGGTTTTCCCTGGTACGAGAAGAGGGGTATGGTACCGCGAGAGTTTCCAGGGTAGTCCAAGGGGGTGGAAAAGGGGTGGAATGGAATGGAATGGAGTCGAGCGTAGTGCCCGTAGGGTGAGGTGGTGCCGAGGGGTCGAGGGAACCGAAGATTGATAATGCAATTCCAAGACTGCCATTATCCCCGTCCACCCAACTCGCTCCGGAGCTTCTATCTTTTTTGCTTCTGCGTTTCTCTTGCCCGCTTCTTCTCCGCCCTTCTCTCTCTCCTCCCCGGTCGCCGTATGAGGACCGACGAGTTTTAGAAATGTTAACTCCATAAATGTCACGCCATTCCTTTTTTTTCTTTGATAAAAGAAAGGGCAGGTAGGTAGGCGGTCTGATGTACAATCTCGCTTATGGCAAATAGAAGATATTATTCGCAGGAATTAACTGCCTCGGATAAACGCTGAGTCATTCAGACTCACCATATTAGTTTTTTGTGCTAACTTGGTTTTGCGGTTTTGCGGTAACTGCGTTTTAACTTTTGAAACTAATAATTAAATCCGACAAGAGAAAGAGGAGGAGAGAGTTAATTACAGTTTACTTTTATAGTTTACTAATTCTTTTTTAATATAGAAAAGAACCATGGTTTTGGAAAATTTCACTCTGAATTTTTAATATTGAATGATATGAAAAGAGGCAATTTTAAGCCCGAGGTCCGAAGTCTGAAGATTGATAATCCAATTTCAAAATTCCCATTATCTCCGACCATTCAGTTATCCCTTCAGGCCCTCTAGGGTTTTCCTTCCTAGGTTTTTTTTTTAGGATCTTTTACTCTTATCCATTTCCAGGGAATGGACGAATTTTATAATCTTCTTTCTATCAAAAAAAATTCCTATAATATAATCTTTATGTTTCCGGAAATAATTATAACGTGTAACTTTATACGGATGTCGCAAAATCTTTTTTTTAACATTTCAGAGGAATATTTCCCACGCGAGATACCTCTTTCGCCTTTCGTCTGATGTCCTCCGGGAGATGCCGACTGGCTGCCGTTGGCGTTGCCCTGGGAACCCCCTTAGAGCCGTATTTCCTTGGCAGGAAAGCTCGCGTTTTCGCCTCGCTTCCCAAATCCCGCCAGGAAAGTTTTCGCCGACTGTGTGTTTGAATGGATGTTGAAGTAGAAAGCGAGGGATAGTCCAGAGAGTACGTGCTGGTTGTGCAAGCTTTTCGAAAAATACGATTATAACGATAATTGTGTCTGCCGAGTACCGATTATATATCTCGTTTATTCTTCAGTTATGCACTTATTCAGTTATAGTGCATTATATTAGGCATTGTGATCGTAACATCGTCCAAATGGGACGTAGGATATGATGTAATCGACACGGCTTTGCTCAATATATCAAGTAAAATTACGACATTTCATACAAGGAAATGTGTCAGTTAATTGCAACACAAATGTCTTCGCAACTTTAAACACAAAGTGACATATGCGCGAGATATTTTCTTTCAATTATTATGGCACATGCATCTACGCGTACAATCGATGAATGATTCTTATATAATTTTTATATAATTATTTTGATCTTTGAACTTCTCTATGAAATAATACAAAAATTTTCAAAACATTTTCTATAGATCTAATACTATTATAATTTAAAATCATACTTTCTAAAATTAGTACTCTCTGATATTTGTCTCTCTCTCTCTGTTCCTATGAAAAAAATTAATATTACTGTGATTACAAAATAATTGCGATCAATTAAAAGATGATTTTCAATAAGTAATCTAAACATGTTGCAGTAAAAAGTATTATTAGGAAAATGCATCTGTTAAAGGATAAAACGGTTTAACACTGCTAGTTTCAATTAATAATTGAAGTTAAAGTTGAAGAAATTGAAATCTAATTCCCGCCTGGACATGTGATTGTACTACGATAACCTATCAAGCCGTGCTCATTCGAGATTACATATTTGTGGTATTGATTTGCCATTTATTCTGTAGCTTTTGTTTTTTTTTTGTATAAAAGACATGTTCAACGAGCGTGTCTATGCTATCGACGAGGAGCTTATCGTTGTCTGAGAAAAATGCATGTTGAAAAAAATAACAAAAATTTCGATGAATAGTTGTTAAAAGTGTAAGTATTAAAAGAATAATAAATTTGTAACATATACACACACACATATATACATATATGTATATGTATTATGAATTTGCTCTCACACGAAGCTTTTGTCCCCCGTGCATTATCTTTCGTGTCCGTATTTTTAAATTGCAATATTATGATACGAATCGATTCATTAATGAGAGAAACATCTAGCTGTAAGTTTTTTGGAAAAGAATAACTTTCTGAAATACATAAACATATAAACATGCTCATTAAGAGCTTTAGTAAATCCAAGATACTGAAAGGCCATGGAAACAGAAGAGTTTACCGAGAATGGCGGCACATTGAGGAGAAGATAGGAAAGTGTTAATCCTACTGAGCAACTTTGCTGTAGGGAACTTGCACGAGAGGATTTCCATCCAATAAATTTGAAGCTTTGTATAAGCTTTCCACGCTTGAGTTTAAATCCCGGCGTTGGCGTGGGCTTACGTGCAATCGTGTTGGGAATGCAATATATCTGCAGTAGAAAACTCACTTTTCTATTGCCGTCAATGAATGTTCGAAAGTTGTACAAAAAGCAATTTAACCGAACAAGAGCAATGAGATTGATATTGCACAAAATGTTTCATAAAATTAGAATTTTTCCAAGATATTTCTCGTAAGAGACGATATCGTAGCGAATCGAAAGACGTGGGTCAGAAATCATGGATTTTATCAGCTTGCATCGTATTCGAAAAAATCTGCCGACGGAGAGACGATATCATTGCGTATAAGTATTTATAGGCATAGGTCTGGTCGTCACCCTCTTATGCGCAAATACCTGGAGTGAGACTGGCGGAGGGAAAATTTTCGTGATCTCTTCGTGTATGACTCCCCAGGCACCCTTTCAGTCCGAGGTGGGTCTGGCCTGGAACGCGTAACACGCATTTTTATCAAACGTTACGAGCACCGGAACGAGCGGGATGAAAACCAATATCTTACTACCGCATGGGAATTCGCTCCAATGCCAGCGTACTATTTTCCGTCTGTATGTTCGATCCCTTGTTTACATACCTTTCGTAATCATGCGGTCTTTTATCGAAGCCCTCTCACTATCCGGACGTAAAACACACAAATAAAACTAAACTGATAAATTTGAGAATATTACGAATAAGGAAACAATTAAATTTGAATTAAATAAATATTAGAATTGCGATGGAGTGAGAAAAACTGATTTTTCAAAACGGAAAACTGCGAAAAGAGACTGGAAGGAATCATTTGTAATCCAATACTCTCATTATTTTTAGAAGAAATCCTGTTGCTGTCATGAGATTTACACCGTAAATAATAATTGAAAAACGCAGAAGTCTTTAATAATAACATAATTGATTATTATCTTGCTTAATTAAATCGTCGAAGCAGATTATGGATCCTCATTCCATTACGGTTTTTAATTGTCATCATTTACGCAACGTTAATAATCGTATATACTTGTATTTAATACTTTATAATAATTATATGCGTTAATTACATGATATATTTCTATCTTTAAAGTATACAATTATAATTTTTTTACTTTTTTACATTGCAAAATATATTTCTATGTTAATTCTTATATAATTTTTCAGTGAAAATTTTATGAATTTTACACAAGATAAAAATTATTTGTAGATAAAAATAATTTTATTTTACCGAAGGCGTTTTACATATGACAATGAATGTGTTAAGCTAAACAGTTTTGCTAAATTTTAATAGTAATGAGTTGATCAGCATTCAAGATGTATCCTAGCAAGATCGATTTCATGGCCTCTCCTATATTCAAAAAAGATAGAGTTAATTGTGTTCAAAACGTGATTATTTAGATTTATAGATATTCGCATTGTGTGGAGTACAAACTAGCTTCCAATTTTGTCGCAGAATATACAGAGTATATTCGTGACGGTCATAATAAATAAAATGTTGCTATAAATGTTGTGTTTTGATAAAACAAAGTTTATTATTTTAAATATACAACAAACTGCAATAAAAAAATTATTAAAAATTTATTTTTTATAAGAAATTAGACACGATAAGAATTTTTTAAATGAGATTATAAGTTTTTTATTGTTTTTTATTGTTTTTAAATTGATTCTATTAGACTCTCTGTGCATAAAAGTACAAAAATGTTAAATTAAGATAATAAAATTAAATAATTTTTAAAATAATTTTTTTTCTTAATTTTGTGACAACAGAAAATTGATTTACGTAAATATAAAATAATATTCATGTTTAAATAAGATAAAGTGTTTATAACTTTTTTTATTGCGTTATCATGCTATAATCACTATTTCAAAAGCCATACAAATTGTTGCAAATTTATATCCTACAGAACAAATTTAAATAATTAAAATTTATTTTTTTCACGACTGGAATGCGTCTTTTTTAAATTATTTATAATAAATAAAACCGTCAAGCGTAGCAATCAATTTCATGGTAATAAAATGTTTTGTACGATAAAAAAACATTTACGAGTCTCTTCCATGGAAGTAAATTTTGTGATAATTAATTTAATGGATAATAAATGCAGTCGTAATGGTGATATTTATCTGGGAAATATAGTGAATAACACGAACATCGCTTGGCATAAATTAAGTCTGTTGCGGGACAAGTCATTCGATGTCGCGGAATTTCCATGGAAATGTGAGTGTGTTGGGAGCAACCGTGATGGTCGAACTAGCTTGGGAGATTACGAGTAACCTCTGGATCTGAGCAAGGTAGAGGATGTGGTTGGGGATACGGTCCGATAAACACCACACTACTCTACTGGAAAGCATTTCTCGCACCAATATACAGCCTATGAGCTTGAGCTCGGTCACCTATCGACCAACTTGATCTAAATGAAGACATTTACTGGTAGCAAATTTGATTGTGATTACTTACAATAATATGTAGATACCTATAAATAGTTATATTTAATTACATTTGTATTTATTTATATATATTTAGTCTTAGAGTGCGTCTCTTCAAATTGATAAATTTGATTCATATAGTAATGGCTAAACTTAACTACCTCTTCTTTTCATTAAAAATTAATCTGTGATTTTAAATTGTATCTTTAATTTCAACAGAATTTATATAACGATCAATGTGTATTAAAACTGTTACAGAGCGTGTTATGAATTCTCTCAAATCAAAACTTATTTTTCAATGTAAAATTTGTCGTTTAAAATTATCTTAGTTAAATAACATTCTACATAAAATGTGCATATGTTTACGTGTGCATCATGTTGCCTTGGGGCAGGTACACAGAGATCTCTCATGAGAGAGATATCACGAATCAAATGACCCATTTGGTTTTAGTGGCGCGATATAATCGACGTCTATTCGCCTTTGGCCGTTCGACATGAGGTAATATGAAATCTAGAAAATCTCGCCGTCGGGCAATTGGCCACCCGTGATGCACAGCAAGATTGGAACACGTAATCAGAACTACCATATCACCTCGTTAAATTCTACATATATTAAGGACTAATCCAACAAAGTAGCCTTTGCACTTTTGTCATATTTTAGACATCTAAATTTTATAAGAATATTAAATACATTTTTTTAACCATTGGATAAAATCACGCAAGCTGTTATCATTTACAACTCGAGGCGACATTTTTAAATCACATTCATGAATGCATGAATCACATTATTCAGTGCTATATATAATGCTACATGTAGATTTTATATATTATATAATTTCTATCTTATCTTTTAAAAACGTTCGTGCTAACGTCAGTGTCTGGAAGACAAGGCGAAATCGAGCGACGGCTGTGTAAGAGCATCTGGGACCACATCCAACGCTTTCAGATGGTATGGTCGGGGTAGATTAGTGGAGGTGGAACACGTGTTCGATGCTCAGGACGGACTTCACATCGACTACTACTGGGTGGTAGTAGAAAAATGACAAGCGGGGGCACTAGATGGAGTACGTAAGACGTCGTTATGCACATCCGGCGCCACTACCGAATTCGAATTCGAACTCACGAGTTTCAACACCCCTCTCGCTGAACATTCTATCTTCCTTATATAAGTAACTGCAAGGACACCCTGTAAAAACGTCTAAATCACCTCTACGGAGATATTAAGGTGCTATGCGATGTGGATTCTCGTTTATTCCCGTGGCCCAACTACCTTCCTGGCAACGCACCAAATTGAAAAGCACAGATGCAAAGTTCCTCGAGTAGATCTGGCCCGACTCACAAGTTACGGAGGAATATGTATTACAGTGAAGTAATCCAATCCCGGTAAACGTTACCGCGGGGTTTCCATTGATTCATCGAACAATCTGCGAGAGAGCACTTCCGCTTGGCAGGATTAGATGATTTTGAGCCGTTTCAATTTGGAAAAGTGTAGAAAGCACGGACCAAATTAGTTTTCGGTCTTTAATTTAAACGCTGTGTAGTTCTACGTTCGCGAACTATATTAATAGCACATGTAGTTTCTTTTTATCTCTTCTTCAATCGTTTCAATGTAATCATATCGAGGATTTAATATTTCATCGAAATTAATTGATCTATGATTAGCTTGATACAAAAAGATAGAAATTTATATACCGATACCATTCATCTTTTTACTTTAAAATGGACTGTAATTCGAAACACTGCACTAAGTTATTTTATTTAAGCTTATATTTGGTATCATATTTGAAAATGTTACTTTTTATAAATTTGTATTTTTATTTTAAAGAGACATGCTATGATTGCTAATAATAAAGATAGTGTTCAAAACGTTAACAGATCAAAAGAAGAGAAACAGGAAGCAACTGAGAAAGAATTTCTGGTTTTGCGCATAGTTTTCAGTTTGGCGCCGATCCAAATTGAAAAATACATTCGATGTATTTTCTTTACTCTTCTCGCTTCAGCCGCCAGCCTAGCGGCCGGATCTCCGAAGGGAGCTGAATGATATAATGGTCCGTCATTAATACGAGTGGAAAGCGAGGGGATTCTCCGTACTGGTAGCCAGCAGCGGGCGTGGAGGTGAATTTATAATGAGACAACTGTAGAGGACTCAAATTTGTGAAGGCATGCTGCCTATCTAACTTTGCTAGCCGAATTTGAGAGAAAGAGAGGGAGAGTGTCTAAGAAACTAGCCATTAGTTAGTTGATTGACGCATTCAAATGAAATGTGAATAGTAAAACAGTGCAACAACAACTCCAATCTACTATCTATATAATAGTTATGCTAAAGGATCCATTTTATTCTTTTTTTTCAGTCCCCTTTTTATTCGTGGCTATAATTGCGAGTAAAATTACAAATAAATTACATTTGCCTATCGTATTTTATTCCTTTATTGTCTCTGATGGCGCTAATAAGCAGGAGATTAAAGAGCATGTATATATCATGTGAGTATTGAATGTAAATTTCTATAAGACAGTTGCTACATACTGCAGAACATCTTAATTAGTTCGTGATATAAGACATAGAAGGATAGAGGGCAGTTTAATGAGACTTTGCGTGTTCAATGTTCGTTTGGCACGCACACGAAATCTAAAATGAGAAAATAGTTAAGAAAATCATTCTTCAGTATAATATATGATTATAGACGAGAAAGAAAGTTGCTCGTTATATTAATAACAGAAATAATAATAGAAAATTATATTTATGCTGAAAAAATGGAAACGGTTCTTTCATAATTTTAAAACTATGTAAAATGTAATTAAAATAATGTTCTAGATTTTAATACACTATTTTAATGCACTATTTAAAAAATAAGTTAACGTTGTATTAAAAATAGTAAAATAAACAATGCGATAATGTGTTTTTCCAAATGTACTCTTGATTTCTAAATGTACTTGGATTTTTTCAAGAAGAACAATGATTTGCTTAATCTTGACGTTGTCACGAGGTATAGTGGCGTTTATCTTCGTCTTTTCTCCAGAATCGTGCAGAATTCTATGTTTGGGAACCATTCATAAATCGTATTTCACTGCGGAACATAAATGTGCACGCACAGTTACTCGTGGGCAGGGAGAAAAAGAAGAGAATAAGCGAAAGAGACTGAGAGATGCGGATATGAGTGCAGAGCCTTCGTGGCGCATCAGCATTCAAAGTACTCGGTAGAAGGAGGGCGCGGCTCTTCAGGGCAGAAGAGGAACAAAAACCTCCCGAGAGAGTAGGATGTTGCATTAATATTTATACGCGAAAAGAGGGGCTGTTGCGCGGAAGAGCGAAAGGACGAGGTCGAAGGTAGGGGAGGGAGGGTTCGAAATGAAATGCAAATGCCTTAACGAGCCACTGAGGGACTACCCGGACACATCCTAGTCTCGGTCACGAATGTACTCTGCCTCTCATCAACACTTGCGTTATAATACGCTACGATACGGTCCCTTTCATCGTCGGCCCATGTACACGTCAACTCGTCTGCTTATCTTTTTATCATCGCACATATTTCCTAAGATTTCCTAGACCTTCTGGTGTTCAATTAATTTTGGATTGTCGTTACGTGCATGCAAGAAAATTAATGACAAAAATGGCTTCTTGTATAATGGCGCTCCGTACCTACGTCTTCCTGTCGAGAGCACAATGAGGGAGAACGACCGAAGAAGGTTGTATATCAAGGTTACGACTAAGAAAGCTTTACTCGCGCCTAAATACGCAACTAGATCTTCATTACGAGGGGAAACAAATCCCACCAATCTTCGACGCGCATCAGCAATGTGGGCGGTAATATAATACGATATAGCTGCGAGGGATAAGGTATTTTCGATTGTAAATTGAAATTTTCCACCTATAACTACTTATTTAACTGCCTTTTAAACAAATTCTTTAATCACTATTTTTTGTGTTTTCGGCAAAGCAAAAAATAAAAATAATTAAAAACCATGATAGCAGGAAAAAATGTCAAAATGATGATAATTAAACTTCAGATTTTTTCAATTCCTATACAATTCGGCTAGCTTTTTGACAATATTAATTCCACCGGCACGCGTTCAACTCATCCAATTAAGCTTGATGTAGTAGCAGAACATTCAGTCTACCATTTAAATATGCAATGCCTGCCTGCATATCTAAGATTCTCCACGGGGCGAAAACCACGGAATAGAAGATGGTGTAGAGAAGAAGAAGAAGAAGAAAAAAAAGAAAGTAAGATGGAAGCGGATGTATGTCGAGCACGTAGCCGCGGGGATTGCCTCGATGTGCCATAGAGGCAATCATGCCGGCAATGCAGAGGCCCATCTTACCGCGTTACCGTCCTGCATATAGCTACCCCGAGCTATTCCGTATATATTTACTGTCTCCGTGCTTCCACAAACTGTGTTTCCTTTACCGCTCTCTCGTTCCCGCTCGCCATTACATACCACACTTTTCTCTGTTTCTCTCAGCACGCACTTACAAGAAAATTCGTGAGATACGTGACGTATCGTTGATCACAGATTTCATTAATGGCCGATGCAAGCAACCTGTTTGAAGAAAAATTTTTAATCTTTCTCACACACATAATTATTATTTTTTTATTCTTTTTTTTTAAACAAGATTTTTCAATAAAAAATGTATTACAAGAATACTATAAAAATTGTGTTCTTGTAATACATTTTTTATTGAAACAGAAAAGAAAATTTGATCAATTAATAAACATATTTCTTGTTAAACTATTATCAGATCAATTACTCTTGTTGTAAAATACATATATAAAATACAAATTAGTCAAATTATTACATATAAATACATGCAAGTTGGGAATATTTAATCGGTTAATTTAATTCTCATACGACATTTCTCGCGTAGAAAAATACAGGCAAACAATATAATTCGTATATCATTGATATGAAGGGCCCGCCAAAGTTTCGTGAGTCAAATTGAAGGAGTTTCAATATAACCCACCCTTCCACAGAACTGGGGGATTTAGAAGGCCGGTATTAGTAAGTCGCGAGGGTGATTCCAGTGAGGCTCTATGGCAAAAGCTGGCGGCACGAGGCAGCGGTAGCTCACCAGCGTTTCATTAGCGGAAGATGCTCCCCGTGGAGATGGTGGGGCAAGGAGTGAAGCGGTTTGGCTGCTTCGAACTGGAAGAAGGAGTTGGAACGAGGTGGATAGAGGCGGAAAAGCGAGATTAGAATCTTGTGCATGGTAACATATATATATATATATATATATATATATATATATATATAATAACTTACGTCTATAACATAAAGTATCTTTTAGAAATATAACGTATGTGTATCTTCCTTTGGGATTGTTCCCCTTGTTCACTCGAGGTCTCAATGATGCAATTAAGCCATTATAAAATTATGACGCTCGTAAGGCTGTTATTTTATTTAACATAACTGTAGCATCTTTATTTCAAACCTCGTAACGTTGACAATAATAATTATTAATTTATTTATATAACGCGAAAATGCTTAATTTTAATACAGTGAAGGAGAAATGTTGATGTTCAGCTCAGTTCTTTACATCGTAAAGAAAAATTCTTTTATATTGGTGATTCGCTTGCGTTTAATCAAATATCATTATTTCAGTATAGATTTTTTCCACTAAACCTCATAATTAATCAAAATGTTTATGATATTGTTTAATCTAGAATATTAAGATGTAATATAAAAAATGCGTTTTATTATACAATTTATTATTCATACAATGTGAAGCTTACTTCAGGATATTGTGTGAAATATCAACTGAGTTTTTTCCGACGATTTGATTATTCCATCGTATAGTTTCGGATGTTTTCGCGGTCGTATATCGAGCGACTTTAATCCGAGCTTTCGAGTCCTCGCGCGACACTACGGCGCCAATGACATTTACATCCTCGCGAACCGGAGAGACAAAAGGGAGAGCGGATAGCCGAAATACGTCAGCGAAATCGCCACGAGCCGCAGCGGTCGGTATTCACAGGGTTCCATGACCGTCAGTTCGGTCGTTTCGCAGTAGCATAAATGAGAGGCAAGATTAAACCGGGGGTGACGTACTGTATGTGTTGCTTTACACACGGCCAACCGCTACCATTTTTTGAACTCATTGTTTTTTTCCAAGCTCCGCTCTCTACCTATGGAGGAAATGTTTAGGCAGGGGTAAACATGTGAAGCTGTTGGAACAATAGATAGGGGGTTGAATACAGAGGATGGCCGAATATCCAAAAAGCAGAAAGAAAATAAACAGCTTAATGGCTAAATAACAGAATTATCTAAATAGAAAGGAGAAATATTGTTAAAAATAATAAAAAGTTGTAGAATAACGATAATTACATGTGATATATGTTACATTAATCTTATAAAAATAATATGCTAATTTAAACTGTAATGGATTAACATACTACACATTTTATATTTTTATATTTACGTATGGCTATACATTAATAAGAAGATCGCAAAGTCGGGAAAGAAGAAAAGCACAAAGTTAAATGGAGAACGGTGTATAAGACTTTCGATACATGTGAGTTGAGACTAGCTACACGCATCGCAAGCGAATAACAACTACTATGGAGGAATTATCGTTGGACTGGAGGGTATTCATATATATGTCAGCTCGTGGGATTAACTTGTACCATGTAGAGGCGTCTGCCGCCAGCGTACAAAGGCTGCTCATAAGTTTCTGGAGATACCTGGCCAACGAGAATTACGATCTTAGTAGCGAAGGATTCTACGGCACGAGCACATTAGTTTCCTTGGCGTCTTGCTGGCCCTCTCGCCTGTATCTATATGCTTACCAAACTATCAAGCGAACCGGATTGGTTCAGCCGCGCCTTTTATTTTGTTTGAAATGCACAGATGACAATAACTCTATCTGCTCTCGTCGATGTCTCAGTAAAAAAGGATGGCGTAGATCCGGGACGGAGCAGAATTCTTCCTGTATTTAATTGAAATCATGCTTGAAACGAGAATCAATTTCCTGACTAAAAATATAAAATAATGTAACTCAATTTTTTATCATACAATTTTATTACGTTTCCTTATTAATGCCGTAGTATTATTTTCGTTATAAAACCATTATGTAAGTCATTTTTAAAATGGTATATTGTTCATATGGTATTAGACGTCTTTTTCGTTATTTTATTTATATTATTAATTTACGATACACATTTTTTTCATTCTTATGATAAAATAATTATAAATCTTGACAAATTTCTATGTAGAAAGGACAGAATTAAATGAAAATTGAATACTCATTTTAACTAGACATATACCTGTTTTGACCAATGCAAAAAAATACTTTCAGCGTTTCTTCATGGTGGCAAAATTTAACGCGGCCATTATGCAGAACGAGTTGTATTGGCAGAGTCTCAATCCCAATTCCCAGGGATAGCTAACTGGTCGAATGGCAAAGCCAAACAAACCTTATTTATGTCTCAATTAAAAACGGGAATGGGATGCACCCTCGATGGAGCGACTCCAGACAATAAAGCAGTCGAAAGAGGGAGGTTGAGCGCAAGAGGAGGAGGAGGAAGAGTAAAAGGATGGGATAGAGGGGTCAGGAGGATGAGCGAGCGATAGGGACGCCAGGAGGCGGCCGAGTGGGACGCAGGATGCCAAAAAGGATCGGGGATGGAGATGGAAAGCCGTGGACTGTTGAACGTCGACCTCTGGGCTCTGCACTTTCCCGGTCTATGGCCGCTACCGGGTAGGAGGGACGCGGAATACCATCGGTTTTGGCTTACGGATCCAGCCGTATATCCAAAACTGAACTAAATACACCGAGGGGACACCGAGGTACCAAGGAGATAACGAGCGAATTCGTGAAACGGCCATAGATCAGGCGGCTTAATTATCTCCACGCATCGCTGCCTACCCCTTCTAATCGGCGTTCTACACCCGCATTCGTCCAGAAGCTGGCCTCTTCCAGCCAATCCGTGAACGTCGGCTCTTCAATGTATAAAGACAGATTTATTGCTATAAAGCCGAATCAGTATATATGTAAGCAAATGTATTATGTGTAATCCATTTGGTGATTTCATGCTATATGTATTATATATACATATAATGTAATCTTAATAATAAATTATACAATAATAATAAATATACAATATATAATGTTATTATATGATAATAAATTATACAATATATGACAATTAATTATATGTAACTATAATATAATGTGTATATAATTACACATACTAAATCATTATAATTATATTCATTTTAAATAATTAATTCGTTAATTGCTTTGGATCAAAACCTTTTTTAAATTTTGAATTTTTTAATTAAATAATTGATGGAAGTTGAAAAAAGATATTCTTCTAAGCTCAGTTTTCCAACAATTTTTCTTTTTCGTTACAAGTGTATTTTTCATTTTTGGTGTAAACATTCAACATATCCAAATCATTTCATTACCTATAACATTATTATATATTTATAAATTATATATCTATAAATTATATATATGTATATATATATATAATAAAAACGTTGCGTCATCTTAGTTCAGTGTCTTGAAAAATTTATGCGAATCAAGTAGTATGTAGTGAACATACGTACATCGCGCCGTCTTTATTTACACAAGTATCACGAAGAATCTCAAGTTTATTCCCACTTCGGCTGTATGTTTGTACGCAATAAGATATATTGATATTCCTCCCGTCTAAACCCTTCTTTTCCACCCCCCTTCCATCGCCGCCGCCAGTTCCGGCACGGCACCAACTCTCGTTCCTTTTTATCTCCGTAGAGTTTCCACCCCATCAGCCTCACCCTCGAAACCCCCGCTGCCCTATCACCCCTGCGTGCGCGCCGTTCCCTTCGCCCTCATTCCGCTACCGGCACGAACCATATCCGATCCACCCCGGTCCCAGCTAGTCCCCTACCCTCCAGCGAAGCGCCACGGTAGTCATGGCGGCAGTTACGGAATCAATAAAAGTGGTGCTCATGCGCCTCAACTGCCGTCGCTACTGCCGTCCGCTGCCACCTCCCACCCCTTTGCTTCCTCCCCTCTTTGTTCAACGACTTCGCCGCCGTTTCAACCCACTCTTCTCTTTTCGTACCGTTGCCTTTCGCTACATCTCGCTCTCTCATTCCTCTTTCACCCCCTTCCTCTCCCCTCCCCCTCCCCCATTATGCCACCATCATGCACTGGGATCCCTCTCGCCACCGCTATGGATTTCGTTCTTTCCCCTCAACCTACGACTTTGAATCGCGCCAACTTCCATCTCCCTACCCCCTCTTTCTCCTCTTGATGTATCCGTCCTTCCTGAAACTACGGCTAAAACTATACAACGAGCACGTTCTGTACCGGGTGTCTCGACATAATCTCCTTTCGTTATTTCTTATATCTTGAGATACACGTCGTATAGAGCAAAATATATGAATGTTTTAGAAGTTATGTCACAGATTTTGAAATTATGCCACAGAAAATTCATCGGCAAATAGGCTTTTGTACCGTGGATATTCGCATATATGTTACTGAACCTCAATCACATTTAAATCCAGTACAAATATTTCAAATCCCTGCTAATTTATATTGAAATTTGTTCAGTTGAATTTATTTGAAAACGATGGAAAGCATCAATGATGAATGGAGCTGGTATACGTATATGTGTACATGTACATATGTATGCACATATATTTAAATTCGTAAAAATATTTTTTTCTTGTCAGATCGAAATTGAATAAAATTCATGATTTACGCCACGAAAAACGTCGCGCAATTTATAAAAGTGTATGCAACAATAAAAATAAAAAAATTTTTGCTTTTTTTCAGCTCACTTGTACTGCAAAATTAATTTGAGCCAATTTTACATTTTTTTTGTGAATTTTGTATAAAACTTGGAGCATCCTCTGTGTGTAAATTATCTGAAGATAGAATTCACGAACAGCATGTACATTTCATGACATTTAGATGGAAATAACAAGGGCTTCTGCACTTCTGCAATTCAATTGCATCTTGCGATTAAGCAAAACGTTCCAATTTTATGAATATCTGATGAATTAACTGGGGTCGTTAACATATAGGTCGGTCAGAATGATTAATCATTTTCCATTATTCTGATAAACAGGGCCAGTCCTGCGATGATTCGTAGGTTTTCCCGTGGCGCGGGAGGCTGCGGATGCGGGCAAGCGCGGGCAACTAATGCCGGGATAATGTTTCACATAAACTGTGGTAGGTCACACATACAACAATGTGGGTGAATACATATATAGATTGAAAATATAGCGGTCGTGGTGTATACACAACTTCGTTATATGTTCATCATAACGATTTTCATTGAAAAAAACGTTCGCAAGTGTCTTCTCTGATTTTATCCTTGAGTATGCGGAATAGCCCAAATTAATAAAAATATAAAGGCATGTAAGATACTCTTATTCATAAATGTAATTATTTCTTATAATAATAGACTTGAACAATCTCAAATTAACATTTTTTATTCTAGTGAGGAAACTTGGAGCATAACGGGAACGCTAAGGTTAAAATAAATTTTAAACAAATTAAAAATAGATAAATGAATTATTTTTGCATGAAAATATTCTTTGGAATGTCTATTATAAGAAAAAAATGGTTTTACTGTGAAAGAATAGTTTAAAAGGACGAAATTTTTATTTTATTGAGACCATGATTTAACTTGATTATCTTTTTATTTTTTTATTTAATGGTTATTTTTTTTGCATAATGAGACTCCTCACAAAACTTATATATTTCTTATACATTATAATGTTTAAAACTTTATATTAAAAATGATTTTTTAGACACGCAATAAATATACAAATAATATACGAATGTTGCACAAATTAATACAGCAGAAATCATTATATACATACCTTTCAATGTTTGATACTTGTGAGATATAACTAACAATAAGTAAGAAGAGAGCTTATAGCCGGCTGCGCGCACCTATTGTACCATCATGCCCCACGGCCTAATGCCCCGTTATGCTCTAAATATACCTTTACACTAGATAAATATAAAATATCACAGATAATCAATATCTGTACAGAAATACTTTAAAGTAAAGACTAGAAAAGATTGTTTAATAGCGTAAAATTACTTATGGTAATAAAAAATAGAATTTCATCATTGTTACCTTATGCTAATCAACGAAATTGTAAGCGAGTCACGGAGAGTGCAGCGAACGCATTAAAAAAATTTATAACATCTTTCAGCTAAAAATATGACAACTGATAACAGCATGCGATAAGGAACATTTAATAGCAATAATTGCAAAATATTTCAATACATAACAGCACTTCTGTAAAAAGTTATAGATCATATCCCATTATACCCCACCGTTCCGTTATGCCCCAGGTTCCTCTATATAATTATTATATCAATATATATATATATATATATATATATATACATATACTATATATATATATATATATATATATATATAAGAAAAATGAACAAAAAGTTTATAACATTCTCTTGTAAATCAATTTTACATATATCTAATAATAGTGACATTCACTCAGAGACAATTTAATTTAAGATTCTATTTTAATCCTTTAATGTGCATTTGAACACTTAAAAAATGCATCTTTTATCTTGAGATGTTTTAAAATATTTCCTAAATTTATTAAAATTGCAAACAATATTTTTGCAGAAATTCCCTTATAAGAGAACTACTGACCAAATATAGGTTATTATTTAAAGAATATATATTATATAGTATAATAATTTATTGCTTACTTTTTTTCCACAAAAGCGGCAACAATGAAATTTCAATGTAACGATGTAATGTGCAAGACGACACGATCTCTTTCGTCCGTCGGAAGATTCCGCAAATTATCTCGCCAATAGTATTTTAGCATATTTTTATATCTTATAATAACTCTTACGAAGGGGGTGCATTGCAGATTCGTACCTTGTATATGATAACATGTTTCGTAATTAATAACAGATCTCTAATTAAATAAAATATGTGCCCAGAGATTCTCCACTCGAAGATCTCGATAAGCATAGTACGCGTGGACTCGATGTTTGTTTTGTCGTCATAAATTTTATTCGGTTGTCAACAACTTCATCATTTTGTATTGCGCGAAAGAGGAGAAGGAAGTCGCGTTTTAGAGATTATCTGGTAAATAGCCTTTTTCGAATAGCGTTGGAATCCTCGTGTTGTAGGAAACACCGAAAGAATGTTTAGCCCGCTAGCAGAAGAGGTCGAAACGGACGACCCTTTCACGGCGAATGGGTCGTACTCTCGAGCGAAATAGGCCATAGCTGCAGCAACCAATGGGCAATGCAACCCTAGCGAAGTATGGTGAGCACGTCTGTATAGCTTGCGGACACGGCGGAAGGGCATGCCGGCACGGAACACAGTACAAGTATGTATACGTGGTGGCCGTGTGGTGTGTGCAATATGGTGTTTTATCTTAAAGGCAACCCTCGGGGTTTTCTGCTTCGCGGAGAGAAGTTGTGTTGCTAGCTGCGTGCCGCGGTGGAGAGCGCCTATCCTAACCGAGGCGATAAATGCTCTTCTGTTAGCACAGCTAAAATCTCGGCTTCTATTTAGCCACGTGATTCATAAATAATGCAAGATCTCGCCTAGAGTTTACCAATGACCTTCTTTCGCCTTTGTCGAGCAATAGTTGAACTCTCGGTTAGTAACATCTTCGGAAATCCTCATTTCCACTTTTATGATCTGATTCAAGATCTTATGAAGAAATTACAATTATCACTTTTTCTTAACGTCTCTTTCTCTTAATATCAATTTATGACGTGGCACGTGATACATATCTTGTAAAAGCGATCACGGAATATCACGTGTATTCAGTGTGCAAAGTTTCATTTTTTGCAAATTGTTCTTCTTACCCTATGCAGTTGTTTAAAAGTAGAATAGAGATTTTGAATAATTCAAACGTTGTACAGCGTATATAAATTCATAACGCGCAAAACATTAAACTTAACTGTAATCCTCAAAAGATTATGCACAAGGATCCCGGTTCTCATTTACATTATAGCCGTTCGAAACTTCAGCATTTAAATAACAGCATTTAAATAACCTGCATACGCACGGGGCAATAATGCTTAACATGCGTACAAATCAAGTAAACGTATCCAATATTTTTTTGTGAATTTATTGTCGGTACAAATTTCAGTTTACATGTGGGGTTACCTTGCAAGACGCATCGATTTTACTATGCTGTATCACGCACAAAATTATTTGTATGGAGTGGTCGTTGTCATTGACTACCATCGTAAACCAATGATTGCACTTCCGAGTAATTAACTTTCCAAACACCTACGCTCGTTAAAGTAAGTCGAGTTACTAGTTAAGGCACAGTAACGTTACACCTACATCGGTGGGAAGGATTTTGTAACACCCATATACCAGATATATTCTAAAAATACGCTATTACCCTATTACCAACTATGGTTTGATCTAAAACGACCATTTTGCAAAGATCATTTTATTATGAAACAGTAGGATAATTATATGAGACGATCAATCACTAACTGAAGTATTTTTCTGCACATTATTACAAAATCGTGCATCGATGTAACATTTCGATTTCGTGTTCTAAAAGAAATGTGAATCATATATTCGGACGACTGCTTTCGTTTCGAATAAAAATATATTCTACACACAGTCGAATTTTACATAAAAATATATTTTTAGAAAATTTGGTACAACGCATGCAAAGCGCAAGAAATATTTAATATCAATAATAGTTTAATATCAATACGGTATTTTACTATGTAATATATTTGTAAGCTGTACAGTGAGTCTAGAAAATAATTGAGAGGTGGTATCGTTGATTAAAAAAAGTTTGTTATATTAATTAAATATTGTACATTTTCGTAAATTTATACAGAATTTATATATAAAATATAGAATATAGTTTTCTTCAAAATAATATAATAAACATATCAAAATAAATTGATAATATTTTTTTCTTGCTTCCTTTGATGCTTAGCGCAAAACAGGTACAGGAGTCGTAACTCAGAGTGCACCTTTCATGAAAAAATTCAAGGTTAAAGAAGCTAAAAAAACGATTCTCCTGCTCGGTGATCGCAGAACGGAATTAGATTTAAAGGGTCAGAGAAGTCATTGTTCCTATAGACGAAGGCTAAAAAATTCGACAAAAGGGCTACGTCGTTCATGTAAAGATGCTCCTAGCTTGCATTGTTATTCTTCAGATAAATTTTTTATAACCATTGATGTTGTTGTTCGTCTGGAAATAAAATTTCGATTTTTTTACGGCCATTTGAACGGTACTATTCATTTTTACAATATTTTTACAACGATATATTATACCATTTACCAAACAAAACGAAAAAAAAGAAAAAAAAGAATTTATCAAAGAAGTAAAGTAAATTGCGTAAGGTCAGACATTCCTTCACTGATTGATTTTACCGTGAAAATTTTTTTAGCTGTTATCTCCCAATTTGCTTTCAAAGTAAAGACGACTGTATATGTATGTATATAACGTAAACAAAACTTTTAAATATGATATACATATATATATATATATATAACTTATATATATAAAAGTTATATTTGTCGTTTTTGGAGTTTTACATTATGGTGTTTAATGTATAATGTAAATTAAGGAGCAGTAAAGCTCAAGAATAACAAGAGAAACTTTAATTAAAATCGATCATAAAACATGTATGAATAATATTACATATCTAAATAAATCGCAAACTTTGCACATAAATTTTATACAAATGTATTCCGATGTCCGATTTAACAGTATATAGTGTAAATAACGAGTATAAATGACAAAAATTGGATATTTTGTACACCCGTTAGACCAACCTATACACAAATTAACCTGTATAGAATAACGGTTGTGATAGGATGTTGCGAGATGTATAGGCAATCTTGCAAATGAGAATCGTGAGTAACGGCGAACATTAACGCCGTCTGCGCCACTATACCCTCCTAAGAAAGAGTGTGCGCTTGTAGCTAAAAAGTATATACGTTTTTATGTCTTGGTATAAGAAGACTTTTTCTAGATAATGGTCTGCCATTGATATTTTTTATACCACCCCGCTCAAAGAAAAGGAGAAAGAGAGATAACGGTTTGCATTAAGAAAGGACGTTTTACACTTTACAATTTTAATAGAAATACTGTATTTTTGTTTTGTTGTTTTGATAACATCCACACTTGATAAATATAAATAAATGTCACATTGACATAAAAAAATATTAACAATTAACAAAATAATCATATAATTGTTCTTTAGAAACTAAATTAAAAGATGAATTTGCTTTAAACAGTCTATTCTACAAAATAAAACAAAATTTAAATATGTAATGCATTCTTGTTAGAATGAGTTATTATGTGACTTTTTAATAACTTTTAAGTAACTTTTTGTACATTAAATCAATACAGTTTTTTTTATCACATTTGATGTGAGTGTTAATTGATATCAATTTTTGTGATGTAATAAATTTATACCCGTTTTTTGGGATATTTCTTATTAAATGCTTGATTAGTAGAAAATTTTTAGCAAAACGAAAAGATTTACGAATGTTTTCGCGCGAATATCAATATTGTGTCGGTCACCAGTCTTCGCACGATAAAAAGTATTATTTTAGTGACGTGATGTGTGAGAATGTTAAAGGTTATCAGTTTCACGCCGCTTACGAAATTCTATCACAAATTACACGCCACGATTAATCGTTTTTACCGGATAAGAAAGTAATCGTTCCAGTTTCACGCTCTTTCAGACGACAATGCAGCTATTTATAATACATCTCACGAGAGATTTATGTCCGCTTCAAAATTGAAATACTCATTTTTTTCACTGCTCGCTATCTCTTCTTTCGCGATGACCTTAAAAAAAAGAGAGAGGGAAAGAGAGAGTTTACATTTTTAAAATATACTAATAAATTTTCATTTGTAATTAGAAGTGCAAACTTGCTTAATAACCTAAAAATATTGTGACTTATCGAGACAGAAATAATAGTGTCATCTCGTAATTGTAATAGTTCGCTGTAATTGCAAGCTTGTCGTTAGCTAACAAGTAATTACTGACTCCAAAACTCTACGTTACTTTTGTGTGGTGCTGTGGCTTACACCACAAAAACCTCTCCTCCAAAATCCTCTCAGTCCCTTTACAGAGGGAGTTTGCACTTATGAATAGGACACGTACGTATATGATAATGTTATGAACAAGGAGATTCAAGGGAAACCGTAATGCACGAACAATGTTTGGAGTATCATATGATCCCCCTTGCATCTTGCCTCTGCTAAATACCATCGCGACACTTTCATGAAAAGCATTACATATTATCCGATTAAATGAAGAGATTCCACGAGATTTGAGAAATATTTACATGATATCGATATGGATAAGCAAGATAACGTTTATAACATATTGTTTACAATATTCTTCAAAAAGTGAGTGACATTAATAATTTCAATCATTTTTACATATATGCATGAGACAAGAATATAGTGTGTGTTTAATCGACAAGGCATTAAGTAATTTACAATCGTAAAAAAGAAGGAAACGCAACGATAAATTTTGTAATTTTAGAATATTAGTCATATTGAGTAACAGGGAACCGACGAATGAGCGATACGTATCTTCGATATTTTGTTAAAGGATATGACTGGATATTAAAACCCACTACTGTAATGCTGCTACACAATTAATTTATAATTGGCACATTTTGCAATCTTAATTCAATCTAGCGCCATTTGCGACGCTTCGTTACGATCACCGGTATTTAAGGACTCTTTATGCGAGGCTTCATTTCATATCATCTTAAACAGGGTGCACAATTCTCGATTGTAATAATAATAACTTTAAGTCATTACTCATAATAATAATAAAAAATTCGGCTTACAAATAATTTATTGATAAGCTTATGCATATAGATTATACATATATGCATGTAGATTACTTCGGCGCTACCATTAATTTGGCACCTAATTGGGATTTCATTATTCCGTCATACTATGTTATGGAAAAATCGAAAATATTGATTTTTTTATCAGAGATATCACACTTTAGAAGCACGTTATGCATAAACTGATGTATGAAGCGTGATAAATTGCACGAGAAATAAAATAAAATTTTATACCTTACAAATAACTAACCGTGCAAACATTCTGCATTACCATGTTATTACCATAAATTTTAAACGTTATAAACATATATCTATACATATATCTAAATATGTTTTATGACACATAAAATGTGATCGTGTTGACCACTAAAGCACCTGCGTTTAAAAGAATTGTATCGATACCGATCTAGTCGTATGTGAATTGCTATTTAAGATATAGTTTGAATATTTTGTTTATATTCATTGGACATAATAAAAAAAAAGAATTGCTTTTTCATATGTAAATTGAAATAGTACTGCCAAGTTATCGCGATTTCCGTTAGATGTCAGCACGATTACTACATGTGCTATACCTTATCATGATTCGAAGGAATACAAATTTTATTAGCTATTCCATCCATTTATTTTTACTATTTATTTAGCAATATTTTAATATCTGCATCTTCGAAATTTAAATAAAATTGTTAAATTTTCAGCACAAAATTTCTAGCATATACAAACCTTGTTAATTCTTTATTTAAATGTGGTAATAGCTAAAGTGACATGAAGTATAAAGAAAAAGGTTTACGTGTAAAATTCATATCAGAAACGCGAGCGGTTGGAATCGGGCGAATTAAGGAGAAGCGATTGTATTAATCTCAAGGTCGAATTGCCAGCTACAAAACAGTGAGGCTCGTTACTTGCGGTCCATTGAGAACAGAAGGTCTTTACTGGCCTTCGCGATAGGAATTCCGGAGACCGTCAGCAGGTCGGCGAAGTCAGTTTAATCCTGCGAACGGTTTCCGCGCGCAGTTCAAGTAGCGAAGAAAGGGAAAGAAAGGTAAAGAAAGGGACCAGTCGACAAGAGAGACCGACGATCTCTTTCTTCGCGTCTTCACATGGTCTCCGCTCACGAGGGCGCCTCCCTTGGTCCCTTCCGCGGTTCTTGTTCGTAAGGTATCCCAGTTCGTTTCCTCCTTTGTCCTCCTTCCACGGTACGTACCGCTGTGGTACGGTTTGTGCAGAGATCACGCGGGGAGTGGTTGTCCTCCCACGATCTCTCCTCCGATTCAAGTTTTCGTTCGGTTAGAGGAGTCGACCGTCGCCCATTGCCCGTCACTATCCCCAGTTTCCGCGCCATTTCTCCGTAACGCGCGCCATTTCCTCCCTTTTCTCTCGCTCTCCACCCTTCGTCCCTCTGTCCGCTATCGACGTCCTCCTCCTCCCTTTTTCTCGCGTTATCCTCTCTCTCTCTCTCTCTATGTGTGCACCCTCGCTGTTTGTTCTCTATTTAGGTCGTTTGGCCCGCGCAAATACCACCTTCCGCCGCCGCCCACCACTCTCATACTACGGACGCTCTTTTATACGCGAGACTGATGGCTCGAAGAAAATTTTCAAAACACTTGCGCGGCTTGAGATTTTCCGACATACACGTATCTCCGTATACCTAGTCCGTGTGAAATATGATCCTATAATGTATCTAATGTCCCATAACAAACGTTCTGTATGTATTGAATTAAATAAGAGGAGTGTAATATGATGAAACTCTTTCAAGTGATTCATTTTAACGATATTTTCTGTTAAACAATGTATTAAGTTTATAAATCAATGAGAAGTAAAGGACATTATAAGTATTGCAAAAATGTTGCTAAACTTATCTTGGGAATAGATTCTAAAAAATAATTTAAAAAAATAATACAAAACCATAATAAAGAAAAAAAGCAAAGTTGTTTTACTCTTTAATAAAATATCTTAACTAACTTGTTGTTACTTAGATAAATTATTACAAAACAAAAAAAAATTATTTACAAAACAATAATTTTATAAATAAAATCGAAATATCTTATAATACATCGGAGATAAAGATTTCTTGGTAAAAAATCTTTAAGATGGAGAAGTTTAAATTGAGATAAAATCTTGATTGTACCTTTAAAATCTAGATTGTATCTCGAAACATTGTAGAATAATGATAGAGATTGTCAATCATTTCTGAGAGCAATTGAGAAAATCGTTATGCACAGACCTTGCCTGTTGAGCGCCATGGACGGTTTTCGTCCTAAAGATAACCTTGCGATATTAATCAACGCTCTCGCTCAACTTGTTCGTGGATCGATCGGTCTGTAATTTTGTGGTAAATGCCGGCAAATGGTGCAATGAACCTTTGGTGTCCGCTGCGACACACCCATTTTAAATATGAATGCGTTTTATTACTTCGAACTTGATTTTATTTCGTAAAAGAACTATCTAATAATTTAAAAATTTTAATACTTTACTTATGATTAGTATTCTGCATAATTATCTAACGTTCTAGTTAACTGTAAAATTGTATATTATCTATCAATTTTAAAATATTTTTATATAAATTATAAATTTATTGTTTTGTACAATTAATATATCTAAATTTTTCTGCCTAGACGATTTTCCTTATATAAAACAAAAAAAGATTTTATAAACATCCCATAATTTTCTCCAATATTCTGTTTTGATATATTTTCTTGTGATATCTTTTCATCTGTGAATATATCAGTTAATATTCCAAATATCATTGCTAGAAACTCCAAAGCTCTTTAGATATTAAATCGGTCGATGGATCTATATGTTTGATCGGTTTCAAGATGGGTTCCAAGTATTATAGGTCTAGAGCACCCATGTCTATGTCGAGGTAGCGTTGACGGAACCGACGATGAAAATAAATATCAGAGCGGGCGCTTGAGCTGACGAAAAGCCAAGAGAAGGGTGGACGCGATCCCCGCTGACGTGGCACGTCGTCGCATGTCGATAGAAATGGAGACCTCGGGGTGTCTAGCTTCCGGCGGGAGAAATGGCTTTCCTCTCTCCCTCGCTTGATCTTCGAGACGACGAGTGACCGCCGAAGCGTTTCAATCCCTCGTCGGTTGGCTTGACAAGTATAGCTTTGGCATTGAATTAATGGCCTATCCGGATGTACACCGGAAGGAAACTCCTTATAATGTCCGCAAGCGGAACAAAAGAATAATACTATATTTTTGTATATATAACAAAAATAGAAATATTTTATATTTTTTTAATTAAAATGTTTTTCTTCTTTTTTCAATAATTGTTTAAATAATATTGCTCGTATAATAATTGCTCGTATATTAAATTAGAAGATTGTTACTTTATCTCATTTTAACTGTTACTGATAAAATAACCAATGTTTCCTAGATTTATACAATTGTATAGACAATAATTTACTGATATTTTAAGATTTATCTGATAACAAAACACAAGACAAATAAATAAGAAAGCTATTGTTAAATCAGATCATATTTTCCACTAGGAATTAAAACTGCTAATTTAATTTAGATTTATTATACTTGCTTTACTGTATTTGCCATTTCTTTTATTGTACAAAATTAACAAAGATATAATCTTTTAATAACTAATATTTTATGTATGCTATCTAATATAAAGCAAAGATTAGCTCTCTCTTTCGGCGCCTCTTTCATTGATTGTTTCGGCCGTTCGGTAAAATCACGAACTTTTCGAGGACGTCGTTAAGGAGCTACGTGCCTTGCTATTTCAGACGCCTAATTCTCCTTACGATCCTGCACTATTTCCTAAACCGCAGTCGTTGGGCTCTCGAGACAATCGCGGGATGAGATTCTGCCGAATATCTGCGCCAAGTGAGGAAGCAGCTCTAAAATTACGCCATTACCTCGCGAACACAAGTTTCGTCAATGAGCAATAGAGTACGTATTATTATTATCATCATTATTATTATTAATATTATTATTATATTAACGTTTTATATAATTTTAATATATTGCGATGTGTATAAATGATTTCTTAATGCCATTGCCTCTCTTACAATTAGCACATATTTTTTACAAAATGTCCATTACGAAGAATAAATTTCGCGAGGATAAGAACAGAAAGGGAAAGAGACAAACAATTTATAAAAAAACTAAAATCCTCTAAAGACATGTCATGTAAAAACGAAATAGTAGGTAATACATGCTTATGCATGTTCAATAATTGCTACTGTAATTTTATCTTCGAACCTTGGTGCATTAACATTTGCTATCAATCGGTGGACGATATATTCCTTGGTGGTAACCACACGCAACCAGCTCTTAGCGTATGCTGATCTCTGTTAAAAGAAAACGAGAGAGATAGAGAAAAGAAGAAGAGACATCCCTACTCTGAACGAAGATCCCACCTTGGGCCCGCTTTAGGCAACCAACAAGTCGGCCTTGAGCAGTTGAGAGTCAACCCCACTCCTGCCTGGACTCTCCATTACCATCGCCATAGTATCATGGCTGATGCCAAAGTTTCTTCACTAACCACTTATATGTAGCCAATATTTTGGGGACTTACATAATATTCTTAAATATTGTGAAATTATCAGGAGATTAGTGATATCAGATTTCATGTTTCAGAGAGAGAATTCAAGAATTCAATGGTATGTACAAGAATTTTACACGTTTTAAAAATGTTTTATTTATCGACACCTTTTTATTATTAAATTATATTTATAGTGTGATTATATTATCGTTATGAACTAATATTACGGTTATATGAATAATTTTAATGATTCCAATATACACTTGCTATTTTTTCTTCACTATAAAAAAGTAATAAAAATACATTTCATACATCTAGGAGATCTATCAGATGTAATACTTCAACGCTTGTAATAATCTCAACAATAAATTCAATAAAGCATAATAATTCCAATTGGAATATGTCATCTGATAAAGATCTGATTATGTAAAATATTACACGCTCTATTTCTTACATAATTCTGATTAATCCAGAATTTAATACGATAATAATATTGTGCGATGATTGAATCTCTCTTTTATTAGTTGCAAAAGTAACTGTATATAATTAACTGATGTATTTCATAATACGTTAGAAATCACTCCAATATTAATCGAATGCGAAATGAATATAGATACCATTAAAGGGATAATTAAGCTAGATGTATTGTATTTGTCTACTAGGAAAAATCAGAAGTAAAACTAATTATTTTATTACACAACCAGAATATTTATTTGATCACCCGGTAGAAAAGCTGGATGCACAGACTAGGCATATATACATACATATAGACATGTGCGGTATCTCTACTGCACGGCTAATGGGGTTTGAATGGCCGTGATAAAATGGTATGGCTTCCGAATGTTGACTAAACTGCACCTATTGCAAGTGGAAAACCAACTAGAAAATAACAATACACTTTGATGCACGTTATTCATTTTTAATACATATAGATATTATACATATAGATAATTAACAAAATAAATTTTTAGTTTTATATTTTGAAAACTATATAATATGTATTAAATATATATTTTATATGTTAAAACTATATCTTAATTTAATATTTAAATATCTTAATCTAATATTTTTTTAAGAATAAGCATTCACACAAATATATGAACAAATTAAGAAACGAAAATAAAGAGATCGTTCAGCTATTATTGTTAAGTGTTAAATGCATCCTAATTGAGGATGCTCGTATATATTATTATTCGTTTCTAGATTTAAAAAAAAGATGATAGTGAGCAAAAAGTAGTGGACAAAAGAATGAAAAAGGTGCATGGAGGATACAAAGAAATGAGTGGAAAAGGTAATATAAAGGAAAAAGAAAAGAACACGATCACTTAGTCTCGAAGCACGTCGCTGCTATTACACGATGAATAGGTAATTTGCGGATAGTCGATCGACGCATAATTTCAACGACCAATCGCGAATTAATCAGCGATCATCATCGCGGCAGGTGAGAGAATCGGGCTTTGAACGGCACGTTAGCCTTGCCACAGAATGAAGACCGCGTTCAAGGAGCTGCGGCGACGGTCGATTGGCGGACGGAAGAATTGAGAAACAGGAAAAAGAAAGAGAAACAAGGAGGAATAAGAAGATAAAGAACTGTCGTGTTCCACCTTTTTTAAGTAACGATTTTGCTCCATTCAAACCGTAGGCAACTACGTAACGAAGCATTGATTATATAACTAGCTATGATCGAGTTAACGATATAGAATCATGCCCCTTGTTACGCGGTATATGTTTAAGACTCATTCGTTGTTCGATAGTAATCTTAAACCGCATTAAAGATGCGAGATACAAGTACTCTCTGTACTTAAAGAATTATCTCTCATAATATTACTGCTACAGAGAACACTTAGCAACTTGGTAGACATTTTTTTCTATTACTATTGATACAGCAAACCCTTCATCAGCTTCCGTAGCTTCCTCTTTCTTTGGATATTTCTGAATCATGAAATCATGAAGGATATTTATCAGAGACAAAATGTTGAGCAAGCTGATGAAAAAGCCTTATATAATACTTAATAACCATTTCCATCATTTCGCACACAGTTCCAAAATAAAATTACCTTTCCTCTCGCGTTATCTTCCTACGCTGAACACATGTGGAATACGCGCAATCAGAGTAGATACTCGTAAAAATGCAGATGATGGGAGATAATCCAGATCTATGGTTGCCCAGATGAATCACGTGTAGGATTAAGTTTGTGTTTTCTTCGGCGATGCTTGTTTCGTAGCTTGCCTTTCGTTCTTAAGGCAAGAGAGTATCGCAAGAAAAAAGGGATCTGGCGAGAGAGCTGAGAAAGAGACGGAAAGAGTATAAAGTTAACTCAAGTAAAGGAGAAGACGAAGAGGGACTTGGACAGGAGATGTATGCCGGTACGGTGAACCCTCCACATCGCTGAGGGCAGAGCATGGGGGGATAGGGGATGGGTCGAGCAGCAGGGGGGGAAGATGGATGTTCTCGATCCGCAACTCCCCTCCAACTGTGCTGGAGCCTTCTACATCCTTGCTAGCCGTTCATCGCGGACCCTCCAAACTCAAGGAGCGGCAGCCATAATGCCTGAATGCACCACTATCCCTGCTCTCTCGATCTCAATCGCTTACATTCTCTCCTTGAAAATTCTCTCTCTCTCTCTCTCTCTCTCTCTCTCTCTCTGTTTAATTTAAATTTCAAGCAATGACAAGTCTATTCTAATTTTGTACGAACGACATCTCGCCGTAATAAGTAAGTAATGATGATATTGGAGTAATGTTCAAAGATCTTTAGTAAAACTAACAGAGATAGTTATGATTACATTATTATGATTTACGATACATTTTTAAAATATACAGGCTTAAGTGTATTATCATTGTACTCAAGCTTTGTTTAAAAAATGTAACATCCTTTACTTTTGCACATGTATAAAACATTCATTTCCTTTTTACATATATATTTTTCTTATAACATATTTTTTATTTGAATTAGGTGCTACGTAAATGACTTGATCAAAATAATCAATATTTATCTCACGCGTTATATTATTACTCAAAGGGATGCATAAAGGAGTTTGATGAGATTTCAATGGCGTTAAATTACCTGTCAGTAGCTATAAGGAGGGCGCGACTGAAATCCTAAATTCTGCGGCATTTGAAATGGTCGTAAATTTGTTCAGGTCTTTAACTTTACGGCCTGTGTGAATCCGTCATATGAAGTGGCGTTTGCACCAGTAATACAACAACCCATCGCGCGAGACGGCTTCCAGTATTGTGACGTGGATTTTATTGCCTCGTAAACTGACGGACGGTAGTCAGCATTAGAAAAAACTCTCAACACAGCCCTGCTCGTCACTAACGTTACGCGATTCCACCATAAAAATATTGCTACATCTAAGTTGACACCTATGAGCAACGGCTTTTTCTCACGTGACACCGAACTACTAGATACATACCCAGATTAAATGTACATTCGTGAAATTATCCGCTATCGCGCACTTGGGATTTTAAAATTTTAAAAGAAGCAACTTCTTAGATACATAACTTGCGTAATAACTGTCTCAAAATTCTTGCACAACGTTCTGTTTCTTTCGTCCTTTCATTTCACTTTGTAATTGAAATACATATTAGGACTCCTGAAACTACCAGAAAGAAAGTGCCGTCTATTCGCGATTAGCTCTAAGAAAGTTTTGTAGAATTTGACGACCAAACTTTTCGCGTATTCAACAGGTCCGCCTCTTTGAATTTTCATAAAACTGGGAATTGTTCGCCATATCTAAAGAGAGTGACATCGCTACGGCGGACTATCTCGACCGCAGCTTCGCCAACTCCGTTTTCAACTAGTCCGACGTAATGACTCTCGCAGCTCTCCGATTACATAGAGAAGGAAGAGGAGTAACGTACACGTACTCGAGGAGCGCATGAAGGATAAATGGGGAGTGGATAACGAAGGTACAAGAGTACGAGAACGAAGTGCCCCCCAATGCTTGTAACATGGCGCTTTAGGACTAAGGGAGCGCCGTGAGCGATGTTCTGTCGATCCAACGCTCGTACGTAGGTTGCTTCGAAAACGTGCATACACGTACAGGGTGTTCCAAAATTATCCCATTATAATAGAGCGTCCACGAGTAGTTTTATAGGGGTTAAATTGAAATTGAAACACGTAAACTTTGAAACATTCGTCAACTTTAAATGTTTCACATTTATAAATTATTGTTATTGTTGCGATATTTTTGATACTAGGACTTTTATTTTTAGTTGAATTCTGGAACACAGTCATTCAAATTAACGACACAGATTGTGAAACACGTGTGTGTGTGTGTGTGTGTGTGTGTGTGTGTGTGTGTGTGTGTGTGTGTGTGTGTGTGTGTGTGTGTGTGTGGGTGTGCGTTTTGATGTTAAATATATATATATACATTTATATTATATATATTTATTATTAAATAAATTTATTATATTATATTTTTATATATATATATAATATAATAAATTATATTTTATTACATCATGTAAAAATTATTACATTATATATATATATATATAATATATATATATTGGATGCATGTGTGTGTATGTATGTATACGCATATATATATACGCACAATGCACAAAAGGTTTCTCTCGTTATATGCAAATTGACTAACATTAGGTATGTATTCATAGGATCTTATCTACATGTACGATGAATGATCTTCCACACCGAGATACCTCTTGCACGCGTAAAAGGAGAAGAAATTCAAATTTTCTAAGTTGGTTGCCGAGCTTTAATTTATGAGAGTCTCGTTCGCAAATATCCTGACATTTCTCGAAATGCGAGTATATTTATGAGAAGAACGACTCTGACGGTCTTTGCACCGAGTATAATGCGCACGTGCAGTTGGTGAATACTGACGAAAGCTTCTAATGCGCTTCCGATCGTGTTTCGCATAAACGTCGTATAATCATCTCACTTACGTATGTCTGTAACAACATACTCGTACATGTATTGAATTATCTCTTTATCATATCGTTTTTCGGGCAAACCTCTCATTTGAATAAGTGACTGAACGAAAATAAACTCAGCTAAAGATGGTATTCAGTGTGCGTGAAGATAACAAAATTAACGTGTCTCATTGAGAAAATATAATCAGCGATATGTTTTAATGCGACTGAATAAAAATCATAATCACCACTACTAAATGCTTAATTATACACATTTAAGATGCTCAGAAAGAAGTATATCTTGTTTGTAATTTGTTTACAAGTAACTTTATAAATAAATAAAAAATGTACAAAGAAAACGTATAATTATGTATAAAATTATAACAAGAAGAAAAAGAGATGATAGAGTCACTATGAAATAAGCTGCTGTCTCTTATGTGACTTGTAATCTTCAGAACAATGTCTTCACTGTGTGGACCATGCGCATAAGAAAATGCCATATGTCAACGACACTAAAGGGACTGTTCTTTTGAAGCGATTGAATTAAGTAGCTAGAAATAGGAGATTGAAATAAATCATTCAACATTTCAAAGAAATCTGAAAAAGAAGTTGTATTAAATCTATCATTAAAAAACTTTTCCTATCACGGAAGAAATCTTTATTCATGAAAAAATGTTTCAAATTTTCTCATTTAAAATTAAGTACATCGCCATTTTCAGTACTGGTCCTAATTTATAACGCTTTATAAGTTATTCGCTTTATAAGTTATCGAGGAACGACAAATCTAATTTTTCCTTATCAGATCAACTTACTTTCACAGCGAGCACTGTCTCAAACGTCCAGTGCCTTGGGCGTGCTCATCGCTATCTCCTTCGTTTCTATTATACATGCAGTGATGACAATTACTAACAGACAAGATCTTGAACACGGCATACACGGCAACGTGATGCCGTGACAAAGCGTAAGGTCGGACTTAACCAACCATGGCGTGGCATGGGACAGCTAAGTGCGAAATACATCACGGCCACCTTACCAACTCTTCAGGGTTCTCTCTTTCTCTTGTCCGCCGTCTTCCTTACTTTCTTTCGGTTTGGATAACGCCAACAACACCACCGTAGATAAAGAGCCTTCGGATCGTAAAGCACTCTCGTTAAGAATATGATCCGGGTTTACCTTCGACCAACGCGAACCAGGTACCAACACACCGGTGTGTCACCTCGCCAAGAACGGCGCAGGAGGAAACGCACCGGTTCGCCGTGAATTACGATCGCTACTGCCCCTCTTAGATATCCGTGGTCGCGTATTCACCACCTTAATATAAACTCGCGCACCTCGTCAGTGTATAACGAACCACCATAAACAGAGTCAAACGTTCACCTTCTTGCTGTACGTATAGCTAACACCTCTATACGTTTTCATGTCTACTGTCGCAGACGGATGAGCCTGCCCCGCTCGATTTATCCTTGAGAACGACCACTACGACTCGATTATTTATTAGAGAGAACTGCTTCGGGATAGTTGATACACTCAGACGTGTTCACTGTGAGAATTTGCGCCTTTGAGGGTACACTACTTTAAACTTTTGAGTTTCGATCGACGATAATATGTATACAGAGCGAACATTCTGTCCACATCGTAAAACTGTAATTGATGAGAAAAATTGTTTGTTTACTTCAATTTCTCATGTCACAACAAAAGATATCTTATCTTTCTCAACTCCATATATAAAATGATTCAACTTTGCGACCTATACTTAATATTGTACGGAAACACTGTATAAATGTTCTAAGATACACTACGACTTTACTTGCATTTACACTATCGAATCAGTAGTTGCATTTAATGTTAATTAAACATAAAATTGAAATAACGTTACTGCACAGGCAGCGAATGTGAAGTATTTACGGAAGTTCAAGCTTAATCTTTGAATATACTTGACGAAAGTTTTGTGACTAGTTTTTATGATTAGTAAGACAAGTGTTATTTTATATTGCATATTTTAATTAGGAAATTAATTTAGGCAATTAATTTGACGTTTTACGAGAATGTGGATGCAAGATTGGATATGCGCGAGAATATATGTGGTAATATAGTAAATGAATATTCGACATAAATGTACCTTGAGCTCCGTAATAAATTAGTAAAGCTCCATCATCGCTCGATAAGGGTCATAATTTTCATACCAATTATTGATCTTTCCACATAGACGCGCAACATCGATATCTTCTTTTTTCTTCACATGTATTATAATTCTGCAATAAATCGATTATTTTACTACTAATTATTATAAAAATTATCACAGATTTTCGGGAAAGCGCTCATTTTTATTTCAAATAAGAGCGAAAACAGCTTCACAAAATCAGAAATGTTACCAAAAAGTTAATAAAATAAGTTGTGCGTCGAGTTATGTGCTGGAAAAGATAACATATTACATTTTATACCGCTCTCATAGGCGCTACTCAACCGTAACAAAATTGTTTCGCGCAGACTTTTCTAGAACAGTGACAGTGACTTATTTGTTTAGAGAATTTGCAGAACGTCACGTTCAAGCACAAAAATAATTTTCGCGACTTTGTGTTTTAAAGCAATAAAAATGGAGGAGCTGCGGGCGATAAGCGACTGAAACGACAAAGCAAAATATAATAAAGCAAGGTCGCGTATCTCATCCCCTGTCCTCATTGGTGCATAACATTCGCTATAATCTCGCGGTCTCGAGATTTATAATCGCGTGGAAGCAAATGCGTGCAGGAATGCCCGACGTTCTCGCACAAGAGCAGAGCTCTCGGCGCGTAACACACCGCCATGGTGACTTGAATTATTCATTCCGGAGTCGTTGCATTTTGTCGCCGGTACTGTATCAAGCGTCTGGCATCACGCTGCAAGACGCTCCGTTGTTTTGCGTAATGCTAGCAATTAAATTCCACAGAAGATGTGACTGAGCAGGGGGTAGTTGGTTCCTTTACTCGTGAGGAGATCCGCAATGTGATTCACACTGCTGTAAGCGGTTGCCGATTACCGTTTTCTGGATTGTTTTAGGTATATGTTGCGTAGACATGTATCGATATCGTTATCTATATGTTCATATTTCGTATACAATTACAGGAGGCTTTAAAAACTTATACGAATAATTGATTTCAATCTATTATCACTGGTAGACATTCAGTTTTTGGGGTTAATGCCTTAGAGATTTATATCTTCGTGCTGCGCGTGACTATATACAGAGGAAGGGAGGAAGGGAGAGAAGTTTGGTAAGGTAAAGGGCAGAGTAATGCATGTTCATGCATTGCCATCGAAGTGATTAATGTATTCGAGCAACGTGGGCCAACGCATGACAAGAAGAACGAGGCATGGAGTTAGGTTGCTTGCACGTGCACGCTGATTTTCTTCCTTTTATCTTCCCGAGGATCTCACTCGTGCTTCCAGGTATCCATGTGTGTATGTGTGCATTTATGACATATACGTATAATGTGTATGCATTATAGGATACAAAGTTTTGCATAGATATCTGATTTCGTCGCTCTTACGCGACGCGCTGTTGAAACGCGCTCTTGAGATCGTTTGATGCGACCGAGTAAAACAACTTCAAATGGAATTGACGGTATCGTTTGTTAGAGCTATGGTAGAAACAGAGCACTTTGGTCTGCTCGGAAGCTTGTCCAAAATAATTTATCGCTTGCAACTGCAAGATGTTCCGCTTGCGTTAACATTAGCATTTTGGCACTTGACATTTTTTTTCCTTTAGATGTAAATAGAAGCGTCCGTTATCTGATAGAAGTTGATTAAATATAATGAGTCAAAACACTGACAATGCTATAAGATTAAATATAGATATTGAAACCCGATCTATGATATACTCACTCAATTTTACCATAACATAAGCAGTATTTTTATTAAATAATATTTATTCCCAGCTAAATTGCGAAAAAATTAAGACGATTACTGTTTATTATTACTAAGTAAACTTGGAATACAATATTTTATACATTTTTCTCATTGAAGACGAAAAGAAACAGTATATTGTCACAGAACATTCATTGTCAGTCGAGTAACATTTGTACCTCCATTATAGGCCGTATCAAAATTCATAAAATGTATAATTTAATATCTATTATGTGACGGTAACAAGTAAGAAATGTTAATGAACCATCTGTAACCGTGCCTACCTAAGCTACTGTGAAATGTCTTTTGTGGATACACCGCTAATAAGTATTTACGTAAGTAATATTGCAATCAGCGAGTTCGTAATCGTGTCATTATGTGCACGTTCGCTATCTGATACGTTATTTTTTATATTACTACGACGCGACAAGTAATATCCTATCTTAATTAGCAGATTTATCTTACTTGATAATTTACGGATATACAAGTAATAGGAAAGCGAAACATTTATGAGATGTTTTCTTAGCAACAAAATATGCAAGATATTGCACAAGTTGTGCAATAAATTTAAGTGACATTAGTTTAGAAAGATAATATTGAAAGATAACGACGCGCGAATTGAAAGTGCAGACTGAGTTCGAAATATATCTTGCAGATTTCCCATGTTTTAATGTAAAAGTTTTTGACATTAATATTATATACATGTTGTATGCACGAATAACTATTCACTCTTCAGATATCGATGTAAAAATATACCTGGCCAGCCACGTTAACCCATAAGTAGAACCTCAAGTGCTCTTACAAGCTATGAAAGCGATTAGGCTTGATTACCGAACAATTTATTTGTCATTTTCAAGTAACGTTCTCCTCACGCGAATTAATCGTCACGAATAAATCGACAACAATGTGACGCTCGAATTCTGTATAAAGAAATCACAGCGAGTCCAAAAAAAAGGTATAGAAAATAATTAAACGATAATCGCTCTCGTTATATTGTTTCAAATATTTACGTGTATAGTACGACAAAAGGATTAAGTGTTTAACACAATTCTTTTGTGTGAAATGTGTACGATTAACTACTTTAATAAAATATTATTGCTGTGTATAAGTAAATCACATGTATTTATAAAAAAAAGGAAGATTGGTTGGAACAATCCTCGTTGAGTTATTTAATTGAGTTCAGTCTCTTATCCTGCAATATTTTGAGGGTAGCGACCGGCGTTACTGCTAAATAGCAGTTTTAATCTGCAGCCGGCGGCAATCGCAAAATAATTGTTGGGAGAAGTTGGCAGGCGCAAATCTCACTGATTGTGAATCGTGAGTCATCTAATTGATGAATCTTTAATATAATTATTTTAAAATATATACATGGGCACACAAAAGATATTTATGTCACTGTACATAGCATAAATATACTTGTTCGTTATTAATTAATAATTAATAAATTAATAACTAAAATAGAATATAACGTAAATATTTATGTACGTACGTATATCATGGTATTTTTAATTTATAAAATAAATGTGTAGTAGTGATTTTTATTACATTTTATTCACATAGTACAATACATGAAATTCTTTTTCAACTTCAAAACTTCTTTCTCTTATTTTTAATCCTTTCTCTCTCTTTGTTATAATTATTCAAAGTTATTCTCGAGATAATTTAATTTGCCCACGCAAGTTTCCCCTATACATCATATCATTCTCTTTCGAGCATTGTGGTGAACACTTTATTTAATTGACATTGATCTAATACTATTTTCGTATTAATTTTAGACGGACACATCGGAGTGCCGAGTGGTAAAGTGAAAGGAGTGCAAATGTAATTTTATGCTCTTAGCAAATTCTGGCGGCCATGCATTTTCCGAAACGTCGACACGTTTACGAGGGTGAGCATCCGACGGCAAAAGCGTGCGTGCTATAACTGTGCATCTATAAATAAACGATGAAATGCGGCAAGCGCGCGGCTTTAATTGGAAGGTCCGGACGCACGCAACGCTCGTTACGATGGGTTTTACTCAGGAATGTAATCAAAATGATGATCTCATCGAATCAAAAAGATACGTCTCGTTGTTCGAGGAGAGCGGCCGTACGTGTATCCATTGGCGAATCTCTATAAATAAGTACCTACAATGCTCATAATTGACGCAAGGATACGGCGTGTTGAAAGATTTTTGTTTTATGCTACAATTTAGATTATAATAGGACTAATTACTCTTAAAACTAACTATTGTTTTTATAATCGGACCGAGATCTTTATTAATGACAAAAGAATCTCGAAAAACAATGTATCAAAGGGTAATTAGGAACTCATGAGAATAATGAAAGAAATGTCGGATAGCTTGATGTGTGAGAAAAGGAGGAATAATAAAATAAATAGAAAAAAACCTGGCTTGGAGGATAGTCAGAATTTTAAAATAGCCGTTATAGAACGGAAAGAGACAAAGGAATCAGAATCGGACATTTCAAACGCCACCCTCTCACAGAGGCCATCTCGTGACACACAATTGGTATTATATGTCAATAGATTTGTGTCTCGTCACATTTGTTTGCTGTGCACGCCCACGTGTGCTTACTCTTCGGGGATGGCATTTGCGAGGGCCGGTTGGTGTTTGAGCTCGTATTACAAATTCATGGCGGTCGGCAAACGCGGATCAACCGTGTGTACGAGATGAAGAGGGAAAATCCATACAGAACAGAGAGGAGATCCGAGCGAATATCGAGAGAGGAAAGGGTAAAATGCAGTGGCGTCAAATCGATTATTGGTAAAATCGTATTTATTCCGATCAGTAAAAAGCGCTTGTAATTACTAAGTATTTAGTATGTATTTATTGAGGTTATTATACAAAGGGTATTATACAAAGTTGAAAATATTTTTTTTGGAACATTATAGTTTTCTTAAAATATTTTTTCAATTAATAGGGTTTCTATAGTAAGGCTGTATGAAACTACCCTTATATTAAAAATTTATCTTCAAATATATGAACATTTAATTTCTCATACAGATTCCTTATGTATAATATATTTTGCCGATATGTCTAAAGTCACTGGTACTATTGTAATGATAAACGGGGAATTCATGTAGCTTAGAGAATGAAATGAGAGAGACAGAAGTAACGCGGAGAGTAGAGAGGCGAACACAGAATGAGGCAGGAGAGGCAGAAATTGAGGGGCGCACCCGTTCCCTGTGGCTGTCGTCAATCAGAATTCCGTGAATTAGCGTTAACGGGCCGTTATTGCCGCGTCCATTTGGCTAGTGTACAGTTTGGGTCGTGGATATGAGCCCATAGATTCCCCATATTCTACGCCGTATGGGGCGATGGTGCTGCCGCGCATAGCCCACCGGAATCCGGTTAGTTACTGCCACGCGTTATGGACCGCGCTGTTGCATCTTTCTCTCTCTTTCATCCCCGTCGTTCCCTATCACCCTCTTCCTTCCGCCGCCCTATCTTTCTCCCTCCGCGGCCGTGGAAAGCTCCACCCTAGCGACGGGTACAACGCGAATGGCCGCGGTCTCTCTACCAGGCTCTATGCATCTATCGATACCTATTTACCTGTTCGCGCAGGAGCAACGATTCCTGTTTCTCTAGATAAATGTTCAACCGTAGGGGATAAACGGAAATAAAGCGGGATAAAAATGATCTTTTAAATCGAGCTAAAAAAAGAGGTCAGAGAGAAAACTGCTGAATGGAGCAATAATAGGATTTAGATTATGCTGTCAACTTTGCACGTACAATATAATTGATAAATTAATAAGAGCGATTTAATAACGACGATTGTCACGATGTAATTGTAATGTTAATGCAAAATTAACGGGATGGCATATCCCATAGGATGTCACGGTTTTGTGCTGCACAATGATTACACCTAATAATTAATATCGACATATTTTCTCTTGTAGCGTATTAATTATGTGACTGAACCAGACAATTCCGGAAAATTATGCTCTTAGGCAATTCACTATTAAATATGCAAAATTTTTATAGATTATTTTTTTTAGTTGACTATAATAGTCATCTGCGGTTACAATATCATACTCTACTATCATTTTGTAATCAATAAAAATATCATACATGTAAAAAGAGATCCATATTAATGTAGATATTCATGACAAATATTACGAAAGGTAGAAAAGCAATTCTTTGTTCGTTATAGATGGAATCAGCTACACAACGCGAGGAAAGACCATTCAGATGAAACTGCATCTTGCTATGTGTAGGTGCGGTAATCTTAATTGATCATTACCTTGTTTAAAGCTTCATACAGCGAGTTATTCTAGCCACCGATAATTCTCGTCACGTCTTCCTCGGCTTGTATGATCTGTCGGTTTTGTGCAGATGTCTTAATCCGATAGTATAAAAGTTCCGAGCAATTTATGATGATGTTTGAAAAGAGGAATTGCATTATGTGTCTCATTCTTGTGCAACTACAGTACAAGAGCGTGTGCAATTTTATTTATAAAACTTAATTTATATAAATTAATAGATAATAACTTATGCATTACAAAAAATGATCATAACAATATACTCATTTTTAACTCAAATAATTGAAATGTAATGTACTTTGTCATTTTTATAAAAAGTTTTGTAACATTATCTTTATATTTTGCAAATTATTATTTGTTATTTCAACGATGTAACTGAACCAATGCAATCGTTAGTTATTTTTTGTTGACTATAATAATTAGCGGTTGCAATATCATGCTCTTTCTCTACCACCATTTTGTAATTAATAAAAATATCATACCTGTAAAAAGAGATTCCTATTAATGTAGATATTCATATGACAAATATTTCGAAACGGTAGATTGCACACTTTTAATTACAATAAAAGAAATGATAATTTCTTATTATTAAACATTATGATTTAAGAAAGATCAAGATTCAAAAAGTGATTTCTTTTAACGTGTTTACGAGTCAAGTATCAAAATATACGAAACAACACAGTTTACATCAGCCAACAGTACATCGTTGCTTTAATATCACTGATTTTTACCTGCTAAAAAAACATCCAACATCGATTCGCATCACTGAAGAAATAGAAAGGGAGAGAGAGATCTCTGTCTTCCAAGGACATTGAAGAATCATACATTACGCGCCTCAGCCGTTTGTTTTGTCAAGATAGCCGCAAAAGGGCTATGTCTTTTAAAAAGAGTCTTAAAAAAGAGTCTTATAAAAAGAGCCTTAAAAAAAGCATCGTAATAACTAAAGTATAGTCACGGAATGTCAAGGTTGGCAATTAAAATCTCGAGAAAGAATAGCCAACGGCCATTTCCTGCAACAGTGTGACTTTTTTCCATGGTGATCTGTGTCGGATTTAAAAAGGGCTAAGGGTCGGGAGTCTCTCAAGGGTTGTTAAAAAAGGAGCTTTGGCTAAAAGAGCATTTAACGGGGTGACAGTATGGGAGAGTTTATGGTAGGCATATCCACAGTAGGTCTTGCTAAACTCATAATTAAAAACAGAGAGAATAAAACTATAGACTTGCAAGACCGCCGCGCTTTGACTGTGTGTGACTGGAATTTAAGCAGCTTTACACTTTGACAAGAATCACTTACACTTTAGCAAAGATTTTGGAACTATTATTATATTCAATATTTTTTTTAAATTTCATTTTTTCTGTTAAAATATGTTTATCACAAGTAATATATATTGTGCTTAAGGAACAAAAAAATAATCTTAAATAATGTTATATAAATAAATAATTATTGCATAGAAATTCTGATATTTTCAAATACAGCATGTATTTAACAAACTTTTATAAACTTTCTTAAGAGTTTCTAATATTATATGTATTTCGTAAAGTTGCTGTAATGTTTTACAGTTTGCACTTAAATAATGTTTTAATCTGTAAAGGCTGTTCTAAAATAACGTTTTTCGTCGCTGGATCATTAACTGGCTAATAATAGGTTTATCGAAGTATTGAGGAAGAAGCTGAAAGAAGCCACAATTAAGTGGCGAGAGTCGAGCTTTGCAGAATCAATCCACGCCCGTCGGAAATTGGGTTTTCGGTCCGTCGGATACGACGCTCGTAGTAACATCGCTTGAAGTGTTCTATGCCCAATACTACCTCGTAAACCCCACAATTGCCTACCTAAGGTTAGCCTTTTTTTTTTGCTTCATCCTTTCTTAAGATTTTTTTTTCTCTAGGACAACATCCGAGTGTGGATTCGAAGAGTTAGTGGAGTTAACTCTGCACAAGCCAGTTTTCTTTCGACCTACGCGCATGTAGCACTATCGGCAGAAGTGTTTCTCGAGAAAAAACTTTAATATGTATCGCTAAAATTTAACTCTTTTTCGTTAGTGACATCGTGATAAACTTTTCTAGACAAAAGACATTAAGGCTTCATATTTTTGTTGTGGTGCAATTCTTAATATAGGTACGTGCAGTAATCTAATTAAACAATCAGGTAAAAAGTCTATCTATATATGTTGTAATTTAGAATTAATTTTTAAATGAAAATGTTAAATTCTAAAAAAGCATCAAAACAAATTGAATTGTGAACGACTAAAGAAACAGTTTTTAATGTAAATTTCAAAGAACTGAATTGATAGAAAGAATTATTGATAATAATTATTGGTAAAATTATATTCTTTATGTATTAATAATAATATTAGATAAACTTCAATAAAATTTTAATTTAAGATTTATTGTTAATTACAAAGATTATTCGATGCACAAAATTGCAAAATAGTAATAATAGTATCTTTTGATATTTTTACTAAAAAATGAATTCTTAATTCACCAAAAACTATCTTTATCGCTAAAAAATAATACACAAGAAATGAAACATAAAAAAATTATTATGTGCATATATATATGTACATGTATATATTGTATATATACATATACACACATTATATGCATTTTATCATGTTTATGAATCGTTTTACGCATGTAATAATCGAACATATAGTCAAAGATTGACATAATTGTGACAGAATTGAGTTTATTATAGTGTATTGAAATCAAAACAAATTTTATACGTCCAGTGGTGCAGTTTAGTACTGTACAATCGGTTCATTTGCAATAAAAAATAATTCTTAGATGGCTTACAACGAAAATTGCCGCGAGGCAGATGCAAAACGTTTTATATTCCAGAAGTATTTATAGATTGCCATGTCTGGCTCAAGACAAATAAACAGTTGTTAAATGAGAAACTTATGAGGTTGCTGAGCTATTGGGAACACAAGACAAGCCATTAATTTATCTGTTGTGCATCAGTGACAACGGCTTCTGAAACGCTCACAATAACATTTCAGTAAAAATGTCAGATGCAAAAAACATTTCCAACGTTTTTACGCAAAAATATTTGCCAACTTGTGAATATTATTTTAACGCGCAATTTATGAAATAGATGTGATGCGAAACGCGGCTACATATAAATTTTTTCTTTATACATCTACTTTTTATAATCAATGTTAGCTTTGCAAATGATGTGAGTTCATAACGGTACATATAATGAATAATATATTTGTGAAACATAAAATTAACAACATCATATTCGATAAATTCTTTATCAATAATTAATCATCTATCAATGATAAAGAATTAATGTTTCACTAATGTAACAAAATTTTTATAGTCATGTTCAATTGTAGAAGGATTTCTAATTAGATTTGTTAATGATCAAATTTCAAGAGATAACAAAAATTGTTTTACCAAAAAATACAATATTAAAAAACTTCAAAAGTTAATCAATGATTTTAAAAGTAATTGATATTTTTTTATATTGATTGATTTAATAAATAATATAGATTCAGAAAGCAGAAATAGATTTGGACTTTGTGTTATTGATACACACTAGAAAAGATAAACCATAATCATCGGCGATGTCTCGTAACGTCAACGAACTTCTTTCATAAAACATTATGCACTTAGAAAGATATATTTTAAAACAAAATAGTTTAATTAAAATATAAAATATAGCTTGATTTTATTTCTATATTATTTTTTTATAAAATTTATTTTATCATTATTTTATTATTTATTATTATATATTTTTAAACAGTTTTGATTAGGGTTGATGTCAAAATGTATTTTTTGCTGCAATTTTGACAATTGAACAAAAAGAGCAAAGTTTAAAAATAATAAGATTAATAAATCTCTAAAAAGTAATTATATTGCAGTAATAAACATATGTCTCTTTTTCAAATAACGTTTAATGCGCAAGTGTTTATTCTATCAATGCTTATTGTCAGGAACTCGAAGCTATGCATCGACAATTAGCAACACGTAATTAAAAACTTCCGTGATAGTCACTAAAACGAGAAATTTTAGTTTGCACAAATAAATAATTGCTTCCTCATGTACGTATAACGGGAATTATGTAAAAGTCAGTATGTGACTAACATCTTCGTGGATAGTAGCGGTAAGATCGTTGGTGTTGGGATAGGTCGAGAACTCGTTGCCATATCAATATACCTAAGTGAAATGATACGAGGCAGCAGTAAAGTCCGACAGTAATGACGCATTAGGGGGTTGCCAGGCCGATTTAGTCGGCTATCAAACAAAAGGCAACTTTTACTGGATCCGGCCAAGGCAGCGGCGTGCGCGCGCTCGTTTTAAGAGGTTCGGCTGGGAGAGAACGCGCCGGCCACTTATACCTGACGCTTTATGCGTTTTATAGGCGCGACGTGCGTTTCGTGTGCCAAACAGCGCATAAAAGTGCAACCAGATTGGCCGTTTTCGTCGTTACCACGTCACGGATTATTCGCGATGTTTCACGCCGCAAAATCAAGTCTGCCTGTTGACTCGGAATTATCTGCCAGCAAAATCCGAAGAAAAAAACATTAAATGTGTACGCATGTGTGCCGCGGCGACTTTCTGTATATTTAGTAAAGTCGTGTGTGAACTAGAATTTACTGATAAAATATCTGTCTCTATAAATTTTAGTAACTGTTTCTAAAAATATTTCGATGTATAATTTTTGCCTCATATTTCACTTCTAATTTCATTTTTACTTATTTATAATTTTTCACCATAATAGCAAGTTGCAAAAACGAAATTAAATTATATTAAACGCTATGTCAGACAACAAACTTAAAAAAAACACACACAAACAAAACATTTTATCGAACAAAATATTTTGAACAAAAGAATTTGTAATTAAAAATAGATGTTTATCGCGGTGTATATAGTGATATTTTATGCAGATTGCTTTAATAACAAGTGCATATGTATTCCACTAATTGTAATATATTGTCGACATTCAATAACACATAAACTATATCAGTAAATCACGATAAATATAATAGTTGGTCAGGCTAATTGTAAATGACAGTTATAAATGAGACCTCGAATCAATGATTTCTAGTCTTTTTAATCAACTAATAGTAGCATTGTCAGATAACTTTGGAATTTATTGTAAAATATTGTTACTCTGAGAAAAAGAAACAAAATTTATGTATTTTTGAATTCTGAGAACTCGTTCTGGTATTATACATAACGCGCACTGTTAAATTTAATTATAACTTTATTACATATTATTTTTCTCCTTAATTTCTGTTTTATGCACAGTAAAATCTCTATTATTTCGTGAAATACCGCGATCCAATTTCGCGTAGTTGCATTCATTTCCTGAATATCGATCAAACATAATTTACAACCCTCGCGTCAATTGTGATACGAGGGAAGGGAAGGGCAGGGAAGAACAGACAGAAGGGAAGGCTGGGAAAGGGAAGGTAGGAAGATAGGATTGATGAGATCAATATGCAGTAAGTCTGAACACGGCGTCCGGAGTTAATGGCGGAGATGCGTTGCGGAGAAGCTTTAACGTCACACTAGGTGTGAAATATTTTATTAGCGATATCTTTGCGTTACATTCAAATTGAAAATTTCGCAATAATAAACAATACCCGCAAAATATGTCCCATATCTTAATAATAAAAATTGTTGCACAAATATATAAAAACATATGAATTGCGTAACTATAAATAGTATAGGTGTAGTGGTATAATAAAATTTATTATAAATTTTTATAAAATTATTATAGAAACACATATAAAATGTTTTAGCTGTATTTTGTTAGGGTTTGTTGAATGTTTTCGTGATCGTTCAGTAGCATGTGCAAAGCAAGATTTTATTTCTTTCCCGCAAGATAGAAGCAGCAAGTAATGGAACTTTGAGTCGTATCAAATTTAATTCAATCTTTATGACGTAAATAAAAAAAAGATGAAATCTCGATTTTTATCGCTGGTACCAGAATATGACAGGACCGGTTTTACGATGCGTGTCCCGATAACATTCGATTTCGCAACACGAATATATGTGGAGCAACAACAACAAATTTTCATCAGTGAATTAAATGGGAGCGTTATATATGTGCGAATATTATATATGTGAACACTTTTAATTATACCTCAAGATACAGAAATATTCTACGAAGATATAAAAACAAATGCTTTTACTTCTTCATAAAAAAATAATAGATCTTATTTTATTTATTTAAGTGCATTGGATAATTGAATAACAATTATCTTGTTATACAAATGGAAAACATTATATTACATTACATTACATTAAACAAATTACAACAGTCGGAAAAAAATATGATTAGAATTTTGTATTCATTTTCTAATTATCAATTATACTTATGTATTTTTCGATTTTATTGAATTTAAAGCAACATTTTAATATAATAAAAATTTTGAATTCATGAAAAAGAGAATGGTTTTATATATCAAGAAGTATTAAAACTACGCATATATGGCAATTGATATTCGAAGTAGTAAAGCAACCATTCAGTCATGAATGTGATAGTCATTTTAACGATTCTACTTTATCGTTTATTAATTATCTAAAATGCACATTGAATCAGTCTGGTTCGTAATAAAGTATCATATATTTAATTTACAATTCGCGATGGGATAAATTAATGACATCGGAATGATATCAGCAGCATAATAAATGATCGCGTTATCGACTATATACATCCACGCGTTATTCTGTCCACTGTAGGTGAAAGCAAAGTGATTATCTAGAGCTTTTCAACTCCCTGCACATTGTTCTCAAAGCCATTAATAAATTTATGAAATATTTGCAGCAAATCGAATGTGACAAGTTTAAGACAGATCTTATTTGTTCGTAGTAGATCTTATTGCGAAGTGGTTGCTCAGTTGCTATTGAAATTTATAGCACATTGTTACGCAACATTTTTACATAAATGTAAAGTATTTTTAACTATTGTTCATTATTGTTAATTATTGTGACTTAAATGGCAAATTTAAATTTATTAGGTTAACGCCTGATATAATGGAAAATCTTTAGTTACAGAACATATTAAATTGAAATATGAAGCGCATTTAATCACGCGCAATAAAGTCGAGACACTTAAAAAACTCGCGTGGGTGGTAACGCAAATTTAAGATTGCAATCTCGAAATAAATGTTTTTCATCCAGAATTGTTTAAAGTAGATTGACCGTTAAGTAGCCAGAACGTGCTTTAGATTTGGATCGCGCCATTAGTATCGCACTTCTGCTGGAATCGGCCGGCGGCACGTGTCAAAGGATGGGCGAAGTAAAAGAGGAAAAAGAAGATGAAGGAGAGAAAGAAGAAAACAGCGCCGCCGAAGAGGAAGGAGAAGAAATCCAGTGGCGCTGTTTCAAGATACGCAGGCGCGGAATGGGACAGAGGAACGAGAAGCGCATATGTGAGGAAGAGATAGGATGGTACGAGGAGCCAAGATGGCCGTACCCACTTCCCCGGCTTCCCTCGCTCGATCCTTCGGGCAGAATGCCTGTCGCGACGAAAACCAGCTTTGTACCGCCAAACAGAACACACGCACACAGCCGCACGATCTCACGCGTATGCCAACACTTACCACAAACGGTTTCCAAAGCCGTTTCCGACTTTCCTCCCACCGCCCTCTCTTCGGCTCATCATTCCAGCATCGGTTGTTAACGCCTTTTCGGTGATCTCAGCGATCCGCGGCATTTCGCGAATGTCAAAATTGTCGTCACCATTGTCCTCATCATCGTCGTTAATTTTCTTCGCGACACGCACGCAGACATCGCTTTCGTTCGGAATGCCAACAATACTAAGTTGCGCCGTTGTACCGTGAGACGAGTAGCCCTAGAGATGTATGGGGGATACAGATGAGCTGGGTTCGGAATAGGGGAGACCGTAGAGGGGCTTTGTGCCGCCGTTTTTGGCGATGTTCTATTTCGTTAAAATAATTGCTGGATGTCACTTTCACGCGATTCTATTACGCGCGCGGCATTTTATTTTATTTACACTTTTATAAAATGTTAATAAAATCCCAAAATAATTTTTCACTTGTGATTTTGCACTTTTTATTGTGCCAGTAATACATTGCAAATGTATGACAGATACTTAAGCTTTATGTAAACGTAATAATAAAAATTTTTGTCGAAATAAAAGAATATAAAAATCACCGAATTCGACAAATACGCGACAATTATGAATTGTCTGAAAATATCGATTGTTCAAGACAATGGCGCGTCGCGTTCTCTAAGATAAAAAAGAACATTTTTAAATGGCGCATTTGGTTCAGAAAGAGAAATTGTCGCGGTAGAATATCGCTCTAAAGATGCAGAAAGGCGGACAGAAACACAACGCAGAGTGGAGGGAAAGAGAGATAAAAGAGAAGCGGCTGCGGAGGCTGTGACACGAGGACCGCGCGCGCATGATGGAGGGAGTATCACCAAGATGGCTGCTATGGAGGCAACGGCATCCACATCGCGTGCCGCGACAATCACGTCGAGTCAGACGTTTCTCGAGGTGAAAGTGTAAATCGCGTCATAGTGCTGCTTTTCTGCATATTAAATCCATTCTGATCTCGACAGTTCCTTAAAACATATTAATGTATTTAAAAACGAAAAATTTTAATTGATACGAAACGACCACGCCCAAGCTGCGGGCGGCCATTTTGTAATGTCAGCTGAGCGCAGTGCATTATGGTAGCCAGTGATGCAACCCTAGCAACCAATGCTGGTTTTACCAACCTTTATTGAAGTTCCATCATCAGGTATTTTCTGCACATCTTAACATTTCTGAGTATTTTTCAAATTTTCTCATTTCTCTAACTACTTCTCTTTAGTAATCTATTGTATATACTTATAATTGACCAGCAGACATTACAAAAGCAGTTTCCTTAAATGTATATACATACAACTGTCTCTACATTTTATTCGTAATCATTGATGTGATTGACGTAATCTATACTATTTAAAAAAAGTTTTATTTATGATGTGTGATAACAGCAGTTATTAATCATGTAATTAATTGTTTAGATAATGAATTAAAATTCAATATTAATTTCAAGCATTTAATGAGGCACAATCATATTTCTAAGAGCTTGTTGATTTTATTTTTGCAATAAATTAAATTTTATTAAACTGAAACAAATTTTACACGAGTTTTATCTTAATTTATTTATTATAGCAAATTATTTGTTTTTGTATGGAATATAGTTTGCTTTTTAAAATTTTCACGAGTTTTACTGTTTGCTCTTTAACATTTTGATATTCGCAACTTATAGAAATTCTCGTAAATAACTGACCAAGTTCTCCACCGTTCTCCATCGCAAAAGAGAATGCTGATATCATCACATTTTAACAGATCACAAAACGTATCCACTTACACTTCATTGCCTAACACACTGAGTACTCTAGCTCAAGTTTCACGGTAAGTATGTTTCGACTCCGCGTACGTTATATAAACGTACTATACATCAGATAAATGTTTTCTCTCCTTTAACAGTCTCTGCTATATTTGATTACAAGTAGCGAAAAACTGCACATAATAAGTATTCTCAGATTTCTGATAAACTCGTCAATGAAACTAAAAATTGTGGATTGTAAAATTCTATAGTTTCCGTTTAATTATTACCATAATGTGTGATGAGGTTTGAAGAAATAAATATATAAAAAATTATAACAAGTTTGATTAAAGAGATTAAAGATTCTTTGTATAATGAAATCTGTTTATATATTTATATATTATATATTTCTATATGAAATATTGTTTTCTAATAAATTATACAATACGACATTGAAAGATGTTTCTTGAAATTAGCGTAGGTCATAGGAAGATTTCAGAAAAAATAGAGATATATAATAGAGATATGGCGAGAGAAATAATTATGTGAAAAAAGCGATTTGAGAAAAAAGAGTAATTATTCGACAAAAAAGATGGAGAGAGAAAGATGAACATTTCATCAGGTTGAGACAAAAATAGATAGTGACAAACATTGCTGGGACAAGAAGAGAAAGGAAATGTACATGGCAAAAAGGGAAAGGAAGTACGAGAAGAAAAAGAAATAGAGAGAGAAAAAGAGGAGTAAAAGAAGCGATATCGTGTCAGGATAAAAATAGAAAATGAAAGATGATCACGCGATGGTGTAGCAAAGATAGCAAATTGAAAAAGAAAGGATTAGATGCATCTTTAAACAAAAAGAAGCGCTACGAAAAAGAAGCGCTTTCATCTTCTTAAAACGTTTAAGAGCGGAATTCAGAAGAAACGGGTACGACGAACTTTCATTCTATGGGAAAGTAACAGAAATAACAAGGAAAATGATTTATGCAGAAAAGTATAAACAATTATTCGGAAAAGGGGACACAATAACGAAGTTTAGATTGTGGAACTCAGAAAAGAAACCGAGAAAGATAAGAGCGAGAGGTCACGTTCTCATTGGTTTCTCGCATAGCTCTCCTCTCGACTTGGTCCATCTCGGCACTTCTTCAGAGCGTGCGCATTCCCCAGATCTCTCTCCGTGGCCCCGATGAACCTGTGTGATGAAAAGCTCACCAGCCCACGTAGAGGGCCTTTTTACACTCTGTACCCCGCGTGACCCTGTCCAAGCCTACGCGCAGGATATCTAGGATTAATCCGCGACTTCTGTTTCACATACATACACGCGCGCGCGCACACACGATCTTATCTGGCTCCATTGTTCCTAAGCTACAGCGTCTGTGTCTTACATACGTTTGATCGCATAACAAGAATCGTACAATATGTATTCACCATAAAAACTGTACATCGCCACTAGATATTATGTAACAAGGGATATCCGATTTCTGATTTTAGCAACGTGTGAATGCAATAGTATATGTATAACATGCTGTAGGTACGCATTCTGCATTCTAGTTAGGATTATGCATGCATTTGATGAACTAGGTTTATTCACTACATATCTTATGCATAACAATATATATTATTAATACAGTTTAGCAATTCACGACTGCTCTGCAATTCTATCCGCGGAGTCTATTATTTCTATAAACTTCCATGTTTTTTATGAACAACATAATGCAAGAAATAACTGCAACAATCGTGTTATCGTGTTCCTTTCGAAAGAATGTAAAATTTTATCTTGAAAAATTTTTTATTTATATAAGAATACATATTTAATATAACATTTCAAAATATATTTAAGTAAAGCTTTCTCGGATAATTATTGCTGTCATTTTAGCACTGGTTGTATTAAATTTTAATGAGATATGGCTGGAAATTCTTGTTGACGTAACCTATGCTTGATAAACTTTTTATCATTTGTCAAATGCGACTACCGCAAAGTGTTATTATCACGTCTGACACATTGCATATTCCAATTGATTTAAATGCTGCTATCAAATGGTAATCGTTGTGTGCACAGTATGCCAAAATTATCGGGTTCTATAGATTAAGTTATCGTGAGTTTTCTTATTAAAGAAATTGTTTCTTCATCGATTTGTCACGGAACCCAGCTACAGGATCAGCTATTGTTTCTTCTATTATTTATTCCACGCCACCGTTGTGTTTGCCGGTTTTATGTTATTTACACATGCACCGGAAACTCATTTATGTACCCACTTATCTCTCTAATCTAACGCGCTCACGTTCAGTCATCGGCCTGAACTTGTTAGCGCCTAAGGTTATCATGTGTAATATCGTTTACGCTTATGCGCCGTCATTGCTTTAAGTAGGTAGAAATCAGTAGTCATGGAATAATTGGCAGAACCTCACCAGGAAACATAATGTTTTTGTAATTATCGATTTATGCCTGTTTTGCTCATATAAAACGCAATTTGCATTGAAATCACTTCTTCAAGGGCTCTATCTCCAGAGAAAAATGCAATTATTAAAATAATTATAGTATAACTACATGTAATTATGTACAAAGCATAATTCACATTAGACATGCTTCATGCACAATAATTATTAATAATAATTGTATTCTTAAATATGATAATTATGTACAAAATAAAATATAAGGATTTTTCGATAGTGATAAAAATTTATTTATATAAATATTTTTTAAAATATATCCTTTCTTGATTCCGTCGTTATTAAATTAAAATCAATGATAAATATTTTGCTCATATAGCATTTATAACTTGAACGTTTTTATCATTGGTCCATGATGCAATCTATGTTTTAAATATGTATAGTAAAGTTAAGAGATAATGTCACCTATATTTGCACAGCAGATTAGACAAGTTAGAATGTACCTCCTGGAGTTTTTTCCAGTATTATGTCTGTTAAGCTTTTTTTAGTACGGTATAACTACTTCATTTGTAGTTCTTTATACAAAACTATGATTATATGAATAACTTCTATCTTTGTCTCATGATAGAGAACTGGGTTACTTTTCACGAAATTTTTCACGAAACTCATTATCGTCATTATTTTCTCTCATCAATCTACAAATTTCTTTACATGATAATTTTATAATAATATGAAATCAAACTTTCGAGCACAAAATATTTTTGATTGCTATAGTTAAAAGCAAATTTTTTCGAATTTATAATGCAAACTCAAGTAGTAGAAATTAGATAACTATAATTTTAGTTGATTTATTCATGTAATAATTAAAAAAACATAGTTAAAAAACATGAAAAAACGTTAAAATAGTTAAAAAACATTAATTTTCTAACACGTAATACAAAAAATACAATGTAATTTTTGGTTAAAGCAGTGTTTTCACTTGAGTAGTTTGAAATTTCCCTTCTTCTCTCCCAAAATTTTTCTTTTTTTCCATACTATGCCTTGAATTTTCTCCGCATTTTTCTTTACATAAAAAGAATTTAGTTATCCTAGATTTTATTATTCGAAAGTAGCTTACGTCTAATTTTTTGTTTTGATAAAGAATTTTGGAAATGTATTCAAATTATTTACTGAGTTTATCTAATTATTCCTAATTTCTTAAGTTACATTTAAAAAGGGATGGACTAATGAGGATATCTGTATTTTCTTTATATGGTTTTCTCCACTCTCGAATTTTCCCTCATTTTTCTTTTTTCCCTTTTTTCCTGCAAGGATAAAAAATTCCCTGAAATGGGAAATTTTCCCTCAAAGTGGAAACACTGGGTTAGACTAAATAATCTATCTTATTTGGATGATTTGGAATATAGAAACACTAGGAATATTATAAATCTTTTATTATAATACATATACTTTGCGGTATTATTATCTATTGCAGCACTTGTGATAAACTTCAGTTGGAATCTATAATGATAATATATGAGATCACCTCCCATCACCATCTCCTGTTTAATATTCTTAAAAACTCAAGTTGTACTTTTCATGTTTGCAATTATTTTGATATCAGTTCACTGCGCTTGACGTAATCATACAGGCAGGAAAACGCGTAATAACAGAGCGTTTACAGAACGAAGCACACCGATTTCATTGTCCCTGTGGTTTACCAATTTACGGACCATTACGGCTAACTTCTACAGGCCATACTGGGCACGAGATGGTCACGTCGTATCATCCATTATTCATCACTCTTTTCCCCAGACTTCGGTACAATTTTGTCCGTTGATCCTGCGCTCCGTCCATATTCCCTTTATAAATTTTATCACAATACAAGTTTTTACGTGTTATTAGTTTTTTCAATTAGTGTCACGGATCTCATCATTATGACAAGTAACACATCTCTCTGGTAGCCCATTCAACGCCTCCAACAATTCTAATTTAACAAAATAAAAAGAATATATATTTTATGAAATTATTTGTGAAACAGAAAAACTAAAAATAATATACTTTTTAAGTAAAAGTTATGCATTTTCCTTCTAATAAAGTAAATTTTCTAATCTTTTAATATATTCTTTTGTAATAAAAAAACAATGATTATGTTTAGTTTTAAAATGTTATGCTCTTCTATTGTAAAATATTTGTAAACGTTTATATTTTTGCATTTTTATTGTGTTTTCTAAATCTATCTTGAAAGACAAAGAACAAAAGAATGCGGAATTTTATCGAATGTTATAATCAACTAAGAATATTCGCGAAATCTTTGCTGCCATTTTAATCAAGACAATGTCATCTAGCACATAATTTATTCATGTCACATGTTACTATACTTAATATCTCAAGATCAAAACAGATTGTCTGCCACGTCGCAAGCGGAATGGAATGTCAAGGAACGTGTACAATTTTTCTGATACAAGGGATACCATATTTTCCTAGCCAGTCTTAACCTTGACGCTTACAAAAAGAATGTTGTGCAAGATGGTCCAGAGACTATTTTGGAGGCGGGGTTGCCGAGAAGAATTCCGGGGGTACAAATACCTGAAGTCACTCCCCTTTCTTTTAGAGCGCTCTTAGTTTAGGATCCGCCTGGGAAGGGAGCCCTCTCTCCAATTCAAACAACTTCCATGAAAGAAATCATCATGGTAGTTGCGTCTAAAACGACTTTCGTGATGGAAGACGCTGACCTAAATTCGGTACAGAAGGCTTTAATAAAGACATTCTTCATTCAGCTTTTGTATTAAAGCATCGTTGGTTGTAAATCGTCGTCGCCCTTTGTGGATCTTACGCTATCATTGCTTTTGCAGGGTTCTAAAGGGTTGTGCCTGACGCATTGAACTTTATTAATGTCTGACATGAAGGTATTGTCCTCCAGTATTTCGTTACGCGGCAGACGCGGTTCTTCATGGAACGAATCATACGATCATATTCTTATTAAGAAACGAAGAGATCGTACTTTGTGCTCTCATACTTTACGGCTAAAAAATCAATGGACGATAAAAAAAAGAGAAAATTATTATTATATCTACAAATTGTGATTTTATAAAAGTCCAAAATTATTGTGTAATAGTATTATTTGGTCATTTATTAAAAATGTATAAAATATACAGCAAAACAGAATATTTGAAGTATTGTGATAAAATTATGATGTGACTAGCAAGTTTTGTAAAATTTCGTATGATATTCGTGAGATATTTTTCGCGTGGTCGTTGCGGTAAATTCTTATATTCCATATATTTCTCTCCAGTCCTATTTCTCCGTTTTCGCATTTACTTCTATCACTTTCTTCCATCCTCTTCCACCGATTTATTCATGTTATGTTCGTGAACGTTTGAATTGCAAATTCACATCGTGCAGTCAATTGCATGGTACAACATGCTCTGAGCTGCAGAGTAATGCATTACTGTTATATTAGACACGATCTTCAACGGTTCAACGGGATGAGTATTAATACACACACTCGATGTTACGTAATATTATCTCCTGTGGTCTTGTTGCCTACTAGATTCGCTGATTGAGACTTTGCGAATTGGTTATTCCGTGCTATATACATAACGCAGTTTCAGCTTGATGCTACAATGCGCTGGAAAACTGTTTCGCGGATTATTCAGCGTATTCAACGTTTGCTAAGTAATGAAAACTTATCTTTTATGGTACTGACTTTATGTTATTGATTTTTCATTGGTATATATTAAAAAATGGCATGTGCCACGAAAATGGCATGTGCCACGAAGAGATTTTGAACAAATCAGAATTAGAAAAATATAAGATATTATTGCATATTAAAAAAAGTTTTCATTGAAATCGATGATGAAAATTGTAATACATGTCTTTTTTCCTTTATTTCCGCAGAAATTTAAAAAAAGTTAAGTTGAAAATTAAGTTGAAAGAAATAAAGATTTGAATATTGCAAGAGCTGAAATCTGACGTAACGAGAGTTGCATGATCATCTGTGATAAGCTCTCCGCCAGTCTTAATGTGACACATGATCAAAGCACAAAGAGCATCAGTGTTCTTATCAAACAGAATATCATTGTAGGGCTCAGAATCAGGCATTCATTATTCATTTGATACAAACAGTGAATTCAGAAGCTTATGCTTCGATGATCATATTTGTACAAAGTAAGCGCGTTCAGATATTCATAGAATATTACGCCATATGCTTTTATATGCCCATTTACAGTGTAATGTACCGGATTCTCTATATTTCCCCTCTATAGAGTCTTTTTGAAACAACTTTTTTATTAATCCAAAATAATATTTTAACAATATAAAGCATGTAAATAATAATTTTATATAAACATCATTATTAAAAGTTTAACATATACCATAAAATAAATATTGGTGCATTCTCTTACATTACATTACACAAAATATATCTCTTTTCAGATCGGAGGTGTCCAACTTGTTGTTTTATGGGGAAATAGGAGATGCCGTCTTTTCATATTCAACATAACAAGGTAAGATATTAATAATTGTTTGTGTATAATATTTACAAGTTACGTTTTTATAAATTATTATGGAAAAAGAAAAATACGAAATTGTTTATCTAAACCAATGTATTAAAACTTCAAAAAATTCAAGAAACATGTGATTATTATTAATAAACTGACCAGATGGATCGACGATACTGAAACGTTGTTGATCAATGTATTAAAACTAAGTAAATTTTTTCTATAGTAGTAAATATATATCATAACAGACAAATGTCACTCTTTATAAGGATATAATGTTCTCTTATAATTAATATAATTGATCCTCTAGCACTAACTTACCCGCACCCTACCATTAGCTCTAAGTATTTATGGCCTCATTCATTTCATTTTATGTTTCAATTCAAATATATTGGTGTAATTTACTTGTTTTTACACACAGCAAATTAAAATAATTTATTCATTTTATTTACTTTATGTCATATACTTTTAGCGTGTACCATATTATGTGTGATTTTATTCATGTGATAGATTTTATTTTAATTATGAAAGTTAAATTTGTATATAAAAAATTGTGCAAATATACATATTAACAAATTTAAAAATTTTGAAATATTTCTAGAAATCTATTGTAAAAGATAAAAGATATCTAGAAACATGAAATATTTCAATCTCGGCAATAAATTATGAACTCTTACATTTCAGTTTTTTGTAAAATTGATTAATATCTCTGAATTATTTAATTCGACATTTGATTTTTGTTTCCTTTTATTGAAAATTATTGGTTACTCTGACATCAAGTTTTCAAGAACAAAGCGATTTTAGCTGTAATCAATAACGCGAGTATTAAGTAGCAATTTCAAAATTTTATCTCATGTTATTTAATTACAAGACATCTAATAACTGTATCCAAATTACATATTCTCGCAATATTCTAACGTTCTCACGTAAGGATTTTCACTAACGATTATCTTACCTCACCTGTGAAAAGATGCTCAACCGGTAAAGCAGATCACTTAAGTTTAAAGAGTCTTGAACGTTAAATATAATAAATTAAATGTAATAAATATAATAAATTGCTCGTCAATTACTACTGGATTATAATAGCTATTCTCGCACGCAACCCTTTCTTCTTAAACTTCTTGCAATTTCGTTTTACTCTCGATAGTTTTCCAGTTACTCTTTTTGTCTCACAAGAAACTCATTCATATGTCTTTCAATTATTGTCATACTTGTAAATGTCAATATTTTTAGTCTAAATTATAAAAAATATGTATATAAATATTATGTTTTATCTTTATCTTTAATTTATAAAAGTATTTATGCATCGCAAAAATTTATAGCGACAATTGTTTCGTTTGTAACGATAGCAGCAGTAATAGTTTGGATTTGGAATTTTTGAGACAGACATTGCACAATATATTTTATTTATTTGCATTCTGAAATTCCTATCGACTGTGAAACTACAGGAAATTGGATGCAACCTTTGCAATCAGATGATGACACGAAAGACCGCTAGATGGCAAAGGAAGCATCTTCCGAATCTTTGCTACGCGATTTTATCTTTATTCCTGATGCGTTGCCGATCAATATGCTAAGATTTTTAACTGATAAAATTTATTAACTTTGAACGATGATTGAGCGAGAATAACATTATCTAGTTAGAAAAGCTATCGTAAAACTACACACGTCAATTTATTTAGGATTATATCTTAAAATGTCACTGTTAGTAAAAATTAAATTACACAATTAAAATAAATACATATGTTACACATATGTTGTTAAGAACTTAGTTTTCATATTATTAATATTATCAATCGAAGAAATTTTTGTTTATGCATATTATCTTCAAATACTGTATTTGACATTTTGGTTCAGTAAAAAATTCAATAAAACGTAATCCAAGTATTGATCAGTTCACTATTTTCTTTCGCTGTCATGTTTCGCACATTTTGAGTTTCATAAATTTCACACACGAAAGTATGGCAGCACGCAACATTGGCAATAATGTCAATATTATCGTAAAACGTTCGTTAACTGCTATAAATGTTATTAAATTGGATACAAAAAAAGAGATAGTGAGTATATAGAAATGTGCAAAACAACGACCGATGTTAATAGAGAAAAAGAAGATTCAACCAGAATGAGAGCTTAAGCAATACGTTGAGCCATTACTTGGAGGAAAGAGCCAAAGCCACCAGAGCGATGAGAAATGAATGCTGGTTTAGCAAGAGCGCAGATTTGCCCGACTCGAGTGCAATGACCTCTTCGCTTTAATGTTCGTCTTCTCGTGTAGCTACTCCTCCTTCAAAATTCTCGTTTCATGACTTTAGTTTTTTTTAATACCTGTAGAATGAACGTCCATTATTCGTGTGGGTTTTAATATCGATAGATGATCTCTGCTCATACCGCGTGGAATATCGGGGTATGATAATAAACACGAAATATTCAATTCGTGTAGCGTATAATTCAAAACTAAGATACATTACCATGATGGCAGAAATCGTCGGCAAATCATAATAACACATAAGCAGTAGATACTTTTATCAGTGGAATCATCAAATTTAAGCTATTAAGATGATATCTGATATTAAAGGGAGATTTTTGAAACTAGCTGTAAGTGTCGTTTTGAAGAAGGTATTTAGGTTCATTTGTTGATGTAAATATGATATCCGTTACACCTTCCCCATTCACATGGTGACTTTCCTCACGCGCCCACTATATTTGACACGCGCCCTTCTACGCTATAAGCTTAAAGGCTCTGACTTTTACGATTCTGTTCAAGTGGTCATAAAACCGAAGTTTATTGCCGTCATGATTTTCAAGCAAACGGGCTGCCACCTGTCGGAGTCTCGCAAAGCGAAAACTGTATTGAGTCTTCATCAACGGCACTACCAAATTAAAAGCTTAATAAACTTCTATGTAATTTAAAAGCTTTTTCAGTGTAGCGATCGACGATGCGTATAGTGAAAATACAGCCATTTAATAGAAGTATAATTCTAGTATCATACATTACATTCATTTTTATATCTATTTATTATCTATGTTATTTAACAATTAAAACTAGAGTCCAGTAGCTAGTTTTTATATAGCTGATTTGAATATTGCGGATGTCATTTCGCTTACTTAGAACGATCCAATCGTTTTACCTATGTCCCAGTGAGAAATGATGTCGAGTCAACGTAGAAACTGTCGAAATCAACGCCGATTCGACATCGATCGATGAATCATTTCTCACTGGGTGTAAATATTCAAATTTGGAATATTTTTTTTCTCGTGCATTTTTTAGAGCAAAGCAGGTGGCTAATATTCTAAGCATTCGCAATGGCGAGAGCGAGTAAGCAAATAACTAGGGTCAACTCCAGCGAGCAGCTTATGATGGGCATTACTAGGCTCGTTACGGGATAATTTACGAGGTGCGAACCGCGGGGACGATAATCCAGCGACATTTACATCCCAATAAACACTCCTGATACTAGCGTGGCGCGCGCCGTAGAAGTTGCTTGTTCGACTACTGGCGTTACGGAGCTCACTTTTACGACATTTTAATTGTGCGATCGTCGTTTAATTGGCCCATAAAATAACGGTGTCCTTCATAAAAGGCGTTTACGATAATATTCTTATCTTTACATTTATTCTTATCTTTACATCGTCTTCGCATCGTCAAGTATCGAACCGGTTCAATCTAATGCAATCTCAAATAATCGAGGTGTGTTTCATAGTGCTTTTCATTCCTAAACCCGTTTACCTTCTCGTTTAGTGTACGACTTGTCGATCAGGCTATTTTGTGTCACGATAAATTTACAACATTGCTACCGCAATAACGATAATCACGAGATAGCTCGTTGATGTTGGTCGTTTGAATGTCTGAATGGATCTGGCGAGGTTAGTTCGCTACAGGACTCAAAGGTGGCGGTGCACGTATCCCCACGAACGGTCGCAGAGACGAGAAAGAGAAGGCAGAAACATTGCGTGACGCGCGTGCCGCGTGGTTCTCCATCTCCCTCTTTCCCTTTCTCTCTCTCTCTTCAGCGTACGGCACGGCCACAGCGTGCCTGTATCCACCGGTACCTCGCGTGTTTCAGTAGTGGGGGTCTGCGGGGCGGTGCCTAGCCGCTCATGGGCGTCGTTCCGACTTGGAACTACTTTCACACGGCGTAGGAACTTTCATGCCGTACCAGCGCGGCATTCGTGACGAATTCAATTCTGATTGGTCCTTAAGTATAACCTCCTCCCTTAGCGGTACGTTCTCCCTCCTTACCACTATCGGCAACGGCACTCGCTCCGCTTCGTCTCACTCTTAGTTGCAGCAATTGCGCATAATGTTCTTTCTTTTCTTCTTTACTCCTCCTCCCCCTTCCTTTCGTCTTCTTATCCGCTTCTGTGCTCGTGTCTTTACGCGCTCTCATCCCTCTCTATTTTCTATCTCATCTCTTCCCTTTCTTTTCACGACGAGAGAAGTTCTTTCCTCTTTCTACCTCACATCGTCTTATCTGCTTGCGCGTCTCAAATGTGACGCGCACGGCGAGCAAGTACGAATTTAATCTGGCGGTACGTCGTTGAGTTACTGGAACGCTCGATAGGGGGCACTGAGGAATCGTATCGTGAGAAAGAGGGAGAGGATAGAGATCGAATGGGAAGGGAGAGGACGAATAGTTGAGAGGTGGAGCGAGACAGACTCAGAGGGTGAGAGAGCAATTGTGGGGGGAAACGTTGGGGGTGGAAGAGGGGGACAACAACGACAGAGTAGAGAGAGCTCGGTTATCGTAGCAGGAGGGGGATGGTATACGAGGGACAAGGAGGGATACGGCACTGCGAGCTCTCCGTTAGGACGTAGTACTCCGGAGGAAGCGTATGCGTGAGCGAGAAGCGACAGCCACACGAATGGGAAGGAGTGAGCGTGATAGGGAATAAGAGAGAGCGCATGGAGAAACGGTGGTTGGTGAAACAGGGAAGGAAACTTGGGTGTGAGTGCGAGAGAAGTCGACTGCGAAGAACAGGGACGAAACGAGGTGAACGAGCAAGCGAGAGACGGACGACGGTACAGAGTGGCGGTACACGGGGCGCGAGAAAAGCGGTAGTGTGCCGTGGACCACCGCACTGGCATACCGTGATTCGTTACGATTCCCATCGTCCTCTGATACTTGTACCGGATCTCACAGTCGTCAGCGAAGTCACGATACGACAAGTGCTAGTGCAGTGCGGACTAGCGGAGTTACTTTTGATTCCGTGACAAATCGACCGGTTCCTTCCTCAAGAGGCTTTCTGATCGAGAACGCGAATTTAATTTGTTTTAAAAAGAGGAAGACAGAGAGAACCGCCCGCGAGGGTGGTTGTCGCGTGCCGGCTGACCGAATCGTCGTCGGGCGAGCACGCGGTAGAGGAATCCACAGGCGATTTTATAGCTCGTCTTATTACCTAAGTTTATTGCATCGTAACGATTTAACGATCATCGCCTGTTTCCATAGTCGAGACCGCCAGTTTATGCTTTGCCCGTAGCGGTAACCATAACAAGACCATAAAAAGCCCTCGCTGCTGACATGAAACCCATTCTGAATTACACTCTCACAGTCTACTGACATTGACATTCTGGGTGTAACCGGCTTATATCTGCCGATGACTTTTATGACCACTTAAAATTGTTTAATGCTCGTTTATTTGTCCCTCATCAATCCTATCACCTGTCGCCGTGGTCCGTGTCAAACATATCGCTTTCTGAAACGCGTGTCAAACATTTTAGTTGGAAACGGTTCGGATCCAAGATTTCGCTTCCGTTTAATTTACAAGTTAAATCGGTGTAACCCGGCATCGGAGTTGGAGTACGGACTAGTGAAATTCGACTAGCCGTGTGCACTCCATGTATCTGTGGGCCGCTTGAACTCTGACTTCTCTCTTCACTTTTTTTGAGTGCCGGTGTTTTAGTGCAAGTGATTCAAAATACCCGGGATAATGAACTCGTACTTTGAGCAGACCGCGGGTGGCTTCTACGGAAGTCACCATCATCAAACAGGAGCGGCGAGTCAACATCATGATCCAGCCACTGCAGCAGCGTATCGAAGCTTTCCACTCGGATTAGGTATGTCGCCCTACGCCTCGGCGCAGCATCATCATCACACGTCATCCTCGTTAGGAATACACCCAGGGGGTGGAAGCAACACAAGACCACCTCAAGACTCCCCGTATGATGCGAGCGTTGCGACGGCCTGCAAACTTTACTCAACGACACCTGAGGCAACCGGTCACACCACGTCCTCGTATTCGACAACGGCAACGAAAGACTGTAAGCAACAGGATCAAACATCGACCCATCAAAACGGTTATGCCGCGGTGATGGCAGCGGCGGCGGTCAAGGACGTTTGGCAGTCAGCGACCTCGGGAGCGAACAGCCAGAGTAATTCGGTCGTACGTCCTTCCGCGTGTACCCCAGAGAGTACAAGGGTCAGCAGCTACGGTGGCCTCGTAGGCGGTGATCCAGCATCGAGTCCTGGTAACAACAGTTCGTCAAGATCCCTCACGTCGTCCTGGAACACCTGCAGTTTAAACTCGTCTGCGAGTCAACCGGTCGCCACACAACTGCATCAGCAACCTACTACCAATCATACCTTCTACCCCTGGATGGCTATAGCAGGTGAGTTTGCATTCATAAATGCTCTCTTATTCGACTATTATCATAACAGCCGCGATGAAATATAGGAGCCACTATGGTTAGGGGAAACGTGGGGAGCGACGACCACGTGGTCGGGAAGGCGTGGTGGATCAGGCTTGCCTGTCTGGTTATACCAGACTAAATTGTTAAAATTGCTTCCACGCGATCAAATTACCTAGAAGTTGTGCGGGACGAGATTATAAAATAGAACGTTTCACATGCATCACGAATAAATCCAAACGAGGATGAAAAATTTTCTATTGCGTCCACGTGAACAAGATGAGTTATTTCACCCTTCCTTTGTTTACAAAAAAAAGCGGAAGATATAGATATATATTCGATGAATGCAGCTTATCGTACTACTGTACCCCGAACGCGATGAAATTTTTCGCAAAGTCTATTTGTGCACCGTTTTGAAATACGGCATGTCCGTCATGAAATCCGGGATAACAGATTTATAATCGTTGACAAACTAAAAGCATTCCGTTGCTTTTTGGTTGTCGAAGCAATACGATGACAAAAAGATTGGTGGTAACTAAAGCTGTAAAAGTGAAGTATTAAATTATTGCTAATTAATAATTAACATATATACATGATACATAATAACATATATATGGAATATTTCTTAAGATTGAGATTACTCCCTCCTTTTAAAGTGAAAAATTTTTCTAAATTTTTCTTTCAATTGTCGAGAGCACATAAATTGTCATTTGATAACGAGTAATAAATGTGTGCTTATGATCACTTTTAAATTGCTAGACTTACCTCACGTTCCCATACGCTCTCGTATGAAAAATAAATTCCACGAATTTTTTTATTTTCGCATGTACAATGTCAACATACGCGGGTTATGTTGTGGAAAATCGGCCGTGTACTTGGCAAAATTATGTCTGTTAGATAGGTAGAATGGAGTCAAGTGCGTGTAAAATCGTTGGGTACGTTGGGTATAATGGGGAAGTCCTCGTCCAATTGGGGGTTCAAGTGCCTTCCCCACTGTACTCACCCCACCGGAACCCCGAATTCCGGTAGTCAGCTGTTTCTAGCGATGTCTTTGTCCTTTTCATTGCGAGAGAGATACTCCCGAATAACCTTCTGCCTTGCTATTAGTAGATATATAATCAAGGCCTCATGGGTATCGCACTTTCGGTGAGACTATTTCCTTTACCAGCTCAACTGAGCCTATGTTTCTAGCTAGCAGTTTTTTTTTATTGCTATCTCTATCCCTTTTTTTTTACTCCAAACCGCCTCTAGCTCTTCCTTCTCGACGAGGAATCTTCCTTATTTTTTTTTTCGGTCCGGTTTAAGAGTCAGTTATTTTTTTCTTCATCTTTGACTATAAGAGATTTTACATATAAAGGAAGGAATTATTTTAAGAAACACCAAAATACTATTCAAAATATTCTGTAGTGGGTGAACTGCAATGTAAAATTTCCCCATAAAAAGTTTTTTATATATATTAAAAAATATTATCTCTTGAAATCACTATCTTTATACGCTATATTGTATTGCTCAAGAACTACTCACTCTACCATTTCCTTAAAATTTCTGATTTATTACAATTTATAAATCTTGACTTATGTTAATACATTTTTTGTAAATAATATTTTTATAATAATGCGCGAGCACACAAAGTTATTATTTTACTTAAATCATCATTTTTTTACTTATCATTCATTTAAGAATTTAAACGTATAGTTTTCATTCATCTTTATTTTGGTCAATGGATCTTGGATGTTTCGGATCACTGATTACGGGTTGCGAATTGCTTCGATGAGTCTTGGAACGCAGTGTTTATTGGAATGAGAAAAAGTACTTTATCGGCTATATACTCGTATAACAGGTTCTATGTACTCGCAGATTGAAAGTCGTTGACTCATTTCGCAGTTTCTAACAAGTGCTTTTCAATGTTGTTGGTACAATCGAGTATGTAGGAAAATTTATCGGTACAGGATTATGGATTAATTTGTCGTATATTTGCGGTTAAATATAGAGCTATCAATATCTATCGGCAATCGTCTATCATCGAATACGATAAATGATTCTGGTTTACAGCCTCGAGTGTAGAAAATTAATTTACGTATCATTATAGCTTCCGTGATGTTTTGAATAATCATATTTAGATTAGATGATAAATGCAAAAATGTGATTTATGATACGTTATTACATTGACATTAAAGCTTCACATTGCTCTTTATATAAAATTTCTATAATAAATTGACACTTTGAAAATCTGTTCCAAATGTATGATGCAGAGAGTGTGACTATATTAAAATTAAATTAGTATAACTTATACCACGTGACACTATAATAATAGGTATTGTAAGTTTTACCATTTAAGCCTTTACTACATCTGTTACGAAATGCTAGAAATATGCGTTTGTGCCCTATTGTCTCTATTTTTTTAAATACCTATCGCGATAAGGATAATTATAATGCTAGAACGCATGCTAGTGTGAAATACTGCATCTGTCGCTTAATTTATCGCGCTTCTAACTACACCTTTGTGTACCGTAAGTGTATGATAAACGATTGCGGGATCGATTATATGTCCAATTCATATAAATGTGAACATGGCGGTGGACATAGCGTTCGTAATATAAGTCCAGTTAACATACTACTTGATATTAAAAGAACAAATTTATAATTACTGTAACTCTTTCTGTTTTTCATGAGAAATATCATTTCCAACACACACTTTGTTATTTCTTCTTTGTTAAGGTACATTTTGTAAATCGCTTAGGAAGCTACCGCTTTTCGGCACGCGATAGAATTAATGTGCTGTAATTATCTACTTTTATTTATATACTTCTATCTTGTAATGTATACTCCACACGCATGTATCAATACGATTAATTTAGTAATAGATACATATGGTGATAAAAAAGTTCAAAGTATAAAGATCATGTACTCATTAACTTAAGTAAAAAATTTTTAATCAACGATTAAAAAAAAGACTTTATCAAAGATAGAAGTGGATTTATTTGTCTGTAATTAAATCTTTTGTCCATTTTATAGATAGTTTTACAGATAGTAAGTAAGAGAGGGATGTCATTGTCAGTTTAATGAATAGAATTGATATTTAAATTTCGAATCTTTTTCTAATATTTCACATATTACTAAAATTAATTGTTTCTATATTTAATGTGAAAAATAGTAATTTCCTTCTTAAAATTAGAAATATATTGTTTTATCAGTAAGTAATCTGCGATACTTACCAATAGCAATGAGAAATATATCTTTCTTTATAGAGCTGATTCACTTTCTCGGGATATACCCAAACGCGAACAATATTTATCACTCCTCATTGAGGGGTGACTGCGTCTACAGGGTAATTAGAGGGCGCGACGATAGAGGTTGGGGTGCTATTTAGGCATCTCTTCATTCCAGCCTATTGAGAGCGAACCTCTTTTACGGTGCAGATCTAAAAAAGGATCCTTTTTAAAACTACATTAAGGGTTACACGATAACTTGATACGGGAGTATTAATCAAGATAAATATGCTGAATGAAGATGCCATTAACGTAGCTTCCGTTTTCGAAGTTTACATTCCTTTCTCGATGCATTTAAATAAATATTGTTTAAAAAAATTAATGTAATTTACAATTTTTACAATGACGAATAGTTCAGTGATCTTAAGAATTCAGATCAAAGAGATAAGAAAGGAATAAGTTGGTAATTAATTTATATTAATTCATTTGAACAAATACAATTCATTTGTGACTATGTGAATTATAAAAAAGAATTAATATTAGTTAGCGCGTGTGGTAGAGTTAAAAGAATATTCGATGAATCTCGAACTCGGTTGCCGGATTCCCGCGTAAAAGCCACGTGGTATCAGCGTCGCTCCCGAGTTAGAAAGGAGCATAGTGCTACTTTCTGCAATACGACGGTTGCGAGTAGGTAGGTGTTACGTACCTCGGGGAGCAAGCTCGTTCAATATAAAGCAGCTAGGAACAACGTTGTAACCGTAACTTTGACGTTTACGACAACGAAATCGTGGCTCGGCTCGTTTACCCCTCCTTCTCGGGAAACCCCCCACTTGCTGCTATGGCCGTTTACGAGGTTTGCCGGTAATACAGAGCTCTACTCTCGTATCGAAGAAGATCAGCTTTGATTTTCATGAGTCGTAAGATTTCCCCTTTACGGAACAGAAACACCTCGAAGTCCCGCTTTACACAAATTCAGATTTTTCTTCGCACGACTTATTAGCGCGCATCATATCTATGAAAGAAATATATTTATTAATTAAACATATAAATAAACATACATATAAATTATTTTTTTAATACAATATTTTGATAATAATGTCCTTACGAATAATAATAATCCTATACGAATCAAAGTATATTTTATTTTATAATGTATTCTTCTGTAAAATTAAAATATATAGATTATTAAAAATGTAATGAAAAGAATACCGTTTTAACGTAAAAAGTTGGCCTCTATATATCAATGCATATCATAAAATCAATTGTTGAATACTATTAAAGGATTATGTGATGGATATGCATCGAATATATATGTTGCACACAGATGATCGAGCGATCCGGATTTCTTCCATGTATAAAAGTGTACGAAAACTCAGGTACACATAACATAGGCACTCACACTGTAGCATCGCGACCTAAAGAGGCCCAAGTGAGTGCGTTCTTCGTATATGGGGAAGAACCCTTTCCATGTGTTGCTCCGTTGGCCCGGATGAAGTATGACGTACGAGCCTCTCCGTATGACTTACTACGCCCTTTTTTCCCTTCTCCACGCCCGCCGCTCGTACTGTTCAATCGAAAAACATTGGAGCCTCCTCAAAAAAATGTGTGCTCTTTAGTTACAATATGCACCTTTCAACAAGGGGAAGAGTAAGGATATATAACATAGGAAATATTTCTATATTTGTTATTATTGTACGTCATGCCGGATGTTTGATTGTCTTGAATATTTCGAAAATGGAGGTGTAAGAATTAAAAATAGCCGACACATTGTATACGTATCATTTTATTATTGTCGTCTCAAAAAGTCTTTTGTATCTGTATCTACATACTCTCCGAATCTCGAACTCGAACTCTTACCAAAGTATCGAACATCCATTCTTATATTATTGCAATTTTACTATTAGGAAATTAATTAATGAGAATGAAGATTAACGGAAATAAAAAATTCAAAAGTTTTGAGCAACTTGACTGATGATGAAGTTTATGCTTTTTTCCTTCTAATAATCGGTTTTATTAATACATATTCACATCAAATTACCGAATATCCATTCTTATACTATTGCAATTTTTACTGTTGGGAAATTAATTAACGAGTATGAAGATTAACGCAAGTAAAAAATTCAAAAGTTTTGAGCAACTTGACTGTAATGAAGTTTGCGCTTTTTCCTCCCAATAATCGGTTTTATTAAGACATATTCACATCATTGTTTGATGGATAAATACAGTAAAAGTACTGCTATTCATCTGTTGATACAGTGCTAAACTGGTAATGATCGATTATACGATTCCCGATGTTTTTTTGTTTTTGCTAGATTCTGCTTTGCTGCGTGCAAGTAAGAACGGCAGCATTAGTAAGAAATCATGTATGATTAAGCGGAAGCGAAAAGTGAAAAATGAACATTACGAGTGGCGTGACGAGGCATTAGCAAGAACACAATTTTCATAATCATTCCGGCATAATCCACGAGTCTAACCAATCGAGAAATTACTGTTGTACTCTACAAGGTAGGCTAGTTTTGAGTGCAACCTCGGCGCCATTAGTCGAGATATGCCTACAGGTACACATATACGTGTATCTCGCGGACCCTTCGTATTTTAATTTAAGCATCGCCTTGCGTCCAATCACGCTATATTCGCGCTACATCCGACTTAAGGTATAATCTTTGATCGATCGTATCGTCCGCGTCTTGTCCCACGTCTTGCTTCTTCCTCTCGTAACTAGTAATTTTGACCCGCATGGTGCTTCTCGAAGAACTTCAGTGAGCTCCTTATTGTTATTATATTTAAGTTCCGTTCCACTTTTAGTAATAAAATAATTATAAATAATTATAATATGTAATAAAATAATTATAATATGTAATAAAATAATTATAATATGTATATATAACAGAGAGCCGCAGACAAAAAATTCGAACAAATTGTAATCGTCCGTGATTTGAGTAGAAACATTCAAACTTCAAGTTCAAAAGAGCGTACAGTTTCAAGTGGAATTGTTTGATCAATTCTCGATGTGTCTGTAGATTCGACTGAAACAGTTTCAGACATCAAGAAAATTTCAAACAAACATATTGTTCTTTGCAAATAACTCTGTCTCAATGCATCACTTAACTTTATTTCGTCGTTTTCAGTCTCTTTCTTATTAAGATATTGTATGACGAAAAAAATGCGTAACTGTCCAACATCTCCTTAGTTATAATCCTTTCAGAAAGAATTACGTGTGAATTTCTTTTGTCTACGAATTACAATGGGAATGAAAAAATTTATATATGTGGGCATAAGCGTAACCCGCGTAGAGCGTTGAGGTGTTGAGGCACTGATCGGTACGTCACACCGCTAGTATAGCGACTGCCAGGGTTCTCAATTTGATGGACGAGCTGTACAACTCGTGCGTTAGCCTGACTTTATATACCGACACTACCGTACGCTACCTCGCCGTTTTGCAAATTCCATGCCGTAGAAATTATTGTTAGCGGTCAGTATTAATCTTCGTATATCGTCACCAACGTCTGTTTCGATCAATTAATTAAGAAAAGCTTCTAACAGAGAGACAAATGCTTTCTGATATGCATTATGATAGGAATATACAAGTAATGATTTTGTCTAAGTCTTGTATATATGTCTGTATAGAATTTGCGTGCAGCAAAGATTTTTTAAAAGTTTATTAAGCGTTTACATTTTCTGTGTTTTTAAATAATTTTAGTTATTTTTTTTTCAAGGTTTTTCAACTTTTTAAGATTAAAATTAGAAATATTTCCTTTTCAAATAGTCCAATTTCAGATATTTAGCGATTGGCATGTTAAAGATGTGGCATTAACAACATTTTATATATATATATATATATATATATATATATATAATTAAATGAAATTAATAATATTTAAATTAATATTTAAATTAAAAATATATATATATATTGCCATATTGCTTAGGCTCGAAATATATACTTTGAATCAGTGCTTCATGAAAAATGTGTTTAGTTGCTCGGTGACTGGAACGACTATACCACCACAAAAACTAGCCGTGATTGTGAAGAAAGATGGTACATAGTAAAATAATTGATTCGAAAGCATTCTTGCGTACGTGTTTCACGGTTTTTGCCTGTTATGTATGAAAATATCATTTAGCTAGAAGAGTAGGTTCCGAGATATCTAAATTGGTTAGAAAAATTAATATTTATCTGAATTTCAATTTTATTTCGCTATAATTTTTAAAAATCACGAATAGCAGCGATTATTTATGAATGAAATTTTAATAAAATTTCGATTTGTACACTAATTGAAATTTTATGTGTTTGTCATATTTATAATCAGCAAAAAATGCTTGAGCATATATAATTAAATTAAGAATTTTTTAACAATTAAGGAAATATAAAAAGCACAATACTTTCTAATCGACATAATGATTTACTTTTCACATTACCGTCGCATAATATTATCGAATCACTGATAAGGTCGTTCGTTTTATAAGATACGCGTTGAAATCTAGCCACTGGCAACCGCACGAAAAATATTTTCGGAACACGTTTCACCTATGTTTCTTCCTTATTCTTCTCACGTATCAACGTATCTACTGAAGTAGGCTCAACGCGTCGATATTTAATTAATACGCAACGACGTAATCGAGTCCGTTGATACTGCCAAATAGTCTTCCACGTCCATAACTCACACAGCACTTTTTGCACCAGCAAGCTTGCCCACCGTTCTTCCCGTCTGCCTCGGGATGGGCGGCCATTACGGACAGCACCTGCCACTCTCTGGCTACGACCTGACCACAATGCCTTTACTACTCCCCATCATTGGGGGAACATTGTTGTCAGTCTCCAACGATCTTACCAACGTAATTTAACGAATCTTAAAAAAAAGATTAGATCTGCCTAACGTAACAGGGAAATTGATATCACAAACTTACTTATTTTTATTTTTACGCTATTATCATATGCTGTCATTTTTACTTACAAATAAATATATATATTTATTATCATTATATATTTATTGTTATTTTTAAATCCATTTTTATATTTAATTAAATACATTTTTATATTTATTTGTAAACATTACAAGAAAATATCGCATAGTTAAAAATATTACAGCAATTAAATTATTTATTAAGGATTACATGAATTATTGATGCATATTTGCAATTTATTATTCACAAACAGCTTTATTAATCATTTGACAATTTATCATGTTTCTATATGTGCTATTATAATAAATAATAATTAAATTTATCGCATAAAAATTTCATGTGATTATCATTATTAAATACTGATATTAAAATAAAATTTTTTAAAGGGAAAAGCAGCTATTTTTTTCAATACATTTTATTTATTAAGAATAATGTGTCAAGGAAGATATATATTAAAAGAAGATACACCCAATCCGAAGATATATATTAAAATCGAGCAGCAGCCAAACAAAAGGACTTTGAAATTAAGAAGTTTTCACTTCTCAGACGCTTGGCGTCTAAGCAAATCTTTTGAAAGAACGAAAGGTTGCGGACAGGTAAATTATGTCCGAGCTACAATATATTTCCATTTGTCTTCGACTTTCAATAGCTGTGCAATATAAATGCCCAAACCAATACCTTTTAGCAATCAATTTTTTTTTGGCCAAAAACATTTCCAAAGTGAATATTTAATTGTAGTGAATATAACAGCTGACAAAAGTTTCATTAAAAAATGAATGACGTGTACAAGTACTAGAAATTTTCTTACCCGATTGAGAAAAGGGAAACTTTAGCTGATTCAATCAGTAAAACTGAATGAATAATCTGCGAAATGTACTGAGATCTAATCTGGAAATGCTTTTTGTTAATGAAAATGTACGATACACGAACATTTGTAGTGAAATTATGTATTCGTCACGTATGTCTATTTTATCAGTATGCGTACAGAGCGTTAGAGACAGAAAGAGAGCCGCAGCCAGTCGGCAGCATTGTGTAGCGATTAAGCGTTCGAATCGAGCATTATGTAACTCAACGATGTCACGTTGCTCGACTGCCATGCATATATACTTGCTATATACTCTCACACACAAAACCACACACATATGTACACGCGTGTAAAAGTTATGACGTATTGCCTCTGCGACATATTTATTAAACGTTACGAAGATATTAGACTGACATGAACCGACATGTGCTCAAATATGAAACAAGCATTTGTTTGTACTCCATTAGCTCCGATAATTTATGTACGGCTACTGTTCAGAGATGTCCAGAACTACTCTTCCCATGCTTTCACAAATAATTATAATTATAATTTTTTAATAATGTATATCGTTTCTATTCTTTTGTCTTATCACGATATCTAGTTCGGCGAGAAATCGATTTTACGATTATGATAAACGGTACTCCGGGACTATTTTTATCGATAAATTGCATGTACTAACATTATTTTTAATATTGGGAGAAACACAACGCATATCGACAATGTGTATCTGCATGTGCTGTGCAACAATTATGGTAATAAAACGCAATTCTTCAGAAATAGGCTCTACAGAGATGAATTAATCTCGATGAGAATTAAATTGTGCAAGCATTTTCAATGATATAATAGTTGACCACAAAGCTATAGACCGTTCGTTAGAACGTATAACAGCTACACACAGGACAGAACTTTTATTGCATGGAGCAGGTTTTCTCTAGGAATGCACGCACACACCCGTTTGTTTGATTTATAAGCCGGCTAAAAGCGGTCTTGCATCCGACTATATATTATACATTTCAATAAATTCTATATGCCGGAGCAATTATGCCTTAAAAAAAAAGACTATCTTTATTCTTTGTTCCGATTTACAGAAACGTCAAAATCTTAGAAGCCACTTTTTAAAAAAATATTCAATGGCTGGAAGTTTCTATATACTATAAATAAAATTTATTAGAAATATAAAAGTTTTCTTCCGTATTGCCGGATGAATTATTGCGAGATAGTATTTTGGGAAAAATAAAGAAAAAGGGATGAATCAGTTAGAACATGTTAAACATGTTAAACTAGAACGTATTTACAAAATGTTTCTTTTGTAAAACTGTAATAATAAAGTATATATAATATTTAAGAATACTTACAATAATAACAAAAGCAGCGAGACTCACTTTACTTTTTGTGTTCACTTCAGATCCAAAAGCTATATTTTTTTTCTGAAAATAGCCTAATGATAACTTAGAAATCTCTACGTAAGACCTCAGAGTAGTACCATACTATAATTCACCTTAGTCGGCAATAAAATTGGCGGGTCGGGTACGTCGGCACGTTCGTCCTTCAAATTGTCGTTTTACACGACAAGAAGAGAAGCACAGGTACAAAACTAACACTACCAAGGCACACTAATATCTACGACTTCCCTGACAACTAAACAGCGTTTCCACGGTGGATGACGGTGGAAAGAAACCGTTAGGTTTTTTTTTTTTACGAAAAAAAAGTCATAAAATAAGCGGTCAAAGCGACGACAATGAACATAACTTTTACTTTCCATCTTCTTTTGGACCTACTTTAGATCCACCCGAGTCCGACCTGTCTACGAACCCGCCAGTTCAACTCAATCCGTCGTCGATGCCTCATCGATAGCTGCGTCTAACGGAGAGATGTCTCGCGAATTCGATCTGTCTCGGCGACTTTTAATACATTATGTTAACGGTTTAAAGTCTTATATCTGTGTTTGTGTGAAATTGTCGAGAGTGTAAATCAAGAATGTCACATTAATATTACATGTACTCTAAAGCAAGTAAAATTATACGATTGCTCTTTTCAATGCAGAAGTATGTTTTATTTCACAAACCAGTTTTAGTTCATGTTTTTATTGTTGCGCCTCATTTAATCGGTGCATCTAACCTTAAGAATTTATAATTTTAAATATGCTCTCTTTAATTGATCGACATGTAACGGACGGGAACAAGATAATGTTCAGTATGTTTACATGAATATCTGTCGCGCGCAAGCAAGGTTGACCGAACGTGAACCGAGCTGCAATGATCTTGGACAGTACCGACGCAAATACATTGCGCTCCGCCTACGAAGATTTACGACGCAGCCCGGTATGTGAGTGCAGTGAGTTAGAATCGCAGCAGTCAGCACATGCGCGCGAGAGAAGTGAGTCGCAGAAAAACGGGTTTCGCAAATGCAATTTGAATCGAAGTAGAGCTCGGCAGAGGCCGGCGCTCGGTGATAATCAGTATCGCTCATCGGCTTTGTTCGGCATACACGAATTCTCGCTCCTCCAGCCCGCGAGCGTCGCGGATCGTGCCTTACGTAACTGGGGGTGGGTGGTCTGCAGCTCGGAAACACCTCTTTCCAGCTCCCACCATGCAAACCTGCGGCATAATCGGTGCCCGGTAGAGTATTCTTACGGCCGCGCGATGTATCTTCCAAGTAGCAATTTTCTCTTTTCGTACTTATCTCCATTTGATAAAAATTAAAAACGTGGACGCGGGCGCACGATAAAATCACCCCACCAGGGGTTAACGTGCCGCTCCACGGATTTTTGCTCCTTGCTTTTGTTAACGGTCTCAGTCTCGCTAGTATTCCATCGCACATTTCATCCCTCACTACTGTTCTTTAAATTATAAATATACTCACAAAGTTGTGGATGTTGCTAGTAAAAAAAATACGTCGTACTTGTGTTGTATTCTTAGGCCCATTTTTATCAGTGTGGATTAACTTTAATCTCTGTTTAATTTAAGCCAACGGCACACGATATTATTTTGTCTATTTGCTTACAACAGCCAATTAGGATTAAGCTTCAAGTCACTTGAGCTAGAATTCTGCATCCTTATTGGCTCGTAAGAAATCTAGTAGGCAAAATAGTATCGTGTGTCGTTGGCTTTACTTATTATCTTTTTTCGACTCTTAGAACTGAAAAAAGATGAAAAGTGAGTTAAATCAAGGTAAATATTAATCTACATCGGTAGAAATAGACATTAGTCGCGTCGATGGAGCAGAGATCAATGACAATCTCGGCAATACTTCTTTCCGGCAATACTTCTTTCCGGATCCTTGGATAACAAGTGGAATACCTATGCGACATACGCAAAGAATGTAGTCTCGTGACCTATTTCCCCTTTCAAGTTTCGCGCGAAAATTCACCCACCACATCCTGCAATTTCCTCGTATCGGTGCATCTGAACGATATTAGAATGTGTATAACATGCAACGCGTATATAACATGCGGTTGTACAATGTGCCCTATGCCGCATCATCATGCATCGAAATTGGTATTCAGCCTGTCGATCGCTCATTACTTACTCTCCGTAACTAAAATTACATCTCTCACGTTTTCTCTCTCCCCTGGCCGTTCGCGCAGTGGCGTTTACGTGTGCACGCGAGGACGCGCGCCCATGCATACCGGGCGTTTTCCTGAAACGCACGCATGTGTCTGAGGGATCCAATCGTTTCGACTATCCGGTCGAAACGTTGTTAATAACAAGATCACGAACTGGTCCGACGCACATATGATTCGATTATTTTCTCTCTACCTCGGGGAAGTATCGGGTCAGATCGTACCGTCCGAAATCTTCTCGCGGGGTACCGAGACTGAACACAGACCTAAACGCCAATTTACCGGCGGAAACTTGAAATTTGCGTGAAATTACTTTCTCGTAAACACTAATTTTGGTAGGATGTGTGCGCTGGGCGCGGACTCGTGAATCCTCCTTGTTTTCGCTCCGCGCGCACTTTCTTTGTGAAATATTCTTCGAATAGTTAATCGCTCCTTGTTTTGTCCTTCGATGTTCCTCTTCCTACACTTCTCCCCCCCGATCACCTCCGTATTATTATCCGTTTTTGCGCTGGCATCTTTTCTCGGTTCGTAATTCCCCTGGGCGCCATCTTCTTTCCCCATTACATTTTTGCATCGTCGTTCCCTTTCGGTCGACAAAGTACACTACTATAGGCTTCCTTGTACCTTTTTCGTTTTTTACACCACTCTGTTTTGCTGTCCCTACGCCCATCCTCTCTTGTGCACTTCTCTCCACACTCATTATTTTCTCGTCTGCGTTTTGCTTTTATATCCGTCAATTCCATATTTTCTTTTTCTCGCGGCACAGCCAATCCTTCTCTTCTACATCGTGTTTTCGCGTCTCGATTCTTCCTTTTACCAACCGCGGTTCATCTCCCTCCCATTGCCATTTTTTTTTTATTTCGTTCTCTCTGCCGCGCGCCAAGCTTCTCTCTACCTACCGCGCGTATCTGTATGAGAGAATCGAATCTTGGACGCTACGGAAAACACAATGTAGAGAGGAAGAGAGAGTGAGAGGGAGAGAGAGAGCGAGGTGGCGGAATGTAAACCAGTTATGCCGTGTACACCCTTTGGTTAAACCAAAACTGAGTGGTTTTATAGCGCCGATCTGTCTTGCCGTGTTATAACGAGTTCGTGACTCGACATAATATGATAACCCCACCCCGAAAGCGTCGGACTCTCGCACAGAATCGCGGGAGCGCGCTAGAAGAGGCAGTGGAGACTAGGGTAATAAAGAGTGCGTGGCGGAAGAAACGACAAATCGCCGACAGTGACTCTTCTTCATAGTAGGTAGAGAAATAGTGATCGCTGGTGTGTTTAACAGCGTTATTGTTTCAACCCGGGAATGATTTGGTCGGGCAAATTTCCGATTTCCGCATCAGATTTATCGAATTCATAGACACTCTTCATTCTTATGTACAATGGGTGATGCTATCGTTTTAATTTGAATTGAAGGCTACTATAAATTAGCAGATATAATGATAAGTATCTTAATATATTGCATTCATGCAAGGTTGCGGAAATTACTACAAGAAATGGGAGGATGAGGGATGTGGGTAATAAGGAATGTATAACGGAAGAGAGGGCAAACCGCCAACAGTGGCTCTTCTTCGACACTACCACTCAAAGTTTGAGAAGAATACTCTACATCAATTTGTTTTATATATTTGTAACTACGTTTCTCATCACTCGTAAAATTAGCATTGTACTTTATTGTACTTAATTTAGCATTGTACTTTGTATACGTGCATAATTGAATGTTCTTTTGAATAACTCGATAATTATAAATTGTCGCATCTCGTTATTTAATCTCTTAGGGTTCTGAGTATGTAATTATATACTTGCAATACATTTTTTGTTTGAAGAAAATATTCCGTAAAATTATTGAATTGTAACGAGGTTTTGTCGACTTGGTTCTTTCATCCGCTTCTTATTCCATAGAATCTTGTTATAAAAGAACCCGCGGTACGGTCCTCGTAAGAAACTATATAGACAATGTTTCTTGATGACAATAATGACGATCATTATAATAACAACAGCAACTATAATAACATGTTATTTCCCAGGGAAGAATCTCTGCTCAAGATGGCTTCGATAAATGTTCGGACTTTGTCAATGCTGATGATGTAAAATATTGTTTTCCATTTAAAAAATGTGATAATAGATATTTATATATCAATTGTATATTAATTGTTCAAAATCTGCATACTTTATTTATTTAATTATGAGAAAAAAAATTGTATATCTATTTACATTTTATAAATAATTAAGGCGTCCTTTTATGTGCTCGTATGTGCTTTCGGTATACATTTCATAAAATCTACTATTACAGAATTAAAGCCAAAATAAAATTACATTGTGACTAATAAATATAAAAGAAAATTGTTATCGGTGCAAAAGATTCAGCCTGACCGTAATTGGCTTCTTCTTGTCGATTGTTTAAAAGAAAATTGATTTCGTTTATCCATAAGATGAATGAAAGGTCAAAACCGCATTTCCGATTATCATTTCATAAGAAAGCTATGCTGTATCCATATGCAACTAGGCATACGTGCGCGGCAAAAAGAATAAGCGTACGAAGGTACTCTTGCAATCAGTAACTCAGTGAACGAAGGCGCGTGCGCGTTTTACAGCCGGCATACCAAAGAACACGGACATAAACATTGTTAGAGGATACGCATGAGGGAGACAAAAAGGCACGTGGTGGCGGCAGAGAGAGGGACGGGAATTAAGATGGACGGTGCCAATCGTATGCTAATAGAGCGGTCTTTTATTTTCTCCCTTTACCAGTTTGGGGAAGCAACCCGCGGACGTTTAGTCGCGCGCCGAAGTGGTCGAAGTTCAGTCTATATCGAGCAAAATATCGTACGAGCATACCGGTCTATTTTTTGTCTGGAGGAGAAATGAAATGTAGTAGTGTGTATATGTGTGTGGACCTCGATGAAATCTCAGGCATGAAAATACGTGTGTTCCGATATGCGTGTATTCAAATTTTTTTTGTGATAGCTTCAATATCCGCATCTAATATTTAGTCTATCTAGTATAAATGTACACTAATCGCTAATCTTATCTCATAATTTAGTATTTGACGTCGGTGTAAATTGAAGTTCGATTTCATTTATCTTCCATTTATCTAAAAACAGACCGTTAGTTCAAATTTGAATTTATTTATTTACAAAATATTTAAGTGTCGAAGCGGAAGGGAAACTTTTTATTTCTTTATTTTATCTTCGTAAGAGCGATTTTTTGTGAAATAAACAGAATACACGATTTGTATTAAACATAGCATTATCGTATTACATCGGGTCACGATCCCTATTATCTTTTATGTTCTTTTATATATCTTTTTTACCCTTTTGGCGAAACAAATTATTACAGTCATATCATCGCGAAGTACTTTTAGGATTATATGACAAGCAGCAGTTCTTTTCATCCAAGATGATTTTTTTTTAGCTTTTAAATCAATTATCACGTTGCATTTTTTATATTTATACTTTTTATTAAAGATAAACTAAATAAGCATTGCTGATAAAATATATTCTATCGCTGATTTCAAACATCATTTTGCAAAAGAAATAATTTTCTATAATGACCAGCCGGTCGTTATCTTATTTTTTTTTTATTACCTCGTACACGCGGAGTAACTGTATAGCTATTACACTTATAGAAATTTCATTATAGAAATTTGTTTTTATGTGTCTAGAGTGCCGTTACTTTAACTATCTACTTCTTTTATGTCCGTTCCTATTCAATGTTCCCCAATTATGCCGTAACACGAAGACGCAATCTGTCTTATGTAATAAATAATAATGCGCAGTGTGCATCCTTCATACTTCGGGAGCTTAAATAATCTTAATATCGTAAGAGTAGAATTATGTAATAGCAAATTAAAATTAAATAATTTTTTTATAATTTGTTTAATAAGGAAATATAATAATAATGAATGTAAAAGCTATTTTTCTTTAACAGATGTAGTAATCAGAGATTTAAAAAATTGGTTACGTAATCAACTTAAAGTACATGTGTAATAAATAAAGTAAGTATATGTATAATATTTACAAAAAAGTATGTCAAAAAATAAATGCACATTTTGTTGTATATGCTATATTACGATGTAATATGAATCAATCCATGTACACAATTGCGCTCTTAGCTGCGGATTTACTTACTTTGCGGAATAACAAATCACCTTTGATGAACACGTTAATGATATCTTCTCATTTGAATGCCAGTCTCATACGTGTAAAGTTATTGATGCCATCGAACCATCGGGGAAACGATCCGGGAATCCGTCCATCATTGATTTCCCCCACTAGCCGTATGTCAGACGATCCTTTCTCCCATAGGCCTCTGGGTCTTCGAAGCCATCGACCATGACCAGACACAGGCGTTCCTTTTATCTTCTCCAATGCCTCATTGCAATTACCCTTTACACGAAAATATATTTAAGCGCATAATAGCTTGCACCGTCTGCTGATTAATATCATTTAATTTCCTGTCAATCGAAACAGAATTACAATTTTTAATAAATTTTTTCTTGCGAAAAAATAGATACTATATAATCTCTATCAGTATTTATTAACAATTTGCGTTGATAATTAATTTTTTTTTACATTTTTAGATTTTAGTGTTTTAAATAGCGTTTTTTAAGTTACTGCCAACAATTTTATTTCATTAGCAAAAAGAATATGTTAAGATTATTGAGACTCTTTGGCATTAATAGTTATATTTATAAAATTTCAAAATTTTTCGGAAGTAAAATAAAATACCGCATATTAAGGATAAGCAATTCAGATCGATTGTAGATTCCTGATCCGCACGCCACTTAAAATTGAACGCGCATCTTATTATTCATGTCTGCGGTATTAATCCTAGGTTTGGTCCATAATGCAGCTGCACTTAACCTACCCCTTCATCTGTGGAAATGCGCTCTTTGCATAATTTTACCTTTACGTGGACATACTATATTTTTTCTTATTAGACACTGATATCGATGCTCGATTTTTCGTAGGAGAAATTGTTATTTAAATAAATAATCATCAGAAAAAATAAAAAACGCATTTTGAACAAAAAAACATAAATTATTTACGATTTACTGTTATCCAATCCTTCGAGTTAACTTCTCGCTTTGAATATTTTTTGATTACATAATAAATACGATAAAATGAAATTGGGAAATTAAATCGTCGTCCCAATTAAAACTAAATTTCACCGCTAGATTTAGCATGTAAATGAGTTTAAGTGGTACGAGGAATGCTGCGAATGAATCGGCCAGACGGAGGTTGGAAGATTAATTTGTGACGATATCTGGAAAAGTCGCGTCCCTAGCACGGTGAATTCTCCCACAGACGGGTGGTAGTCGTAGAGTTGAAGCAGCATTATCAGCGCAGGCCGTCCCTTGTATGCCCACTAAATCTGCAAAATAACGGCCGGAATGTATGGAGGTATCTAATGTTGCCGGCCGTCCTTTGGCCCATATTAGGTTGCGTTCGTTGCCCTTCATGTGCGTGATATTCGGAAATTTTAATGGTGTTTGCTCCGTTGGCTCCGGAAACTCATCGCGTATTTATTTTTCGTCGGTAGACTTCCATTATCTGAATAACCCAACGCACGAATATACTTACACAAAGTATGCAATAAACTAGAAGATCCAAAATTTTTGTCGGATATGTTGCTATCATACAATTTTCAATTTTTACAAAAATAACATTTATTTATACGAGAAAAATGGCCGTTTTACTCTATGATTTTACTTCTATGAATTAACTTTGCGTTCATAATTTATAATGTGAATCCCAGGCATAAATAGTAGGACATGGGAACATACGTGAATATTAAAAATACAGTAGAACAAAAGTTTCAATGTGTCTTATCATAAGTCTTGAGCACAATATTAACAGCTCGTTATCCGCACGTCCGGTTGGTTGACGCTTGTATCTGAAACGTGCATCAAATCAGCGCCTCGAATAACTAACATAACACTCGGAGGAACGACGTGACGGAAAGAAAAGCGAGATACGAGCGCACGAGAAACAAAGGGGGAAAGTGAAATATTGCGATACGTTATTCCTTCGGTCACAATATTGACTGCAACTTAGATCGACATAGATTTAGGTGACTTCCCTCGTGGACGGGAAAGAGGTGAATAAACGGCTAGTAAGTGCGATGGTGGAGTTTAGAGGGGTAGACCTTCCCCTTAAATTCGCTTAAAGCCGAGGCTGAGTTTATTAGGGTATACGGGACATCCGTGTACGCTTCGACAACCATGAATTCATTCTTGGCTCGTAAAACAAGTTGAATTTCTATCGCCTGTTTATTGCTATGGGAAAAGCATACAATTACAAAAGTAAGAAAAGAATACGCTCAATATACACTGACACAAACATCTTTTTCAATTGAACTCCAATGACTTCGTAAAAGCTGATTTTAATTTGCTGACTCAAAGGAAATGAGTTCGAAGTGACGGGTATTGTAAATTGACTTCTCCAACAGACCAGAAGACGAGCGTTACTACAATCCGCATTTTGCTCCACTTATCGATATAATCGTTATTACTCCAATCTCTCGAATTGTGAACTTTAGGTCGTCGAGATTACTCGCGCAGACTATGGCTGTTGGATCTGCCCTATTATATCCCTCCGATGCCGAAGGTTCCGACAACGATAACTTTTGCGGTTAAACGTGGATCAAATTACTGTAAGACCTGCGGCTTTCCTCGCTACAGCAAGTTAGCTGAGCGTATTATCAGAAGAAGTACAGAATCTTCGACATGTTCCTGCGTGGCGTAATGACCGCACGTTTACTACCGCGTACACAGAGCTTATGCGTATCCGAACATATTACTCCGATCGCTAAGATCGCTAAGATTTCTAGACTTTTTCGATCATTCTCCCTGATCTTTCGTTCTTTCTCGTGGAATCCAGAAGTGTAGATAATCGATTATATCGACAAATATTGCTTTATCGTTTTATTGTAGACAAGTCATGTATTATCCGTTTTATTCATCGTATTTGATACGGTGTGTAGTGAGCGTAAAATTGCTACTATTATCGTGCCCAATGATATTTGTCAACCGCAGACGATTGCGTTTCGCTTTTTTTTTTCTTTCTTCTGCTGATACTCGTTCAGTGAATATCAAACAGTGACAATTCGATAATTGGATAACTCTAAAACGGGATACCTATGAATGGCAGGCTCTCCGTAAATAGATCCATTAATAGATCTAGCGGCGGTGAGCGGTTCATGATATAAACATGAAGCTACGTTCTCTTCGTTTCCCATCCATCGATCGCTCCGATCTGCGTGCTGATTACGGTTAATTTAATTCAGTCAGTTATCACTGGATGATTACAGAGTTGCAGTAATGCATTACTCTGAGCATAGCCCTGCTTCAATTTCGAAAAATTACTATCTTTGGAAAACGTTCTACCGATCACATTTTTTCTTCGACCATTTACAACGGATAATTTTGGACATTTTTAAAATTTACTAATAGCAAGTTAAAACATCGAGAAATACATGCTACTTGTCGGTACTTTAGAAGATTTATCACATTTAACATAATGCTGCGGGTCAGTACCATTATCTCAATATCATCAACTTTAAAGAGACTTGACCAGTTACTTATATAATAGATCGTATAAAGATTTGAAAAGCTTGATTTTTTGTGGTAATAAATTAGTATACATTAATCGATAAAATTTTTTAAAAAATATTTTGTTAAACTGACGTGGAACCTTAAAACGGAGTGAAATTTTTTTAGCTTGGTTGAAAAAGACTGTACCACAATTACCGAAGGGACGCCGCGTCACGCCGATTACAAGGTCACACCGGCGTTTAGCCCAATTCCAAGAGCCGTGTTGTATTTATGTACTGGGCAGCGAACGAGATTAAGCAGATTAACTCTTGTCCGGGTCAGAGAAACCATTTACGTCACCGACTGATTTTGTAACGAAATTGCATGAAGAATATTTATATAATTACGCAACAGTAATTAAGAAAAACTTCGGGACAATAGACGTTATATCTATTTATGATTTATGATGTTTTTTCTTCCCGAAAGATCGAGAAGCGTTTCTCTCGACTCTTTATTTTTTTCGCATATTGATAAGCCTGTTAGCGATCGTTAGTGTACGTTAGTCAGCGGATAGGACTACAGTCCTACGTCTGGAGGGACTATAGCGGCACGGGCGTATCAACTCCTCTTGGTCGGGGGCCGTCTCATTATCCGTGCTCCGATGGTACCACGCTGCGAGCTCGCAAACCCCCTATAGTTGAACTCGTATTATATTCGTATCTCGAAGTATAAGTTGGTATGTTTTCGGCATTTGACAATAATTCATTCTCTACCCAGAGTTGGAGGAAGTGCGTTTCTTTACTAAAATTCCTCATTGTTAACTTCTCATTGCGTTACATTGATAAAGAATTATCAAAAAAACCTCCATCCTCTTGTCGAAAGGCAGTTTAAAGTCATTTAGTCAAGCCTTTTAGGAGCTTAGATTTTGATTTCTTATCAATTTTGTTACATATTATTTTCTTCATTTTACATACTCATAATGCGTACAATATGTTGAATCGTATAAAAAAAATCATAATATAATACAATTAAGCGTTATTTTTACAAAAATTATTACACTCCGTATCTAACGCATTATACATAAGTCGCGGATTATTGTTATAATTTCAATAAACTGTCACATTCCACATTGCAGAGTTCCCTCAACACTTCCTAAAATTATTATAATTTCGTTATCTATGCGCACGAACAGAATTCCGTGGCACGTTAAGTGCCTATAGGCAAAGCAACTAAGGTAACGCACCCTGTGGTGGCCTTTGGTTTCTCGAACGAACGAAGGATGATGCATGGCGATACACGTATATCCCCCTTTTCTCCTTCCTTTCCCCATCTTGTGTCCGTGCCGCCCTCCTTTCTGCTCCTACCTGGCATCGGAAACTCCATCTTCTATCGGGCTTATAACATCGGAGCATAGCCGTCCAAAAATAATAACGATAATAATAACAATAAGAGCAACAAAAAAAGAGGGAGACTAGAGAAACTATTCCTGTTACGTTGCATTCCTTCCTGCAGAAACTCGTCGGACCACCCCGAATACGATACTAACGTGGCACACATGGGACTTTAACAGGATATCATTTGCCTTTTTTCGTGTTTGAATGCTCCACTTGTCTCTCTTGTATGTAAATGTTGTCCATAAATGTTTATTTTATTAACTCGTGTGAACTGACGTGCCATTCAAAGAAGAATACGTTCATGTCGGAAATTATTAATATACATTTTCGATATTGAACAGACAAACAGAGGATCACTTTCTAAATATTGCTTGTCTACATTAATGGACTGACGGAATGCTTTAAGTGAGCTTCACATTTCGGAGGACAATTTGGTCGCTTTCCAGGAGGATTGGCGGTATTCCAACATCGTCGAAATTGATAATTCATTCGGCTCAGTCCAAAAATATTGTTTTTCCGAATACGAAAATTCTCTCTCTCTCTCTTTCTCTCTTTGAATGAAGTCCTATAATCCACAAAATGTTTTACTGTTGTATATCTCTCAAAATCCAGAGTTTTATTTCGTTGTACGATACTATCGATATTGAGGCAAATATGAAATTTGTATTCATAATAAAATGACACATTTTATATTCTCATTTGTTTGATCGATGTTTACTTGGGCCGAGCAAAATACGAGCGACGGTATTGTTGCAGTTAAATATTTTATATATTTTATGTAATGTATTTCGTTATGCTTCGGAAGGCTATAAATATCCTTCTGTCATACTGCTCGTTTGTAAAATATGGAGACTGGTTTGCGCGCGCGCACGATCTTGATAATAATACATTTTCTGTATTTCGTTTTTTACTGATACATCTCTCCCCACAATTTTTTAAATCTCGGATGCTACGTACATTTGATGTGTATGTGTGTGTCCTCAAGCGTTTATAATTAAAGTGTAGAAATGTAACGCTGCTAGGTACATAATCGGTATGCTATCATCATTTGAATAATGCAGACCCATGTTACATTACACCTTCGTCAGCGTGCAATGTAATTTCTTTAATGTCAAGATTAAATTTGGTTTTCAAATATTTCTTTTTATTATCTTTATGTACAACACCCACGTTATTCTGTTATTCTCACTTACATAAGTAATTGATTTTTACATATTCACTATTTACATGTATATGATATGTATATTAGGTTTAAATAGTATTTTAAAAAAATTTATTCATATGAACATATTATTAAGATGTAATAAGAATTATAAGATATTTATATTTATATTTCTAACTCTAATATAATAATTAATGTATTATATTAATTAAGTTGGTCTATCTGTATGTAGTTAACTGAATACGTTGACAATAAACAATATTCTTTTATGTGTTTTATATAATAGATATAATTTTATATTTAAGTCCCATTTACCTACATTTATACGCACGTAAACGCAGTATAATGTCTTCCGTTTTACGATCTACTGTGCCACCGTTGTTCAGACATAATTGCAAATTAATTAACCGTTCTCACAGGGACGTTGATAAGAAATTAAAATTATACGGGCACATATGATTTGCACCGATATGCGCGTAACATGTTTGTGCTTGATTGATTTTTAACCGGGAACACCAATGAGTTTTGCCTTTGCGTGGAACGAAAATGGTCGGATCACGTGACAGTATTGAGCACGTGTGCATGCATACGTGGAACACGGGAGGTAGGTACCGAGCGACACGCGATCGCCGCTTATAAGCCCTTACGGTATAAATTATTGTGATTTCTTTCGAGTAACCCTTGCTCATAGGGATGCGTCGGCCGATCGGCCGACCGATATGCCACAACATCAAAGGACTCGCACGATTCTCCGGTCGTTTTCAACCGGATCTTGAGATTTCGGGCGAAGACCTTCGTTAAACACAACGCCGTTCACATATATATTTAGCAGTTTATTTATAAATATACTTAAGCTTATGCTATTATAGACGCGGAAGACGAGACGATTGTGAAAGACAATTGTAAAGAACAACAATTCCTAGAATAAGCGTAAGAAGAAGCAATGCAATAATAGTATAACAATTATACGAACTTAAAATGACTGTAACCCACACACACACACACACACACACGCGCGCGCAAAGATATAAAATAAAATAAAATAAAAAATTTAATATAATTTAATAATTAATAATTCTTTTATATTTGTATATAATTAAGATATTAAAAATAATTTTGTTATTTATACATATGCTACATTTCGCTTCTCTCACGTGCTCCGCGAGCTACTCTTACATTCTACGTCCGATTTCATTAATCGCAAGATCGATTAACAGAGTTTCGATGAGTATCTGATGGGACTTCGGAGTAAGAAGCGTATCGTCGTAGGCAATAACTCGCCATTACAGGAACGATATGTGAGAAAAGGAACAAATATCCGTGGTGTACCTAGAATCACTTTCTTGCCGGAGAGAGGCAGCGGAGTGGTACACATAGAAGGCGGGCTTTAGACGGCTCACAAATCATCCGCATGCATCACGCCGCAATTACACGACGAGGGTTCATTTAAATCCGATAAATACTACGCCGCTCATTGTATCGTGCCATCTGGTGGACGTGTTCTATACTTTGTTCGTGTATCCACGAAATCGGCCCGGAGGTCCGTGCCTTTTAAGGAGCATCCTTTAAACCTATATTTATTACTTCGCAACATTCAGCTAATAAATCTCGAGCGAGACGCGATATGTAAAATTTATTATATTATTATTATTATTATATTTCTATATTTATATTTATATGTTAATTTATTATATTATACATTATTATACATTAAATAAAATTAAATCTTCGTGCGTTCTTTAAATACTTTTTGTATCATAAGAAAAGAAATATACAATCAGTCACAGAAGAGGCGATTATTTTTATATCTTTTATTACTCATTATATTAAAATCAAAACCTTCTTATGAAAAATCATTAAAGATTCTATCATCTAATATAATAAAATTATAACAGTCAAAATCAGATTATTGTCACAAAACTCGAAAAATGATAAACGTAGGCTGACAAATATTAGCATCTAGTCCCACATGATTTCTTTCATTATTGAGCAATAAGTATCAGATAGCAAATAGCAGCGCGGAAACAAAAATTGGTGTTTCGATAAAGAGATTTGATTCGCCCCGCGGAGCAATTCGTTTTGCCGTGACGCTCCAACGTGTACCACATGGATGCTCATCGCATAGTGCATCGCGACGGGCGCGGATGTTTTTAAATCTCCCCGGAGCCTGCGTTGGAGATTTATCGTCGTAGCCAGTCCCTTTGGAACGTGCGTGCCTGCGCACATGCGTTAATTGCGCGACGCGAAATGCCAAAGGGTGAGGAAGGGTAAGCAGCGAAGTTATTTGCAGTGGCGAAAGTACTTGTGTTGCACCGATTGGCCAGTGGCGAAACCTGAGGAAGGTCAAGGACTGGTATGAGGATCACTGACCGAGGAATGGCCATTTTCAAATTTTACGTTTTAATTTTATTATATTTCAATCTATGACAAAGTTGAGAACATCTGATAAAATTTAATTCAGTTTTATTCTAATACATTTTAAACATCACTTAGAACCCGACATAATTTTACTGACATAATTTTACTGTAAAAAATAATTTTTTAAATCAAATTTATGTAAATTTAACATAAATTTGAAGACAGTAAGAGCTTTTAGTAGGTGAAATCGATCAAAATTATATTTAAATTTCGATTTAATCTTGAAGATTATCTTTGAAGTTGATTGATAAAAGCGCGAACGCTAACGCCATTAGCCGAAGCCAATAAAGTACCGTAAGGGAAAAAAGAAAGAGAAAGACACAGGATAAAAAAAGAGAGATGTGAAAAAGAGAAAGCGTGGATGTGTGTGAATATAAGTGGATAGAGAGCGAGACTATTGCGGATGAAGTTTGGTATGCGTGAGAATTCTGGGCGCGAATGGATAGCCAACGTCACGCCACGCGGTCCCACGAAAAATTATAGTTACTGCTAGGCAATAAACAGAGGGGAGAGAAAAGAATGCTCGCCTAAAAATAATATTACATTTTATAGACAGCCTAATTTTGTCACAGGTTGAAAACTCCGCCACGGAGACTTATAAATGCTCATAACAACCTTTGCTATACGATCTTATCAATGAATCCTCTACAACCGGAAGACATTCGGCGGGTCTCGGTGATTTCTAACTAACCTCATTAAAGGAGGTCGTTTACGGGACGAGATTAGAAATATATTGTTACCGGTTTCGACCGCGACATTTTTATTTTTATTACTTCTAAAATATCATTGATTGCTATTGGAGTTGATTAGTTGACGCAACTCGTTTGGAATTTGAAATTCCGTATCCCATTTTGATGTCACCTTCAATTGACCTTTAAAGGACGTCGTCTAGCTCGCGCGTTACGCTTGTTTCGTATTCAAATTAATCACTGGGTCACATTTTTCGTTTCTCATAAATTTATGTAGAAATAAAAGTTATTTTCAAAATTTGTGTGTCATTATTCAGGATATTCCAAAAGCATATGTATAAAATTTATCAATTGATCAAAAAGTTTTTATATAAAATATTTGATTTTTTATTGAAATTATTTATTCAAATATAAAAATATGCATTACAAAAATGTATATTTGACAAAATTATATTTAAGATTTATATTTTAAATAATTATATTATTTATTTTGAATTTTGCAAAATATTTGTCATGATCTTATATGAAAAAAATGTAAGAATGTAACCAAATGGTGTCAACCAAGAAAGACGGAAATAAATAGCAGATATTGTGTATGTGTGAATGAACGGATTCGGGTGTGGCCTGAAGACATAGACGCCATCTATGCAGTTTATTATGTATTATAGTAAACTTCAAGTTTTCAGTCGATAATATCATACGTATAAGAAGAAGGTACTTTTGAAAGATGCAGAGAAAATTGTTTATGTATTATTGCATACATTATTATTGAATTATTTACAAATTTATGGTTCTTTTTTTTAAACTTTTTTTATATATTTTTCTTTAACACTTTTTAATATATTTTTTATATATTTATATTTTTTCCTCTTTTCCTAATTTATTTAAAAATAAACTATTAAACTATTTATTAAAACTATATTTATTATAATTATTTATTAAAAAATAAATTTAACTTTTACAATTTTTATTTTAGAAATAGTTTATATAGAATGAACATAAATTATTACATTAACATTGATTGCATTATTTCTTAAAAGAGATTAATATATTATCTACATATAAAATACAATTTCTGTGTCTGTATGTTCTCTATTAACTTTAATTAACTTTTTGATCGATCTGGACCAAATTTTGCATATTCTAAGACCATGCGGAAAATAGACAATCAAGAAACTTGGGTACTTCTCCCCTTGACTTCATCCCCTTGACACTTGTGATATAAGAAGCCAATGGACAATGTCGAGTAGTTTAAGCTAGTTTTATGTATATAAGAGCTAATAGAGTCTTTATTTAAAAATGTAACTAAAGTTATAGAAACTTTGTTTTTTTTGGCGGTGGGATTACGAAATACTTAATAATTGTTAGGAAACGTTATTGTTTTATTAAATTTTTAGTCAAAGAATATAGATATATAAAATGGGAGAATTAATGATATATATATACATTAACAGAGTTGACTCTTAAATGATTAAATTTTACTGATAATTGCATGAAGTTTAATGGTATTACTGTATAGAGAACGCGAAGTATCTCTGGTATTATGATCGCACTAAGAAGGGCGCTATGATAGTTTGAAAACCGCCGAGAAGGGGCAGGTCTTTCATCCGTGGGAAACACCCTTAACAGCCATATTTAAATCCAACATGGCTTTTCCATTCTTAATGGAACATCATGGGTCCTCGAGATTCGTAGGTAGGAATCAACGTGACAGTACATCTCGAATCTTAACGCGTGTACAACCGTTGGAATTCGAGAGGCGAGATAAGTCGCGATTGGACGCGTGAGTAAGCGACATGGTGCTTCGTTAGTTCCGTTGTCTCGAAAAATGTCCTGTCGGCGTACAAGATTTATATACGTACGTTCTAAGTAGTGTGATCGACTATCGTCGATTGTTCCGTTAGCGGAATGCAATGGCTATTCAGCACTGAATTACTATCGTATAGTGTGCTTCGAAACTGAAAAAGGTTCTTCTAGCGCGATAATTCATCTGTTAATGAAATATAAGGTAATAAATGGGTGTATTTGAGTGTATTTTATCATCGCCTTAATAACACAGTTCAACAAAAAAAAAACACGGAAACGAGACTATGCGTTTCTTATAGTTTTTTGGACGCTGAACACAAATTCATTCATTACATAAATTCGTTTATTATAGGTACAATATGTGACGTGCTAAAGAAATTTTAATGCAATCAAAATAAAGTATGTTGTTAGGACTTTAACCCTCAAAATAAATTTTTTGTGTCAGTTATCTAAAATATAAAAAAAAGGTCTATACGCGTATGCTTTATACTTATACTTGTAAACACATACACACACATAGGTTCTTTTTGAGGTTACTTTTTGATTGCAATAAAATTTCTTTAGCATGTCACATATTGTAGCTGTAATATCACAAAGTTTGTGAAACTAGCCCTTTTTTGCAACTTTAATTGCAAATTTCTCAAAATTGTGACGTGATGAAACAATTTAAAAAACGGATTTGTATTCAACGTCTAAAAAAACTATAAGAAACGAATAGTCTCGTTCCGATGTTCGAAAAAAGTCATTTTTTGTTGAACCGTGTAATGGACATTTATAGAAATTTAATACAAATTTGATTTATATTTGTGATTTCGTTAATTGATTTATATTTGTTGTAAAAACATAGAATGATCATTAGTAAGAGAAAAATAAACAAGAATAATTGGTAGCTAAATAGCAATTGTTGTCCATTATCAAGTGAGATGATCATTCGTTTGAGACGTTCGTTATTTAGTCCCACTAGCCATCTTGGTCAGCTTTACGAACATGCTAACTAACTAACCAAAGAGAATTTACATTGCTAATTGCGCGAACATGCGAGTGTAATGGCGTCTAACGTGGACAATATTTCATGGAACTCAAACCCTTCGTCCCGAAGCTTGAGTATCGAACATCGCTGTATTTGATTTAAAAGAAGTACTTAATATGCACGATAGATCTGCAATGTTTATGTTATTCTAAGAAATATGTACTGTTAATTTATGGTCACGATTTTCCACTTTTGCTTCATTCTTAAACATATTACTCTTCTGTAATGTAATTTTGTGAGGAGCGTCACGTGCGATTTCATTTAATTTAGTCTCCCTAGTGTGTAAAATAATGCGACCATTTGGTAGGATAATTACGTTCGAAGAAAAGGGGTTTAGCGTATATATCGTGCTACAGGAAAGGAATGCTTAAGGGTAGGGATATCTTAAGGGTAGGGAAGAAGACGGCCACGATTTATGTTGTATAAATACATACCTTTCTGACTTCTACGTTCTTCTCCAAAAAGTTGAAAGTTTCACTAGATAATATTTCTATTACAAAAAGAGAGATTCCATCGAAATAAAAATACTTTTAAGCGTGATTGATTATTTCATGAGATTGACTAAGAACAATACACGAAATCTAATATTTTATTTTAAAGAGATATGAAAGTCGAAGATTTCTTAATTTTTTTGATTAAGTAATAAGGTATAACGCCATATACAGCAAGGTATGTTGATTGACATCGCACACTTCATTCTACAATGTAATCAAGCTGAGAAGTACAATCTAGCTTTGTGGGAACCAATATGGTTATTTGATAGCGTAATAACCTTGGATGAAAGCGCCTCGTATCTGAAGGCAACCGAAGATGGTGCGGCTATATTCCAGGGTAAACAAGAAGACGCGTACAGTTTACGATAACGCGTAAATATCCCGGGCGTCCCCAACTTTTACGAACCCTTTCCCAAGGCGGCACGGGGGTGAGAATAGAAGTTTGTGGTGACTGGGCACGGCCCTTTATACACTTCTACAGAGTCTAACGCCCAGTACTTACTTCGGTATATCTTTGCCGGCCGGCGGTAGATGCGAGCTTTAACTCTTCCACCGCCTGCAGCCGGGAAATAAAACATTGCGCGAAGAAACTTCGCCCCAGCGTGGCGCGTTTTATTCTTTTTTTTTTTTTTTGACAGAGTTGCATTATGCCCGGGTTTTTACCAAAAGCGACGACGTTTTGCTTCAGCGAAAATTTTCAAACGCACCGGGATCATAATTCGAGGTTGAGTTTGGCTGTCTGTGGAATCTATATATATATATTATTAAGTAAAAGACAATTGTTGAAATTTATACTTGTAACATCTTTAGGATGCATAGGAATTCTCTGTATTTGTTTTATAATTCTTTTCGTAACAATATTGTGTCAATTTATCACGTCGTGAAAAAATGGCGCCGGCTACTGAAGAAACCATGTTTCGCATGGAAAGCAAATTGCCGAAAGTAGACAAGAGGGAGACGCGCACGACAAAAATATCACGAGCCATTGAAGATATTAAGAGTCGACATAATTTTGGCACGCGGCTTATTGCATACATATGTATGCCTGCACACATTTTAACACAGACATTGTGTCCGTGTATACAACGCATCGTAACTTTCAGATATGCTATTCAACGTAATATTGCAGGAGCGGTAGTGTATTATGCGCGACTAGAAGTTCCAGTATATATAAAAGTCGGTTTACGTTACATAGAGGGGTAGGTAGACGCAACTCGACTACCACTCGGTATATACGGCGCTATTCAGCTCTCGTCTCCATTCCGCTTCACCAATGGATCGAGCGTTTCGTTTCTTTCGTCTATTGGTCTACGTATGTACATCCGCAGCGTATAGAGTAAACCAAAGCGTACAGTCGAATGGCTGAAAGTTCTGGTAGTAGACAAAAATGTATCCGGAGCTCCGGCGAACTTATTTCCGCGCGTAGCGGATCATGAGACAAGTTGGATAACGATATGGTACCTACCGTGCCGCGCCGCGACAAATAACAGCTAGAGAAGTTTGAGAAATTGGAAGAATTGTTGTAGGCTAAAATTTACGCGTAACAACGGTCCGTCCGGGATTTAACATTTATATGCGATGCAAATGTGTCGTAAAACAACGCTCGTGTTTCCACAAGATGTTAAAATTCCGAAGCGAAATGGGATCATATACGAGTCTCGTGCAGTTGGCACCGATTGTATTAAAACGTTTTGCCGAGAAACGTTTTGCGGGTATTATTGTCACGCATTCGGTGACACAAAAAACGATTCGAGCTTACGTACCCGTAAGTATGGTGGCGATGTTGCACAAACATAAATGGTCGGAAACGTGACTGCGCAGCTAACAGACCGGTACGCGTTGCACGTGCACCGTCTTTTCGCATATCCGCAACACTAAGTGCATTTCTGACCTACAGATGAAGTTATAATTAGACACAGGACTCGTGCAAAAATATAAGCTGCTCCACGAGAGTGGATTCACTAATAATTACGTACATCAGCGATCTGCACGATAATTTCCATCTGGAATTTATTGTATTATTTACACATTTGGATCTAAAAAAAATAATGACACGACTTGATGTTATGACCTACCGGTTAGAACCAATCGTTAAAATTATCGAGATCATTTAAATGCACGAAGGAAAATGTATCACACCCCACTTGAGAAGATCGCAATAAAAGACGATGGGGGAGAATAAACTTTGTAAAAGGCGCAAGCGTGTAAGGAGATGCGGGGGGATGGATATAAGGAATTGCACGGGGTGGTAGTCACGAGGCGCGACGTGTTACCGATCCCTTGCGAAGGGTAGGAAGCAATTATAACACTAAATTAAGGACAAGGAAAATTTGGTAATTAGGGGGATTCAAAAGGGATAAAGTTGGATGGTCGTTTTTCCTCCGTCAGATTCTTTGGAGGCTACCAGACATTTAGGGTTTCCGGTAACTGGAAGTGGAAGGGGAAGCGAGGAAGGGAGAGGACGAGGGAGTCGATTTTTATAGCGGTCCTTATTCTGAGGTAATTTTTATAGCGGTCCCCTCATTCTCTACGATAATTTTTAGAATTATCGGTTGAAAGAACTCTTTACATTATCTCTATCGTTTCTTTATTCATTGCAATCAAAATCCGGTATGTCAGATCCAGCGTGATAGCCGGTAAAATGCGCATTCTACACATTCAGACCACAGAATTGCGACGTTTTACGCGCTGACGCGCCGCTGTCCGTCATGATGGGCGCCGTAGCGCGAACCACGAATCCCCGCGACCGAACCCCCGCAGGCAGCAGAATATATCTCCGTTGGATTACACCGGGCTACCAATAGGATAAACACAAGCACACGATGCGCTACGGTTGCAAGAGGCAGGGGGGGTGGGAAAGAGAGAGAGAGAGTGAGAAAGGTACCGAGAGGATGAAATGGAATGAACGAGAGAGAAAGAGACGGGTGACTTGTGTAGTGGGAATGTGTACAGAGGGTGGTAGATGGCAGAAATGGTAGTTTGGGGGTAGGGGAATCGTTGAGATACACAGGGATGGGGATTGGAGGTCGATCCGTGCAGGCATTGCGATCCGTCAGACTGGGTAAACCAAAAGCATAAATTTAATAGGTTTCACCCCCTTCTTCAAGCTTTATGGCGTCACCGAATTTCCCATTAAATAAACAAGCACGATGTTCATTACTGGGCACCGATTCTCGCGTAATTCCAACCGATGTCATTGCGCCACACGAGAAATTGTCTCGAGAACAATTTCGGGATTTCGACGATGATATTTCACGAAAAATTTACCATAACATTAGTTTGTCGATGTTTAGTACATTCATATTGTACATCTGTAATTTATTCGTACGCGATCTCTCATTAAGTAGCAATGAAATATCTAACGTCGCGTAGCGATGTCAAATAATGTTCGATACGCCCTTAAAATTATTCTTACTTTCCTCATGTTTCTCGAGAGAAACCTTATCTTTTTTTTTCTCTCGCGTAGATTCCGAACGAAAAACAGACAATTATCATACGCATGTACGCTTTATGTACGTGAACCACTGTAACTCCTGCTTGCTGATAATTAGCGCATCCATCAGCCACAGCAAGCCGCTAGCTAATGCCGATCGTACGTTATCGTTATCACGGTCTCCCCATTTTGCCCCACTGTACTGCAGCACCTCCGCCAAAACCCTCTCCTCCTTCTCTTCCACCCCCTCGAACTCGTCCATTTGTGCGTGGTGTGTACAAGAGCCACCAACGGTGACACCAGCAGAGCTGGTCTCCGACCGAGCCTATGCTCTCCAATCCTATACCGCCAGGCAACGCATGAGCTGTCGATACCGTCAATAATCTAATAACCATTCGCCGTCCCGATGCGTCGTAAGTCATAGTTCTGCAGATTTTCATCGGCTTCCGCAGTACGGAAGCAATAACGCGTATCTTTTTGGATTATCGATTCGTCGGGTGAGCAGAAGAAGGCCAGCGAAAGAACGAGACGTACCGCGCTACAAATAGGAATACGAGATTTTACGGCCGATTTATAATCCTGTCATTCCGGACGGATAAGGTCGCCCATACATAATATTTATATAAATTTCACGACACGGAATAATGTCCCGAGTTTTTTTTTTTTTTTTTTTTTAGTAGATTGTGTGCATTTTTAATGTTATTCTCTTATCTATATAAATGTTTCCAGCAGAGGAATATTAATTTTATTTAAATCGCATCGTGGTAAGTAAAAATCGTAATGCAATTTCGTTGTTACGGAAATAAATAAATTAAATGGAAAATAAAATATCATATTATGCGCTATCGAAGTTTCCTGTTTGCGCGTTTTAGAAAGCAATTCCATGTTCGCACAAAGCATACATATTTAAAAGCACGCGTTTTAATCGCGCAAGATTAAGCTATTAACATCCAATGCGTTTTTTCCATCTTGACAAGAATTTCGCGTACGTGATGGAATGTCCATCACCAAGTCACTAAATCCATTTTGCACATAAATGGCGGTATAGTGTCGTCGTCAATATACCGAACTAGTCTTCTTTTTTTTTTTTGTCTAAACTGTCGACTCCAGTTTTAATGAAAAGAGATATAAGTCACGCGCGGAACGTAAATTGCGCGTCCGCGAAATACGAAACAATTTGAGTACGGCCAAATTGCAGAAATGGCCAGAGCCGAAGTGTAATATAGCTGGCCACTATTTTTCGTTTTCGCGTTCGATGGCCTGTGTACGCGTTAAATTGCCGCAATCTTCTATCGTCGACATTATCTCCTCGCACGCGGCCGGACCATATCGAGTATATTTGCTCATGTGTAAGGGTACGGTCATGCGTTCCCCGGGAGTGCGCGTGTGTATGCGAACCCCTTCTCCACCCCCGTTGGTGGTTACCTACTTAAGTTAGATATTATCGGACAGAGGAGGCGATTCGATTGCGTGTAGCGGAGCATGGTGTAGCGCTGATATAGAACTACTAAACAGGTCGTAGATCAGGCCAGTTAGTTATAACAGCGGTCCTACCCCCTTTCTCTCCCTACCCCTGCTTCTCCGTCGTTGAACCAATTCCCGCTGGTGTTCTGGATCATTTGGCGGCCCGCGGCCGTGAGATGCGCGCATGCACCGGCAACAATGCGCTATCATGATTATGTAATCCGCTCTGCGACAGAGTCCGTGATAACAAACAAAAAACACCGAATCAGATCATCGATATAAAATACAGGCACGATGAGCGTTTAACGTTTTTTTCCTACATTTTTATCTCATAATAATTCGGCGTCACAAGCAAACAATGATAAACGGCATCTCGAATCAAAGATCGAAGTGATTTGTTGTAAAAAAAAAATACAAAACAAGAGATGAACTCTTGTAGCTGATGCAAGAAGCTTTATAATTTCATTCGAATATCTCTTTTTGTTCCAGGTAAGGATGATATTACTAAGTTACATTGGACTTGAGATGGACATTGGTTGTAAGGTAAGTCCTTATTTTCTTGGTGCGTAATCTGAGAATCCCTGCCCTCTCAAATTGGATTTATAGTATAAAAAGTTAAATTTATTCTACTTGAATTCAAGCTATGAAGATGTTATATTTCCCATTTCGTTCCCAAGTTTCGTTAAATTCTTTTCTGTCCCGGTCGACATTCTCATGCGACACGGGAGATGAGCTCTCAAGAATAAAGAGCCGTGGGGTGAGTTTTCATCGCGGAGAGTCGGGACCCTCCCTCGCGAGAAAACAGGAAAGAGTCGCATGGAACAGCTGCGAGTGCCTCAGTGATGTCACGGAAGACGACGTTTGTTTTTTTAAGGGTTTTCACGAGAAACGGAGATATAAAGCGCGCGAAAAGAGAAAGTGCACGGAACGATGCCTTCGAGGGTGATCAATAAATATTGGCTCTCGGGGGTGAAATTGGGGTAGCTGAGTACGGTCGGCGGAGGGTGAGGAGAGAGAGAAAGAGAGAGGACAGTCGTACTGCTGCGGTTGCCGCCCCTTTCCTATGGCACACGACGTATGGCAGAAATAACCACTTGGTATAGGCAATGGAGAATCGCTCACGGATCGTAATTCCCTCTGCCTCTGTGATCGATACTTACTTTAAGCTGCTCCGCTACGAACCGAAAGGCAGGGATTGGCCCGATTTATGGAAAAGCTCGCGACGCGGGTGCCGTAAAAAAATGATGAAATTTCGGTATATCGCGATCCCCCACGTTCGAACAGAATCGTGACTCAGCATTATTAGATGTCTGATGTTAATTTCATGGTATAGAAAAGAGATAATCGTCGTAGAATTATGACATCATGTATCGTTGATTAACACGTCGGAACAATGATTACTCAGCTTATATTGTAACAGCTATTCGATTGTCATGAAACGACAATTAATGAAATATTATAGCTGCATAGATTATCGAGTGATGAGAATTTGTTCGATTTTAAATATCGGGGAATATTGTAGTTTTATCTTAAAACTTGTTTCATTGCAATATTTGTTATTTCGATGAAAGTTTTACGATATGCTATAGTATGCAATAAAATGACATGTAACACGGGTGTGTAATTCGGGAGATCTAATGTTGGATATCTAATGTTTTCCACTTGTTGTTATTTCTAAGATAATAAAATTTCAGTACGTTCCACAGATGTTTTTTTCTATACGAAAAATTTTCCATGAATTTTTGTAGAATGATAATGTGTTCATTTCCTATCTCGCTCAATTGTCTCTACCATTTTCCAGTCGCTGCTAAATAGAAATCCTCGTACCTTGGCGGTAGAGCGGTTTTCGTGGATTCGGTTAGAATTTGGATGAGGAAGCTGGATGCTTCCCGAGGCGTGAAATGGCTGCGTTAACCGCTTGCACGAGCGCACCCTCGGGCGAGGAAAGGGGCGGATACTTTCCGCTCTTCTTTCCCTCCCTACATGGCGTAACAAAACGCTTGCTCTGTACTTCCAAGATTTTCCATGAGTTTAGAATATATGCAAAACGATGCTATCTCCTACTCTGCATAAAATGTATCTTCATTACGAGATTAATCTTCTAATAAATATTACATGTTTGCATTAACTTTTACATTATTTCTATATACATACATGGATTAATAAATGTCAATTTGTGGATATATACAGGATGATTCCAAACGTTCCGGCCAGACTTTGAGATTTTATTAAGAAATTTAATTCTGAACAAAAAATTTCTTTTGTAAACATGGGTCGAAAAGTGCTTCCTTAAAAAGTTAGCGTCCAAAAACTTCTTAAATTACGGTTATTTACATTTTCATAAATATCAGAAACGTATGCGTTTTTTTAACAAACAATATCAAAACAAAAGTTGTAGAGAATTAAATTATCTTTCAAATAAGATCAAAATGATTTTAGTCCATCCATAGTCCTTCCATAGGTTTTGAGATAATCAGTTTCAAACGTACAAAAAAGTGTTTTTTTAGCTATCGATGATAGAACTTTTTAAAAATACTCTTCATTTATGCTGTTATAGCCTTAATCAATTTTTAATGTTTATGTCTTGCTTGTTATTCCACTAAAAAAATTTTACTTTTCTGTTATTGTTTAAACTAACCGTAGGAGGATGAAAGGAAGAGTGGAAGGTGAAAAGCAAATGAAATAAAAAGAAAATAAAACTTAATAAATTTCTTGGAAAAATCAATAAAAAAATAAAAAATAAAAATAAAGAAACAGTAGTGATGTCTATGCAATACCATAGTATATATGCCAATATTAATTGGTATCGTCTATAATATATTTTTAATGTCAACTTTTAATTTTTTATTTCTTCTTTTAAAATATACAATTACTTGTATTATTCATGACTCTTTTGCAAATTTTAGTGCTCTATGATTGAAATTGCTCTCGTCATTTCTTGTTCATAGTTCAGGGCAAATATTAGAATTCTAGACTATGTGGTTTTCTGGCATTGACATTTGGAGGATTTAGCAATCCCTTTCCGAAAAATCGTCATTCTTCTTTCCTCCCTCACCACTTTCCTCTGTTTCTTGCTGTTTTCGAGGTTACCCCCCGAACACGTGGATAGCAATATCATCGTACGGATCTCACGAGGAGGTATAAGACGAAAGTTATGTGCTTCGCTATGCGCGAGGGAATCGTACATCAGCAGTCGGACGTCTGCGGGGACGTAGAAACGAACGTGAACGAACGAAGAACCACCACCGCCGCCCCGCCAACCCTCTTTCGTTCTTCCACGTTCCCTCTTCCCCAGCGAACCAGCCTCCATCTCCTTACCAACCTCTCCCTACCAACCTCTCTACACCGACTTCATCTATTTCTCTCTCCCACTTTCTCTCACTAACGTTCGCATCTTGCTGTCTTTTCGAATTCGCTGTGACCCTTATTTATACACATACATAGATCTTTTATATAGTTCTCTATGTACTTGCTGATGTGTGTATGCGCTCGATGTGCTGTATACGTTATTGGTATTCCCTACACGTATAAAATACCAAAGCAAGCGCATACGGCATCGGGCACATAAGTATTTGTGTACACAATACCGGGTGTGGCAGTCGTAGCGAACCATTATTTCAGTCGATAAAGATATGTTATGATCTTTCAAGGACCGAGAAGCAGGAGTACATTACGTATTCTTGTATTGTGAAAAGTAGTTGAATTGCCGTATGAAAAAAATGCCGGATGGAAAAAAAAAAGATGTGAAAAAGAGTCACTATTTCTTTCAAAATCATGTCGAAAGTTGTCAATATTTATTTATCAATTTCAACGTATAAAGAACAAAGAAACATAGAAATATACGAGATAGATTACAAAAAACTTTTTTAAATCACACAGAACCGATATTTTTCGAGAGACAGTTTGGTACTTTGTTAATTATAATAATTGTTGGTAACTAGAATTCTATACTTCTCCTTTCGAAGGATTTTACCTTATGATCGTTCTAAGACCTTCATAAAATCATGTTGTATCTCATATCTTTCTTGGAGCAAAATTTAATACCAAAAAATACACGCGTGATTCACGGCCGCTAATTTTATGCGATCGAGAAAATTAAGAGTAGCGAATGCTGTTTCAATCTCACAGGGAACTATCCTATTTTTCGTTGGTGGCACGTGAATTAAGTCCCTTCGCTATCTTCAGTCCTCACGTAAATTACGCGACGCTCCGTGGAGAGAAATAGCCGCCTCTTCTTTTCCCCGCACCAGCTCTTTCTACTTTATTTACATATAGATACGAAAGCCATTGAGTTGGCAGGAAAGTACTTCCCTTTTTGCGGCTTGATTCATTCAGCATCGATAAAATTTGCCTAGCCGGAATTATCGCCAAGTTTGCATGAATCGCAAACATCGTGTTGAACTGTAATATATTATATATTTTTTAAATAATAATGTGTATAAAGCTTGGAGAGTCTGTGTCCATTAATAATTTCCTTAATTTGTTATTTTTTTAGTAATTTTTTTAAAACATAATTTTCATTGTATTTAAAAACTCACATTTACTTTAGTTTTATTAATAAAATATTAATAGAGAAATATTTTAGAATGGGAACTATAGAATATTACTGTAGAGTATAAAGATACATAAGAATATAATATAAAAATTATTCGTATAACAAAAATTTGTTAATAATAATAAAAATAATTACAGTTAAATAAGTTATAGTCAGTCACGTTTAAATATTTTTAACACTTATTGTGTCAATAGAAAATTCGGTATTTCTGTATCATATTGAGTATCCAAACGGGCAAGCGTATTATAAACACACACATAAACATCCCTTGGCGTTATCAGTTGTCGGACGCCGGGGTGCCGGATATTGTCGCATCCTCCGTTTTGCTCTCTCGACTCCGCAAAACGGAGCAAGGGAGATATGCTGTTGGGAACAAAATATAGGAAGGCAGAGCAGAATGGAATAGTACAAACTAAGTCGCAGATTTAATTATCTGTCTCCCCGACGATCGTATTGCTAATAAGTAAGAACCCCTGGCGCAGGTGTAATGTAATTTATTAGTGACATTTCCATTATTTTTATAAGATGTATGTGACATGTATGATTTAAGCACTTATATAATGTATCCAGTATTTCCTTGTTCTCGAAAGATAAAAACGCATTCATTTTGTAAGGATTTCTTTAAAAAAGCATTTTGTAAATAGCAAAAAATGTGTGTGTGTGTGTGTGTGTGTATAGCAAGAGAAATTTTTCCTGAACAATACATGTGAAATTTCGATAGCGTCTAAGATATACTTTTTTACCTGAAAAATTTCGCTCGGGGTGAGCAGACAATAAAAATGTCCAACCTTCATTTTTTTATGCTCTTAGAATTTTCAGTATTTTTTCCGGCCAAGACAGAATTTACTGTTCTGATCGAAAAACCCGTAAAAAAAAACGGGAAACCATCATTTCTTGAGTGAAAGTTGCGTTCTTCGTATTAGGGATAGACTCTGCTATTTTTTTCTACAAAAAAAAAACGATTTAGTGTGGAGAAAGTTTCGGGGCAGTCGGTATATTTTATTACTTTTCGGATATTATGTTTTTTGTATTCATCTCACGTTCGAAAGTCTATTCTATTTTTATTAAAAATTTATCTTTTTATATACGTTACTAACTTTTAATAAATTAAAAAAGATTAATGAGTTACATAGAGATCGAAAATACTTGCTAAATGTAGCATTTTAACTGTGGCATAATTATTTGCAAAAATTACATTTTAACGTAATTTAAGGATAGCTTTCCTCTTTGGAGACAAAGAAACATAAAGGTTTTCATCTTTGGAGTTATTCGTTATATATATATGTATATATATATATATATATATATATATATATATATATATATGTATATATATATATATATATATAGTCTCCCTGCCTAAGAAAAACTACTAATATATTAGGAACTACAACATTCAACATATAATAATTAGGAACAAATAATAATTAGGAAATTAAGAGTAATCGATTTAACTTAAATTTGTATAATTGTTGTTCACAAATTTTTTATACACATGCTAAAAATTAAAATTAAATCTTATTTAATTTAAATCGGAATGAAATATTATCTAAATGGTATACTTTGAATAAATATCAAGATAGAAAAATATAGTTTATTGATATAAATTGAAATAATCCTAATTAGTTACATTACATATATATGTATGTAATCTCCAGACAATTAAACTTTCTAAGAACGTGTTTCAAAATCACCCCCAATATAATCAAGCGCAAGGATTATTTCGCTTCGTGAGTATGAAGCGTGCCAAAGGGTGAGCACACGGGGCTTGAAAGAGTTAAATCGCAACCGGTGTGGGACGAGTTAGCGACGAGCAAATAATCGAGTTTAATTGCAAAACCGTCGGAATGATTTAATTACGCTGTACAACGTTGTCGGATATATATTATGTACCACAGGCATGTACACATATATCTCCAATCTTCCTTTTTACCCTTCTTGGGTCTACCTAATAAGCGAACCATTATTCTATAGTATTGCGCGTTTATTTTCTCATATGTCGAACCAAAGTTTAATCCGAAAACTATTAGCGTGATACAAAGGATATCTTAAAATTAAAGTTAAATATATTCTTTCTTTTTAATAAATTATTAATTTATGAAAATATTAACAGTAAATGATGCAAACAATTCTTGAAAAATACATCTTTGTGAATCGTTCTTATTTTACAACATATAATATTACTTTATGATAGCAAAAGATGTATTTAAGATAATAAGAATATTAATTAAGTTTAACAAAATGTTAAGTAAATCATAAAATAATTAAGCAAAAAGGATTATCTTATGCTAACGATCTCACGGTAATTATTTTAAAAAAGGAGAGAACAGGATTTTGCTATTTATCTAACATGTCCTTCGAAGAAATTTTACTCGAGAATGAACGATTTGATTTATGATAGTTTTTATGTATTCTGTTCACACGTTATACATATGTATGTTTCAGCGCTGTATACTTGATCGTAAATATCGCGTTGGATAATATTGCGACGATCATGAGAAAGAGAACTGCTCGGAATTTTTCCGGCTGGATTCGTTTGCATCATTATGTATATTCGAAAACCGAGCATATTACGTCCCTTAGAATTCAGTCTCCTCCCAGAATCGTGGTCTTATCTTCCGTTACTTTTTATCCGTCTGTAGTAGTATAACAACACGCAAAGCAACGTTTCGCATGAGGCCACTTGTGACAGGAGATTTCACCCTGATAGCGTTAATTCATAGCACGCAAGCTTAGGTTAAGGAAGATTGATAAGGGGATCTGAGCAAGTCTGCGTTCTTTATGGCGATTCTGACCTGGCGACATAGTTATCCCATACACGTCTTTCTGAGTAATACAATCTGTAGTTAACGATGTTTCACAGAACAGCCATTTTCAGGTAAATAACGATTCTACTATCTATCATCTTAATTAAATTAGAAGAGTAAAAAACTTTATTCGAGTTGAGTAATTAGCCATTTGCTAAGAAATATTTTTCTGTGTGCATAGATTTTTTACACGTGATGTTAATTACATCTGTGGAAAACTTAAAATACATGTTATACTGATCTGATAAAAATATTAATATATGAATACCATAATTTTGATATGAATACTATAATTTTGGATTTGATTGAAAAGAGAGAGAGAAAAAACATAAATTTATTACAATTTGAAACGACAAAAAAGTTTTGTCTAAACATATGGATTGAACATGTTATGATTAAAGTTAATTCTTAAACACGTCTTAAGTTAATAATCATGTTTCCGCGAACATTAGTTTTTTACATTTAATCGCTGAAACATAATTTTTTCTGAAACATATAAGGAATTCTTTTGAAGAGGAGCCAGAACTCTACCAATTATATCAAAATTCTGAAAATAGAGTGCTAACTTAACAAAAGTAAGAAGTAGGAATTGGAAGAGAAAAGAAAAATGGAAAGATTTCCTGAGGTCAGCGTCTTGAAATCGAAATACGTCTCCCAACTAGCGGTCTTCGAACGGAACAGCTTGTCGATATGGTTCAGCTGCGTTCCAACAATGTTTCAACACTATATATATAGTAGTTATCAAAGTTTATCTATTTTTACTTTCAAGAAATTTAGCCCGTATATAAATTTTACAACGGTACACTGTATGTAAGAAGAATGAAAGACTAAATGCGTAGTTACTAAAATCTTACTATTATGGAAATCCTATTATTATGGGGGGGGAGGGAAAACCTTACGTAAAATTATTTATGCTTATTTACTATCTCTAAAACGTTTATATAATGCTTATTTACTATCTCTAAAACGTTTATATAATGTTTGTTTAATCATTATACAAAAGTGTGTTAGTATAAATTTGATAGGTGGTAATTGATCAGCATAATCATTTTTAATTGTTCTAACTGATTTTTACACATACATAAGATAATTTGTTGAAATATGACGGCAATAAAAAAGTCTTATAAAAAGTAAGTTTGAAAAAAGTCTTACAAAAGATCATTATATTTCCGTATGTTTAATTAACAATATTTTATAATCAATTTTATTCATTTCATGAGTAATTTTTTAATTCTGTAACAGAATAGACGTAAAAAATGCTACACAATAATAAATATGATAAAAACGTCTCCTTTAATTTCAGCAACAAGCTAATTAATCCCAATTTTATCTTGTATAATATTTTTGTACTTGAAAAACAATTATCTACTCAGCCAGAGGAAACTCTATCGTATATAAATATTCTAATATACAGATATTCGGAACAACGACGAGTGCTTCGAACAACAGCGAGTATCAGGTTTTTCATTCCGTGTATCGTTGGAAACGAACGGAAACTGTAATCACCATCTTTTCATTGCTCTATACATCCAACTTTCATTCGTTTCATTCTTTTTTCATTGCGAATCCGCGTAAATCTGCGGTAACAGCGATAAACCTGCAAAGCTGCGAACGTCCAACATTTATTATTGCTCTCGCGTGTGAAGTTTGATATCCCGGGCGTACATGTATATGCGCGATTGTGCGCCAGTGAATATACAGATAAATGCAAAGGGGCGACGCTACTGTTCCTGGTGGTGGTTTGCTGTTAGTGCGTAGGGGATGGGTAGACGTTGGGGTTGCGGCGGATGCGGAGGGAGAGGGAGGTTCGGAGAGAGATGGGGCAGGTAGGGGAGAAGGGGGTGGGGCGTGCGCCCTGCACCTCATAAACTTAAACCCTAATTAACCAGCGCTACGACTACTGTTGCGCCCTACGTGCGTATGGTTCTCGTTCATACACACGAACGCACTTCGACGCTTTTCTCTCTCTCGCTCCCTCACACAGCTTGGTATGTATATGTATATGCACGTTCGGCGGTATTCTCCAGTGAGAGACGCGATGTTTATTGCCCGACTTCACGTAAATTAGCTCCGCCCGCGAAACTATCCGGTGGGTTCCGTTCGCGGTGAAGCCATAACCGTTGTTTCCGAAGACGAGTCAGGTGCTCGAATTTTCGCTCTACATGTTCCGACATGGATCCGACATATCTATTCCCAAGGATAAATTTGAATTATTCCATCAAATATTCGAAACATATTGTTTTAATTTTATATACAAAGAAATTTACGAACGTTAAAGTTTATCGTACGGAATATTTCTTCTGACAAGAAATCGCTTATTAGTTATAGCAAGCACAAATTCTTATAATGGCAATTCTTTATTATGATTTTTCAAGAGTTAAGAGATGTACAACGTTCCAATGAATTAATCTTGTCTGATTCAAATGTTCAAGTACAGTGTAAACTTAAGATTTCATTTTCATAATTCAATAATTAAGAGCATTTTCATAATTCAATTTAAATACGCGCGTATTAAGATGTTGAATGGATGTTAAATGTTTTAGAAAAGAATTAACTAAATTGTTCCATGGGGATGTTTATCGAATTGAAAACATTGCCACCATGTGAGAATATTTATTCGTTGAAATCCGTTAACTCGAGTCTGTAAATAATCTTACGCAATGCATCTCGTGCATACTTAACGGAATGTCAGCTTAGCAGAAACCATGATTTCTTCTTGGAATTCAAAGTGTGTTTATAGATACGGATTCAAGACACGTCGGACTTCTCTTGTTAACATTATAGTGTTACATCGATAACGATCAGACGAAAACAGAGAAAATTTATGGACCTAATTTTTTTTTCTTTACTTATTACACGCACACACATGTGCGCGTAACACACACATCTTTTATACAATTTGTTATAGAAATAAATGTGAGGATTTTTTGTGTTAATTATAAGTATAGCAATAATAAATCTTTGTGCAGATTACACATACAATACATCTGTTTCGACTGTACTTATTATTATGCTTCTTTGTGTGTTTTTTTTAGCTATATGATATATTCCTGTCGCTCCAAGGAGAAGCCTAGGGCCTCTAGAAAATTTCGCCGTTTACGGTTTTCCTTTCTAGTGGTTTCAGTAATCAGAGAGTATCAGACTAACAAGTGATTAGCCTATTGAGTCTTTAGTCTGGAGTTGGGGCTGCTAACTGTAGTGCTCAGACGCACTTCAGGATACTATAATATTCTCAGTGGTTTGCCGTTGTCTTTCCAAAGAGATGGCGATTGAATAAAAATCGACGATTCTTGATTGGATTTGAACTTTTTAGCTATGTATACGGTATTGTTGTAAGCAGTAATTGAATTTTATGAAAAGTTATTTGTGATTATTGTTATCATGTTTATTAAGTTGTTACTAATATCAAGTTATATCAAAATATTACACGCGTTAAAAATATTATTGTTAGATATCCTTATCATGAATTTATTGATTTTTTTAAATTTAGCGTTCTCCTTCAGAGAAATTATATCATACGAGATTTATTTTTGTCTTTCTGTAAATTTTTTCGGCTTGAGTAATTTCGCGACTGATCTGCAGACACGAAAGTAATTGTTACTGCTTGAAATTTTATCAGAGATTACCACGTCACGGATATCTTCCTCATTATATGTGTGCGCCTCGATGACGCAGGCGTAATATCACACGTGCAGAGACCATTTGCAGAGACGGATGGCACATATCAGAAATAATTCTTGCCGATAGCAAAGCAAGTACGTAAGATTTCACGTGTAGCTGGTTGAATAAAGTCGCGTGCGAGGAAATTATTACGAGGAATTTATCAAGAGAATCACTGTGCAGACACAACACTTTTCGGAGTCACGCACACTCAGGTCTCTCTGTCTCGCTCTCACTACGTCACGACAGCCTTAACCACGACGCGGTAGACAACCTGGATGGGCGTTTTATAAAAATTACCCTTCCGTGCATGTGCGTACCACACCGTATTGTAACAACACATTTCGGCATTTTTTTGCACGAGATTTCAAACGTATCAGAGTGATTGACACGTGACGTAGGCGTAATCCGTCGGACGCTTGGCCCGGACCAGCCGCCCAATCTGCGCATGTCGCACCATGCCAATATGGCGACTCGTCCAGTCCACGAGAGAGAGTGCCACGGGATGGGAGTGTTGCGGCTGTACCCGTGATGGAGCTTGGTCGATGCCGATGGCAACCACGGCCTGCCGATAGGCGGCAGCGCGATCGCTCGCGGCTCGAGCGGTCACCACGATGACAGCCGCGACGACGGGGAGTGGCGAGGGCCGTCCAATATGGCCGCCGTGTCGTTGTACGAGACTCGTCTCTCGCGGCTTCAACTACCGTGCCAATTTTCTTCACTGCTCCTACGATAATTTCAGACGACCACCGGCCTCGTCTGCGATGTCACTGATTGAACACCGGCAAAGGTATGTAAGTCGTCAATTGTTCGTGACTTTCAATTGCGGCGCGAGACGCAACAGCTGTAGCCATCTTATCAGAGAGTTCACGCCTACATACGTATTCGCGCGCGCGCGCGCGCGTGTGTGTGAAGCGTGTGACTCCGTGCGTTAAGTGTGAAGCGGAAGATGGATTGTTGATGAAACTTAGATCAAGATCGAATAAACCGCTTAATTAGCAACATGAAATACGACTAGCTCTTCTGCGCTCTCGAGTCAGCGCGAGAAAAAGATTGTACGTTGTAATTTAATGTTTTTTTTTCTTTCGTGGCACGATACGGAGCATTGAAATTATTTCAAGCGGTCTTATTATGCATCAGGTATTGCGCGGGCGCGTAAAAGCTTAGCAGAAGTATTCCTGGCAAAAATTATAATTCCGCGATTTGCATTTCATACGTAATCTCATATAGTAACAACCATTAACTTTTTCTTCTGCGGATTACGTCCACAATTTGTGTACGTGCCCTAGCATTTTAATTGCGTGGTTATCGTCGCGCTTTCTTAAATTTCCTAATGTAAATGAAAACCCGTTTTATTTGGACACGTGGAATCGAGGTAAACACGGCGGTCTCGGACTGTGCTTACGCAATTTAATCGTTTCCCCTTCGGTAGGCACTCGGCACCGAGGCGCGAACTAAGCAAATCGAAACTTATAATTTTCATTAATTAAGATTAGAATGTGTAATTTCGTGTTTGGATGCGTAGTTTTTATTTTATATGGTGATTTTTTATTATTATTATTATCATAATCGATTCGGATCAGAGTGGCACGACATGTAGACATGTTTGCAATATTTTTCACTCGTAAAAGTGATTCATGAAATCGATGTTTTCCTGATAACGATAGCGTAAAGTAGAAAATAGATTTCATTTATTTTTAGAGACGACGCACGCGAACGTTGTGGACGATCTCGACGCGTTTGAATTTATCTGAAAAATCTTACAAACTTCCGTGTTCTATTTACAAATAATTATTTTTATACATATATGCGATTTTATATAGCGCTCTCTCATTTGAAATCCAGCAAGCTATTTCGTTGAATTTCTCTCTCTTACGACTATATTATTGTATTTATTCTAGATGTCTAGATCGGAAATTGTAGTGAGAAGGAACATGATTAGTTTAGAGATTCTTGAAGTAAATGTGAAAAAATTGAAATAGAGTAAAATTTATTTCAGCGATAAAAATTTGCATGTTTTTGCATAAATGGCGGAATTATCTTACCTCGTTATCCGATATACTGATCGCGCATAACTCTAAAGCTTAGCGTGCGCAAAAGCATCTTTATATCGCATATAACTTAAAAGTTGCTTGTGTGTTGACACTTTCTTGGAAAATTAATTCAAAATTAATTTAAAAATATTTAAACGTAGACGGTTTTGTATGATTATATCACATTCTTACGTTAGATTTGTTTATTTTACTATGTTTATTATAAATGTTTCTCATTGAAATTTAAAAGTTCAGGATCCTGAGTAAAACTAAAACAATTTTGAAACTAATTTCAACCTTCGAATTAAAGATTTCTTCACAATGATACATTCGTGTGCATATTATCTGATAAAATATAAATCTGTACTTAATTAGAAGCTGGGTCTGTTCGCACAATGTTTTATTATCACAACGTACTACCTTATATAAACAGGAAAACTTGTCTGGAACTCGCTAGGTGGGAGAAGAAGGATCGATAGAACGAGGCAAAGGTATAATGGATAAGAGGGATGCAGAGAGATAAGAGTTTCTGATCTTTTCCTTTTAGGCTTAGGATCCCTCGAAATCTATTTAAAGAACCTACCAAGATAATATTGTTCCGGCAGGCTATTGATTTTTGTCCCTTTTCTTGTTTGGCCTTCTGAGCAAATTGAATTTTTTGATTCGCCACCTGATGGAAATTGTTTATTCCTCGTTGTGTTGCGGTTTATCAAATCCTCAATTTAATCGAGTTGTCTACTTTGTTTCATTCATAATTATACGTCTGTAATTTCTTTGTTTTGTTATTTCGTTGTTTTTCGGACAACAAAATATCAGAAAGGGAAAAGATTGTGTGTATCTGTGTGTGTATTTACACAAGTGACTTTTTTAAGTTAGATCAAAGTACAGGACACAAGGGTGAAAAGAGAGAGAGAGAGAGAGAGAGAGAGAGAGAAAGAAGGAGAGTTGCGAGAAGCCTTCAGTACCCAGCATTGAGTTGTAAAAGCGTTCGTTCGCTCTCGCCGCCAAGCGGCATGGTCACTTATGTAAAAGCCGACTACACGCCGCGTGATGAGTGGACGCTGTTCTATGCACTTCTTCTTTTTAACTCTTTGGCTTCGCTTTTGCACTCTTACTTGTCGTTGGTTATGTATGCGGGAAGGTTGGTCCATACGCGTTGTATTTACCCGCATATACTTGTGATCTCTTTCTGCCTATGTGATTCTTTCTTTTCCTTAGTATCGATTTAGTTATCAAGCGATATTAACAATTCTACTATTCTTTCCACACGTTTATTGCTTGTCCAAAGCTTGAGACTTTTAAAAGTTATAAATCGGCAAAAATGTGTCAAAATATATTTTTACAAAATACTATTTTGAATAATGTGACATGCAAATAAATTTTTTAGGGCGATTTGTAGTCTGTAGAATTTCAGTCCGGGAACTTTTGGGACACACTGTGTATGCCATTTTTCAAATATAGTTTTACAGATTATGTTTTAATATAAAATTTAATTTCAACTAATTTAGTTATAACCGATTGAACAGATAATACATCAAGCTAATGGGATTAATGGGAAATTCTTGAAGAAAACATCTTATGACATAAAATTTAATTGAAATCAGTTTAAAACAGGTTTGTTTAAAACAATACGCAACACGCTTAGAAATTGAATTATAACATTATAACATAGAAGAAAATGAGGTAAATTATCTTTATACATTTGCTGTTTTTCTGCAAATAATACTTTTTATTTTTGTATATTTATTTTTATATTAATGTAAAACTAATTAAAGATTTACTTAATCCGTAGTTTTTTTTTATCGTGTAGAAGCATGTTTTATATATAGAAATGTAATTATTCGTATCAAAATAAATTACAACTACATACATATTATTGATCGCAATTTATTTGCCATAATTTGTGTACGCAAATTATACGATTTCTCCCAAGATTCAGGACATTCGTAAATCGAGTGTTCGTTAAATTTATGTCGTAGACATAATAAAGCAACCAATTATAATTTTTCGCGTATTTTATCACCTATGTTTTACTAAATGTGGAATAATACATGCAATTGACCGAGAAGCAGATTATCTGTAGTCTATATGGAGCAGGTCAGCATGTTAGACTGGCGGTTAGTCGTGAGGGAGTTGGAAAGCACGATGACGAGAGAAAGACTGAACCGGTTATGGGCGAGGCCCTTCGATTCTTCGTCTTCTTGCATCCCATCTTGGGCCCGGAGTAGAAGGAGGTGAAAAAGGAGGAGGTGAAAGGAAGCGGTTGGTAGAAAAGAAGGGTATACCAAGTATGGTGGCAAACGGGATGATGGGGCAACGAGAATCGAGAAGGAGGAGGCCGACGAGGGGAGAAGAGAAACGCGAAGGGGATGGGATGAGAAATTCTCGTTGGCTTCGCTTCGATGTCTTTATACGCGCGGCTCTTGTATGGCCATGGGGACATATATCTGTCTTACGAGAGCGAGGGGCGCCGCCAAAAAATCAGATCGAGTGTAAAAATCGCATAAACTCGTCGTGCAAACTCGAGAGCTATGTCTGCCCGGTTGGTTCCCTCTCAAAGCTTTCTCTCTTTCTGTTTTCTCTCTCTCGTACTGCTTCTTCTCTTTCTTACACACTCTTTACCTTCAGCCCGTTTGATCCTTTTCTCTTTCTCTCCTGCCCTTCTCCTCTTTTTCTTCACAACCAGGTCTACAAACCCGCTCGCATGACTCCACCTCGGGGAAAGGCCGATCACCTCCTATATTTTCTTTTATTCTGCTTGTCTGCCAGCGCAAAAGTTATGTGGTTAGCCAGGCTTATGAAGAATCCGCTCTTTATCGACAAGTAAAGCGGTCTCCGCCAACGTTTCGTGGAGCGAAAATAATTTTATTGGGGGATACCGATTACCACCTTGATCAACTGTGCACGCGTGAACACTTGACGTTAATAAAGTAGTCGGCATTAATAAGGTAATATTTCAACGTTCGGATTTTATCTCAACCTTAAGACTACCGGTCTCTCGTTATTCAACATTTTCGTGCATCTTGTCCCGGACCATAAATATATAAATGAAAAATTTAATTTACTTCTTCCATTAAGGAATAATAATTAAGGATTATTATTCTCTCTCTAATGGTTGCCTTATTATATAGAAACGTAAACATCTTTAAATTATATAAATTATTTTTTTTATCTATTGAACTATATATACCTGTCTGATTATAGGTATGTAACTCAGAAATTAATTTCTATAGTTCCTATATTCCTTAAAACTTAAAAAATCTAAACGATTATTTATTATTTTCTCGTAAATTTATCATCTATCTTGTGAACTGACCTCACTGTGTTTATATAAACGTCAATTCACAACATAAACGTATTTATTTATTTATTTTTATCACGAAAAATATACAAGCATATAAAGAATATAAGAAGACATTTTTTTATTTGGAAATATTTTGTATGATTCCTTTACATTGAGAAGATATATTACTTTACGTAATCCATTTTGCAGTATGATATGCTATTTTAGTGAAGAAAGAAAAAAAAGCTTTTTTAAGCGTCAATTAAAAATTAGAAGCAGTTATCCTTTTCTGAACAATTTTGTATGATTACGTGTCGAGTCAAAATGTGTTTAAGTGTAATTTTGTACCTATTTGCGAAAAACAGGCACACCCAACTAAGTGGAGCAAATCGGAATCGCAGATCAACCCGGCAATAGAATGTACCGGAGAGCAAAGAGTGCAGTCATTGCGATGCACTTCTTAACGAGCTCGCTTTGTTTGCAGCGCATGCATGGTGCATGCAGGTATGGACTACAATATATAAGCATACAATGTATGCGCATACGGAATATAAGCGTGGCCAGATGTACGGGGTGTCCTGTTTAGAGAATAGATTCGAGTGTTTTTTTTGTCGCTAATATTGTTTATTCTACGATAAACGTCGAGCAAAGATAATCGTGAATAACAAATTTGAATCGTGTGACTCAAAAGAGCCTTATGGCAACTGTTCTAAAAATTAAAACATTAAAGACTTTGTTGCGATGTTTATCTCTTCGAAGAATCGATCAATGACCGAAGCGAAAGCTGAACTACAAAGTTAAGCGATATAAATTAAATTAGTAGTTATATATAGGTAGCAAGAGATAGAGATTTATCCCTGAGTGGCAGAGGTGAATAGAAAACACAGCGTCATTCTGGAATCTTAACGCCGAGCTTGGCGGCTTAGTTCAATGTCTTCCCATCCTTTACTTCGTATCCTGTTTACAGTGCAGTCCGCGTACAAGAATGTTAGATTTTCACAGCTGTTCGTATCGCGAGAAGAAATAGAGGGATACATGGGCGACACCCGGTATATTACGGGGGTATATAGAAGTGTATAGATAGGGAGACAGAAGGGAGACCGGTTCCATACATGGCTTCCGAAGGCTTCCTTTTCTTGCGCTAAGACCACAAGAGAGACAAGAATCAGCGGCCGTCTTCACTAATGAGATGGAATTGGACGTGGCCGAGATTTTTCTAGACTCGTCCACGGGAGCGAATCAACTGGATCCTCAAGCATGCTCCCGTCGCCATCTAGTTCGCGACATTCTCGTGAGCGCGATCGGCGGTCCTCTTTGATACGAATCGTTTAATTGCGTCCCATTAGCCCGGCCTGGGGCCTCCCCTCAGGTGAATGCGGCCCAGGAACGAAAGCTGAAAGCCGCTCCAATGAGGGCCTGATCTCTGCTTTTACTCTTTTGCTCCTACCTTCACTTACCGTCGTACGCGCTCTCGCTCCACTTCATTCTATTCGTTCTCCGCTTTTCTTCTGGCCCTTCTTCGTTCCCGTGAGCTAGAATCGGCGGTACGATGGTACGCGAGAGACATCGTCCAACTTTTTCTCGCCGGCACGCTGACAGTTCGTTATACCGGGCCCGCCATTGGAAGCCCCACGTACGTGATGTGACGCCGGCGGAGATGGCGACCAAACAGGCCCAACCTACCACTTTTTCCAGCAAGGGATCAAAATACCAGGTTTCTGAAAGGCCGTATTCCACCCCTTCTTCTCCCTCCTGCTGCGCAACATTGTCCTGTGCGATCCAAAGTTCCCTCCCCGAAATTGATACCGATCAACTTCGAATGGGTTTTCTTGAAACTGAAACGGTCAATTTCACCAATATCTTCTATTTTTTTTCTTTTTAACGACGTAGTATCATGATATACAAAAAGAGTTATAATTAAAGCATGACATTATTATTCTGAAAAGTGATTTCTATATGTTTATACAGAAATATAGTAATTATTATTATGTTTTTACGCAAGAAAATATATTCGATACAACTTTGTTTTAAACACAAGTAGCATGGTATATGTTACAAATAGAAATCATGATCAGCAGTAGCTCAGTCTTCATCTTTTATCTCTTCATCGTTAACGATGCATAACCAAGCTACTGTAATGAAGCTGTACGCCAAACGCATAACGGACATATCTATGATCAGAATGGATAATTTATTCTGCTCTATTCTGCCATACATATCTTATTAATCTTAATGATTACTTAAATAACATAAATAGATTAAAAATTTTACTAATGAACGTTTAATGACAGTATATGGATCTTGTGTGAATTTGTGGATCTTTTGAATTTATCTTTTATTGCATTTTAAAATAATTTCAACTAACTTTTTACCTAATACATAAATATTTTTATACACATTTCTTACTAAACCAAAAGATTTTTCTCATTGTTGCAGGTAAGCATTAGATTTATTTGCACATTTATCCGATATCCACCATCACACCTTGAGTAAGTAAATACCAAAATTAACATTTCTATATTTTTATTGTAAACACAAATATTACATTCTTTTTAACATTCTTTTCAAATTACATATATAGTAAGAAAAAGTAATAGCAATAGTAAGAAAAATATCTAAAATCGTCAAACGGTCAGACCTGGATGCCAATCAATGCGCTACGTGCTCTTGGTTCGGATTCTAAACGCAGTAAATAAGATGCGTGCCGACTTTTTATTGTAAAATTTACGTTTACGTCGGAGTAGATTATCGTGAAGTTTTAGCTGGTAAGAATCCGACATAATCCGCTTTATATTTTTATTTATGTAAAATTAGATTCAGGAGAAATAAGATATTTATGGGATAAGAGAAATAAGATATATGCTACGGAAGATATGATCTGACTTTATAATTGTTAGCCATAAAGAATCTGACTAAATACTACTTCCAAAATATTATTTAAAATGAGATACAATTCTTTTTAATATTCGCTACGTAAAGATACAAAGTGTTGCTTTCATTGTATAGCTTCGAAATTTTCTTTGAATCAAACCAATCTCGACATGATTGAATAAACTTCTCTCTCGATGTAGTTCGTCCAAAGAAACGCCGCGTAATGCGAATCAAGACAGTAGTCTAGACTTTATAAGGGCAAAGAAACCTAGCTCGTTGGTGTTAGAACTACGGTAGCTAGTGAGGATTTATGGCTGCCTCTATCTTAGCACGGTTTGAACAACGCAACACGTCGGATCCCATCGGCAATGGGATTATATCGCATAGAAGGTGGCTGCTTGTGTATCGCATCAAGATAGGTAGATACCACTCCGTCGCTTCTCGCGGTGCACCAGCAACGGCAGCATCAGCAGCAACAGCGATCGTGCCTTAGGTCGACTCACGCTGCATGAGTTCCGTGACGATCGTTCCCTCCTCATTCCCTTTACAATCCTCCTCTTCCTCTTTATCTCTCTCTTTCTCTCCGTGCTATACTCCTTAGAGTTTTATTTTCACTCAATTCCGGGAAGAATCGCGCACCATGGCGAAGGGATAACGGGCAGGTGGTGGGAAGGGAAAAAGAAACATGTACACAAAGTTAGCCGAAGGACAGGGATAAGAGAAGGAAGGTAGGTATATACCCGGAGCAAAATGAGTAGAGGTAGTTGGGACAGTGGGGAATCATAAAGCATCTCTGTAATTTAATTCTATGCAATACCGAATAATCTTTTGCTTTTCTGTAATATGCAGCTCGGACATGGCTGCGATATATTAACGATTCAAAATATATCTTTGGGGATAAAGCAGTTTTACGAGAAAGTGCGCTATAAAATTTGATAAATTACGCATTGCGATGAATAATTATCATCATATTATTATTAATATTTTACAAAAAAATTTATTTATTAACTGAGTTACTCTCATTCGTATTAACTAAATTATAATTGTTTTTTTTTATTTTTTACTTAGTCACTCATTTTTAAATTAGATTAAATTCTTAATGTTTGATGCACAAAATATAAGTATTTAAGCTTTAGATGAGCACAAATAATAATTTAATGCACCTGCGAATATTCTGAATACTAAATCGAGCTTAAATTGTCGTCTTTGGCAGATACCGATAATTTAAACGAGTAATAGAGTAGAGTGCCGGAGTAATAGAGTCATTTTCGCCGGCACATCGCCGGCCGCCGATCCCGAGTTAATTAATGTCTAGCGAGGCATTAGAACTCTGTCCGCGGGGCAATGCAATATAAATAATAATAATTTGACCGAAAAATGCCGGAACACCCCTCCGATGATTATCTGCTCATAAATCCCGGCATAAAGATATCGCGACTAAATTGCCGCGGAAGGGTTTCGAGGCGCTAAGAGGCACGATGGGGGAAGGGTTAGAGGAAAAGACGGAAAGGGAGATAAAGGTGGACGCACACGTACAGGGGGTATTACCGAGCGTTTGCCTTACCTTCACAATCGTGGCGGCATGGCAGTGTGGCGACGATGGTATTGCAATGTAGACGGGGCGGCAACAGACCAATCACGCGCCGGCTACTAATTTGCTCGGCTCAAACAGCTGCCGTTCTGCCGCCTATGCGAAACCCCCGGTTTATTCTGCAAGTATACATATATGCCTCGAATTCTCGATCGAGGATTCGATCCCCCTTGGACTCACGCTGGGATATTCGATCAGCCATGGCCTCCTTCATTCCTTCTCGTGCTCTTATTCGGCTCGCGTCGCGCTCTTCTTCTCCTTCTTGTCCCGATACCCACTACCTCGCTGCTTGGACAAAACATTTCTTAATTGGGTTTCGTCGGAGGGTGATGCCTGTCCGGCTTTTTTGGGAGCAACCGGCTTCTACTTTTTCAATTATTTATTGAATTTCATTCTTTCGTAAGAAACGCATTGTCTATTGAATGTGTTTAACTTGCGAATTATTAAAACTTTTGTTAACCGCTAATGTTTACTTCTTCTCTCGCTAATGTTATCAAAAATGCAATATTATTATTTATTATAAGGATTCCTATTGCTTTTATTACTAATTATAATTATTATTATATTTAACTTCTCTTGTAGAAATAATTTACGCAATATCACAATGAAACTGTCTCAGTACGTGGTTTATTAGGTTAACGTTTACTGATCAATGAACTCATACTTAATAACTTAGTGTGATTCACGTGGATTGCGTTTCTTCTATTTTAAAATTTCTGAAAGTTTTCTGAAAGGGATTAAACGATTGTTAACAGTTTTACGTGTCGGAGTTCTCATAATTCACCATGTCTGACAGTAGCCCACGCAAGTGGAGATGCGTGAATAATGGCGCCACGAGCTGGTACTTGCTTTATAATGAAATCCCGAGGCTAGAGGACTGGTCTTCTGTTCTTGAGTCTCCCTTCAGTGCTCTATGATATATACCATCCACTATTGGACTATACCCAAGAGTCAATAGGATCTTAAAAGGCCGGTTTTTACTTGATCGGTCATACTAATAGTTTTCTATCAGTTATTGTGCATTGATAACTAGACGGAAAAAATTGATGAAAGAGATGTTACACAAAACATAATAACTGTAAAATTGGAACTTTTTAAGAAACTCATTTATATAGTTATACTTATAGCTATTTAGTTATTTTCCTGAAAGTATGATTGAAAAATCTGGAATTATTTAAATTAAGATAAGTGTAAAATGTTATTTATTTAAAATAATATATTTTTTATGTATACGATTCTCTCTCTCACAATTCTTTGGATGAAAAATAAACCACACATTCTAAAATGCAGTTACTTTTTAGTGGTATAAAATTGTTTGAAATGTTTAGTTAGTTTTTTAATAAAAATTAATTGTTAATGTGTAGAACATTTTGAAAAATAGTTTTTGCAAACTATACTATAAAACTTTTTTAACATAATTGTTTAATAGTAAAATTTTTAAAAATTCCATATGTTTAAGCATAAAAATGCATTTTAATAGTATTTACTTGTATTTACTCTCTCCACTTATTTATCATTGTGTGTTCAACTTTCTTCTTTATATCAAATTTTTTCTTTTCCCAATCTTTCTCCTTGGAGCTTAAAAAACTTTAAAATTTCTTTGCATCGTTCAACTTTCACTCGTATTTCTAATATTGTCACGCGACTTCAAAGATGTACCTAAAAAAAGGAACAAAAAAGTAAGGTACAAAAGAACTGTATTTACGAGCAGTCGTGCGAATGCAAGCAGTTTCCAGTTCATGACTTTTATCCCCATATTCTTTGGATCATCACATTATCGCACACTCGGCTTATCCTTAATATTTTAAAATATTGTTTATGAATTTATTTGTATTATTAAATTTAAAAAGAATTAATTTACATAGTTAATTACCTAGTTTATTACATAATTCTTAGTTCTTAATTTAGTTGTGTTTGTATTGTATTTCTTTATTAAATATAATTAAAACAATTTGCAAAGAAATAATATAATAATCGACAACGTATGCTTTGTATGTTTTTTCACTTGAAATAATATCCTATTATAAAATTGCTGATATATTGTGTTTAAAATATAGTTTCTTAGATACTTGGTATAATTCATATGGAATTGATTAATATCAACTGATATCTTTGCGGTAGCTATTATAATTGGATCAGTACCTTGGATGTTTCTTGTCGAAGAACACGTATGCCGGACCATAGGTAATCCAATAAGCATCTAATAGCATCGATCTCTCAGACATTTAGTCTATTAGATTCCATGTTAGTTTATTGGTTCACGTTTTACAGGCTTGCCTACTCTTTGATTCCCCTCTGGACGTTAGTCTTTCTCCCCTTAATTTTATTTTGTACTAATTAATGTTTACTAACATTCATGCAATGCGCTGTTACATGTGGTTTATAACTTGCAACTATACTATTTTATAAAAAGACATGTAAAATTTTGCGATTATCTTTAATATCTTTCAAATTTCTTTAATATATTTCCAATCTTTTATAATCAGTTGTATTTGCTCGATTTAGAGCACGAAATAAGAAAAAGATCGTCTTTAAGACTATCAAGTCGTAAACAAGGAGAAATCTTGGAGTCTGGAAGAGTCACGGCGCGGTTTTCAGGCGTGTTGTGAACGGTTACAATTTATTAGTTAATCTTTGCGTCTTATTGTTACGTTTTGTATTAAATTTAATTTAACGTTAATCTTCTAAATCAGATTTCTTTATTTACGCGACTGCGAAAATGTCGTGAAATCGTGAATGACGTATGAATCGCATACAATAAAGCAAAACTCCCTTCGCTCCTACGACACTCCGTCATATACATTCAATCAATGCCTATATTTTGGTTACTCTGAAATATAGCCAATCTCGAGAATGCTCATCCCTGACTTTGTATCCTCCTCCCCTTTCATTCACCCCTTCACCGTATAGAGTGCGGAAACGCTGTACTGAAATACTCCGTCGGATATGCAAATCAATCCTATGGTTTCCAATGATTTATCTACTGGACGCAATCCGTTTAAGTGTACCCCGATTCCATTTCAATTGAGCGACCGCGCTCATTGTTTAAAGTATACCGGATATATATTGTATTACTAATCCTTCTTAGGCGTTTACGTAAGTTGCGCTAGACGGAAAATTTCTGCACGACTTGGCCAATCTTATAATGTCTAATGATTAATTCTCCGGGTCCAATTTCTTTAAGTGTGTTATAAGTTGGCCGAGAATTAGACAGTTACTTTGATCAAGAAAAAGCACACTTAAAAATTTATATGCGTGCGCGCGCGTGTTTACAGTTACACGCGAGCATTTTCTAGACACTCCGGTGAAACACGTTCACTCACTCCACGCGCGAATTTAAATATAAGTAAAAGGCTTTATACTGGCACAATCCACGAGTACCGTCTTTCTTTCTGGAAGTTGATTTGCCTTGCATGAAGCTTAGAAGGGGCTGCTTCTGCCGGGAATTCACTTCACGACGTACAGGTCAGTCGCGTCCCTTCTTCCTTTTTCTTGGCAATAGAGGCAATGAGGAAGAAGAAAGAGAAAGGGAGACTTCGATCTCAGGTTCAACCTAGACACTAAGACGTAGTTCTCTTAACGGATTTTTCGCTTACTTTTTTTTACGTGTAATTTAAAAAACTTTACTTCCTTTATTTATTAATTCACCGTGTCAATTACTATATTTATTTCGTCATTTACTATATTCGATCGATAGTATACACATTATATTTGATTGATATAACGGTGTTTTGTAATCAAAGTAACTTTTATAACTTTAAAATACATATCTTTAGGAAGTATAACTTTAGGAAATATTGGCATTGTGTGTGGAGGAGGGGAGTATTAATATAATCCAGTGACAGAATATATACATATATATATATATATATATATATCGATATATATACCGATATATATCGAATATACATATATATATATCGAATACCTATCGGAATATTTATCCGAAATCCCGCAAATCCTTACTGGTGCAGCGTTATCCTGGGCGAGCAATTTCTCGCGGGTTTCTCATTTAATATCAGCAATTTAACTACTTCAACATCGCGCCGCAAAAGCCATAAATATCAGCTACCGTGGTCCGGAGAACGATCGTTGTCGCGATAGGGATGCACTAGATCGTGGTTGCACGACTCAGCAATGGAAGCGCACTCTGAAAGGGAGGCAGACGAAGTTGGAGCGCGACAAAGAGACAGAGAAAGAAGAAGAGCCGTAGGGGGAACATCGGTGCGGGGAAGAGAACAGTTGTAGAAGGGGTTTGCAACAGGGGATGGGCGAAAGCGGAGGCAACGAGAGAGAAAAAGAGGTCGAATGAAACGCTAGGCGTTCGGGCTACAAGTACACTCCGTGCTCGCACGCTATACTTATACCTATAGGCAGTGGTGCATGGTGTGCCATGATGGCAGTAACTCCAGAATCCCAGGGCTTAAACTCGCCTAGCACCGAGGATCAGTGGGGAAACTTCTGTGCGCCGTGGCTTAAAGGCTTCGTGGTTGCTGCTCCCTTGCTTTCCGGATAGCGGCAGCAACTTTTCGCTATGTTAATGGGCGCAATATGATCATACGTGGCGCGTCCGCGCGTATTTATACGCTGCGTTTTTAATGTCCTGCTTTCACAGTTCTTGAACACAATTCTTTGAGGAGAAACAAAGGCGGAACTAAGGAAAAGATCGACAGCGAACACTAATTAAATTATGATAGGTTTAATTTACAGACTGACACAAAAGGACTGGTTCACAATTGCGCATTAAAATGGCAGTAATATATGTCATACCATATATGTCAACGACAATAACGCGTATGATATAATATGCGGTGTATGACACACCAAGGTTAATTAACCGATTCTATCAGAAGCAGAATGTACATGCATTTGCGTAATACAGTTGCTCTTTTAAGCAATCTTATTCAATTGTTATCGGAATCTTGCATTACATATACTAATGACTTCTACTTTACATTTTCTTCTTGTATCCTGTCATGGTTAGCAATGCGCAAAGTCGAGAGAGAAGTATACAGTCGTTAATAAAGACATTAATATTGACTGGCAAGTGTATCTAGATATGCCGCGAGGGTAGAGGCAATCCAAGTCGGGAATAACGCTTGGGAATAGAATGCTCGGTCACGACAGGAATAACGTTTAAGAATAAAAGATGAGAACGAAAAAGGAAAGTACTTATTACTTATTCATAAGAAGTCGAAAGAGCGTTATTTATTTCAAAATACCTGTGTGTCGAAATATTCAAATAAAAAGTCAGATAAAATAAATAATACCGTTTGCATATTATAAAATTGATATAATTGCAGAAGATATATATACATTTTAATATATATACATTTTAATTCCGCAATTTTACTTATAAGTTTTTTTTTTTAAGATAAACATTATACAAGTAATATTTGTTCTTGAATTAATTTTTAATTTTTTATTGTACAAGTAATTATTGAGAAAGTAAGCAGCGCGCGATTTTTAAATCTTTAAAATAGAATCAGCGGCTATAAGTTCTATACGTTCGAAATTTCGATCTTTTCCCGATCAGACCGCCCCTTTGAGAGGGTACCGTAAGATTTATTCGCCGTCTGGTCACCATAGCGGACGACGAATATCACCAAAATGGGCAGCATATGGTGTACGGTGACGCCATTCTTCCAGAACATCCGTAGGGATTTTCGAATTTTGTTCGTAATGATTACACTCGTAAAATCCATATCTCAGTTGTAAGAAAGGACGAGAGTCTAATCGAAAATCACATATGCGACATATTGGATTGCCAAAGATTTAGAATTTTTTCATATTAAACTTTTTAAGAATATTGTCAAAAGAAATATTACCAAAACTAATGAGATTTAAGCTGTTAAATACGAATAATACGATTTTGTACAGACAAAATGGCTGATATATTTTCTTTTTCTCCATGTTGCTTAGTGTACGTGGCAGATGTAAGCATTGACATTCCAGAAACGTAGCCTATGGGGAGTTTCGGCTCCCCAATCGTTATAGTTGCATCCTTAGAGACGCACGTGGTACTGCGTATCATATTACGGTTGTTCCACGTGCCAATAGCGTTCACATCCGCAACAATTTTCTTAATAAGCTTTCTATCGAGTTACAATTACCAATTTACTCGGAAAACTCGTAAAGTATAGTTAACCGTGACAGTCGGAGTTGTGCATCTGCGCCATATGTAAGGAATATCCCTTGCATAGCTCTACATTTTCTTTGTAATTTTAGTTTTATTTGTCAATCAAATATTTCTAATGCAAAGTTAATTTTTTTACATTATGTTAATATATTGATTGCTTGCTAATTTTTCCTCATGTTTGCAGTTGTCAATTTTCTACATTAATAATATTTTTTTATTTTTAAAGTGAATAGTAATATGTTAGTAAAGTTTTTTAGTGTGGTGTAGTATTTTGAACGTCGAACGAGCGTTTTGTAGTTTATTAATAGCTTGTAGCAATGCGTGATTGTGCAAGAAACATTACGCAGACGTAAGTTCGGGAAAATTTATTTGTCATCCATGTTATAACTTTGCTCGACAGCCATTGATTATGAGCTAGGTACACCGTGCCTTATCTTCCCCTTACACACTTGGGGATCAGAATCCCCCAGTCTGGAAATATTTCGTACATCCCCAAAATTAATATCTGTTGGTTCAATATCATCTGTCGACTTGTATCCATGGTAGCTTCGTTTGCGACTTAATAGTGATGAAATATAAGAAAAGATGATATTTCTGGCAACTTCGTTAAGAAAAAAGTTCAAGAGACCATTATTGTGTTATACATTGTTATCAGAAATTAAAATTTATTTTGCGTTGATTATAATTACATCAATTTCATCACTTTCGTTAATATAAGAAAGTTATTTTTGAACACTTGAAACATATTCTTGACATTTGTATGAATTATATTGACATTTGTTTTTTAAATATCGTTTAAAAATCATTTTATATTGCAAATAGAGTTATAGCTTTCTTAATATTAAAATGTTATAATAATCTAATAATTTATTGATACAGAAATAAAAAATTATATATATAAAATTATGTATATAAAATAGCAGTGTAAGGGCAGTGTACGCACACTAAAGAATTAGTAATGTGTACCACGAATTTCAAAATCCAATTATTATCACGAAATCTACGAAAGCTTGCGGTCGGTGATAAAAAAGAGTGTACAGCGGCGTAAAACTCGTTTGCGCTATAAGTGGGCATTTCAGGTACTTGGCTCAGTAATTTTTCAACACGGCGACGAGCAGAATACGCGATGTATCAGACGGTTTAATAACCGAGGTACAAGAGTATTCGGCTCACGAATGACGCGACGATGATGATCCGCCATTTCGCCGCAACTTGGGAGGTCCGCTCTTAATATCCCCCCTTCCTGTCTCCTCACCTGCCCCCTCATTTCTTCTTCGTACATGTGCTTCACTCTTTTGCTTCACGAGACCTTTCAGTCTTCCCTTCTCCCTCCATCATCTCCATAGTTGTCTTTCTCAACTGTTTGTCGTTTCATTCCTCTTTCTCACTCCTCGTTTAGATGTCCTTCTTTGTTATATCCGGAGGACCTTTTCTATCCCTTTTTTTTTCGTTTTCGTGCTCTACCTTCCTTGCTGTTTTCTATGTCAGGTAGACTGTTATTCTCCATGTTTCGAACATGACCATTGAGACATGACCATTGGAGTATCAACTAACTCATATTTTTATATTATATTAAGAAAAGATAACATGAAAAATGATTGAAGATTATCTGCTCGCGACACTATATAATGTATATATCATAACCATTAAAATGCTATTTTACATTTATTGACTTTATAGAAGTAATGATAATTCGCCAGAATGATAATCTAAACTGCAGATTTCTTTACAGTTTTTGTTAAATTTATTTTGTAATTTATAAGTTACTAATTATTAAGATACAAAGGAGAAAAGTACCAAGGCAAAAGAGGAAAAGAAGAAAAAAATATCCAAAGAAAATGGATTTCAATAAACAAGTCGGAATAAAGTAACCACATTGATGAACGTAATAACTACATGGATGTAACATCTGTAATAACCAGTAATTTGTGAAAAGAACTTTTAGTTAGAGGATTCGTGTAGCCATATTTTTATGAGAGACCTGGAGAATGAAATTGCGGAAAAGGACGACGAGGTGGAAGCGAAGAAGGTGAAGAGTAGCGAAGGAATGGTGCGAGCCGCACTTGACTGGTCGGAACGAGAATAATTACTATAAGAGAAGCTCTTTGCTCGCGCGTCTTACGAAGATTGTGATGCGATAGCATTACGTAAAATTGGATATCGGTAAATAAAGGATTCTGTTGTAAAAAAAATGGAAGCAGGTATAACGTCACGTTTTGGTTGTACTTGTTCTCTTTCTTCCGCAAAAAGAAGATATAATTACTGTTTTCCGCAAATTAGCGAGTAACGATGATAGCCACAAGGGTAAAGCCGCAAGTAATGGGACGAAGAATTACATTGAATTATGAAAAACAAGTAAACCGAGTGAATAGTCTCGTTACTGTAGACGGAAGGGCAACTAAGTACATGATAATAATGGTGGTACCGAATGTGATAGAAAGTGCAATCAGTGAGAAAAGGCTAAAGATATCTTTACAACAACTCAATATGCTAGATGCAGACCGTTTTAATGATTTGCTACGTTTGATCTCTATATCTTAGTAGCTCATGTGCTATTATATTTAACTTAATATTTATACATTTACGACAATCGCTTTTCGAAAATGTTTTTTTTTTTTTTTAATTTTAAATATTTTATATCTTCTTCTTTCCTCAAATTTTTATATAAAGTTTTAAACTTTTTCTTGGAAGTATCGAGATATCCAAGATTAAAGTTTTGTAAAGTTTGTGTATTAATTACTTTTCCGTTATTTTAATAAGGATTTTTACATTTTGATATCTATTAGTTATTTTAAATTAAAAAATCGTTTTTCAATTCGTTCCTTTTCGAATTAAAATTCTGGTTTAGCAATATTTCGTACCATGATATTAACGAGACTACCGATAATCACAGCAAATAGCGTGATAGCAAGCAGCTTATCGTAGGGCTTATGATTAACAGCAGCTTACAGTAGTAATTTTATTAACGCTTACCTACGTATGATTGAATCAAGTTACCTCTAACATTAATAAAATTGTCGACAGTTTTCATGTCTTATGGGTGTTATGCCACTACCTAGTGGTTTGCATCTTTTCATAACGATTCACAGTAACGATATCGTAATGATACCACTGTGTATTTCTCTACGTATTCTCTACAATTCTCTACGTATACATTCGTTCTAGCCGCTTTCTTTGATATTGTCGAGGATTTTTTTTTAATAACATGGTAATTACATGTATGCTCTTAAAAAAATCAAAAATAAAAATTATGTTCAAAAATTGTCAAAGACCACAGTCTAGTTTTAAAATAATATGTAATTCTTTTGATATATTTGTATATGCTAATTTAAATACATTCCAATTACCATTAATCTTGAATCACAATGTCATTTCATTAAACTTTTATCATATTACGTCGTAAAAGCCCAGAAATCGCGCGATGCTAATTTAAATGTCATTTTAATACATTATCGTTAATCAATCCGTTGTATAGACAGGGATAATATTCCGGTATAATTTATGTAACCCCTCCGGAGAGTAACTGTGGTGCGAGAGTGAGTGAGAACAACGATAAAGTTGCCGTGACGTCAATGATTGGTTGGTTTTCGATAGCACGGATCGAGTTCTTGTAAAACGCGCTTAGATCAAGACTAGAAAGAAATAGATAAATCTTCACTGCAGTTATAAAATGCACTGATTATTATTTAATAGATATGTGATATCAATGAAAAGAATTTTTTTATCATACTGGACCTTACACAGTTTTGTACCCCACTTCTTTGAGAAGCACCATAAACCTTAAACTATATCTGCAATACATACATCAAACGTGTAGATTGAATTTACAACGCAATTAGAACTTCATATTTATTTCATTCCTATTATCATTAGAATATTATATTATCAGAAATTGAGAAATTAGAATTGAAATGGGTAAATTGTAATTATGAAACTTGACAGTACGAAAAATATCAGGCATATACATATATGCATTTATAGGGGAAATTACAATTGCTACTACAATTAAACAATTTCTAATTAGTCACATTTGTCGTAGAACCTATATTAGTTTTTAACTTTAGTTAACCCAAGTGTCCGAGCGAAGAAGTTCGCGTTTGTTAATTACCGACGCAACCGATTCAAATTCGACATTTATCAGACGAAAGTCGAAGACGAAATTTATTGGCGATACTTGCACCACAGCCAATCTGGTTGGCAACATGGCGTGTTGGCGAAATAGAAGGGCGCGGTGGAGGGAGATGGTAGGAGGGCATGGGGTAGCGCGAGAGGGAAGGAGGCAGGAAGGGGGTAGGACGAAAAAAGAGTCTCATCGCAAGGGCTGGCCCCGTGGGGACTAATTTTTATTTTCCCTCTTTTTCCAGTAAGTGCTCCGCGTCCACCTATTTCTCATAAATTTGAATTAATTTACATGCATTTGAATTTAATGCACCGCCATGCTTTATCAAAGCAATTAAGCTTTTAAGCGCGCATTTGCATTAATCCAATGTTTACAATTACGGCACGAACCTCTTTTTCGAGCGCAGCCCGGGTTATTCCCCCACCCCTGCCAACGTTGACTACTGCCGAGAGACTCAAGATATAGATTGGTGTCCTATCTCTTGTGTTATATTTCATCGAGCTAATGAATTTATCACTAATTAGCAATCTTGAGAGGAGTAATGCACCGCCTTAAGTTATTGAGAACTTTAAACGACTCATGTACGTGCATGACATGATAAGGGCTGTATAATTAATGTTAATATCTACTCTTCGCACGGATTGCTTATCGTGTATTTTCCTCGTAATAAATATTTCTTAATTTATGTACCGCACGTTACGGTAATATATTTTCTATGAAAGCTGCAGAAAAGTAATTGGCTAACGCGTCATTACAAGCATAAAGTAAAGTTCTATTTCGTCGTATAATATCTATCATTTCTCAAATTATATATTGCCTTCTTTCCTTAATTTATTCATTAATTTTCTTGTAGCTAGTTTTTTCAAAAAATTTCTTTGTTATTAATTTTCAAGAGTTGTAAGAATTTCCTGAAGACTCAAAAGTAGTCAATACAGAGTTTCTAGTTTAAAAATATAAAGATCTAAAAATATCACGAAATCTTATATCTGTAAATGGGAATTTCTGTGGAAGAAAATTGCAAAATGATATATGCCACAAACTTTATTAATATATTACTATTTTAATACTACTTATTACTTATGTGCACACATGCACTTTCTTTTTAAATAAATCTATATTTTTTGTAATAATCTATAATATTCGCTAATTGATATTACTCTGTAGGAAAGAATCTAATAGAGTGTTTTTAAAAAGAAATTATTTAAATTTAAGATATTTTAAACTTTGTATGCGCGATTGATCTTACTATTCTCTTCTTCTTCTGTGACACTTTTACTCTCTCTCTTTTCCAATATACCCTTTTTGACGTCATAGACGTGGACGAAGGTATGAGTTTGGTATCTATAGATATAATATAGGGAGTGAAGTCCTATTCAAAGCGGATGATTCAGTGGCCGCTGCTGCGTTTGGATAAGATCTCGTGCCGCCTCATCCATCTTAACCGCGAAACCGGGCAACCTGCAACAGCTAACTATTCGCCAACCAACCGGACCGAACCAACCCTTTCCATTTTTTCACCCTTTTGCGTGGAATCGCGGAATCTAGATAATCCAGTGTGTCCGGAGATTCGGTCCAAGCCCTCAATAGAGCGAGACTCATTACACGTCGCTCGATAATCCAATCCGTCTCGTTCATCAAATGTTTCGCGGAGTATTTCTGGATTCGGTGAATCGCACATGGCAGACTTTTTAATATGCCAGGAGGGTTGCTGCACTGGGGAACATTTTTGGCAACTCGCTCTCACGTATTGCGGATATGTGTGAATGGAGTATTCTGCGAGTAGTTTGCCCTTCCAACTTTCTTGATTTACGCGAGTTCATTATTATTTTCGCGCTACGGAACAATCGTGCCTTTTGCCTGGTCCGCATTTTCGTTTGTAACCCTCCCTCTTTTTATCATTGATCTACAAGAGATGAAAACTACAACTGTGGAATACGTTGAATAATGAGGCAAATTTTTTCTTTGGTGTATAATTTGGTGTATTTCTTTGGTGTTCTCTGCATTTTATATCGAATATTCATTAGATATTTAGAGACTGCAAGTTGCAACAAAGAAGAAATAAATATTCAATAGTATTTTCATCTTCGAAAGTTCGCGTCAAAGCAACTATATTCGATTGTTATTGACATCACCTGTGTGTCATCATCTTACATTTCCAAAACTACGAGCTCGCAGAGATATGCGACGACACAAGATGTTTTTTTGTGGCTCTTTAAATGCGAGCAGTATCTCGCTCCGCCATTATCACGCGCGCCACGTTTTAAATTTTCGACGCGTCAAGTATAATTTACTCTCCCTACAAAATTTCGAACCTGCCCGTAGCAATCATTAGTAATTGTGCACCACGAGGGTATCTATAACGTATCGTTTCCGAAAATCCAAATTCAAAATGCAGTTCAACCGGACGGTAATCATAGTTTCTTGCAGATTAAATGCACGATGGCGTCTTATTCGTCGGAACCGGCTCTTTCCCTTCTCCTTCAGGCTGCGCTTGTACGTACTGGTGGGCCCCCCGGGGCTTCGTCGAATCGCAAGAACGGGAGACCTGCCCTCTATGTCTTGCTCCGCTCTGAAGGGAGCCCCCCCCTCCCTCCGTATTGCAAAAGAACGTAAAAGGTTCATCGGCAATCAATAGCCCCGTTTGCAAATTATCAAATCATCTAGTCCGATACTTATTAATACGTATAAGTTAAGTCATTACCCTGAGACACGTAGCCATGAGGGAACACGTAAGAGATTTACATCGCTCCCTGCTGTTCCTCTGGATCTATAATTAGAACGTCGGATATCTCGAGAAGCTTCATCAGCTAAGAGACATTCTTCGCAATTAATCAAGCAAACGCGTTTAGTTGTCTACAGAAGCGGCTGTAATTAGCTGTAATCGTCGCCACTTCGTTTACGAACTAATAATAGCACGTGCGACAATTCGAAAAAAAGATACACATTCGGAATTACGCGACAAAATTCGCGAAACTGCTGTGTTAATCCACGCAGCTTTCCGTAGAAACAGAACGCATCCGTACGCATTCACTGCGATCTCTTCGAGGGCCATGGCCGCAGAGTTGGAAATAAGACGGCAATAAAGCATATGTAAAATATATTCTTGAATTCCTTTTAGGACGCAGATATATGTGGATGGTTCGTGGGTCGGTTGTCCGCTGGTAACCATGTCCCCCCTTCCTCTTACAACGACGGATACGCACACGCATCGACTTTGTGTGCGTGTTACCAGGCATGCGAGTTTATAGATGCGTGGCGATGTAAGTAAGACAGACGATCCGTTTCATTAGAAGGTGTTGCGACGTTACCCACCTGTATTGGGCCCTCCACCATCTTTCGTATTCGAAATGTTCCTTTTAGTCTCTCTCTCTTTCGCCTCTTTTGGTGATTATTTACGCTCAAAAGAATACTTTGCCAAAGCATCTGTCTTACAGCCGAACGTAAAAAAAAGTGTCATAGGAAAATCATAAATTCATTGGCAAAATAGCACCATTGTGATATCGATGGGCATTCAAAATAAACATGGTGGAACAATGGGAAATATGTCAAATCGTAAACTATCCTTTCTCTGCGGCAAGATTTTCGCACGAGGAAACAACAATGACGATTCGGATAGGACTTCGTGGAATGGAAACCCTGGGCGTGGAAACGAAAAGCAACAAGAAAGGGAAAGTTCGTCGTTTCTTTCTCCCCTGGATAGGGGAAACGAGGGAGACGGAGAAAGATGTACGGAGCCGCGAGGTGTCGCCTTACAACCGGCTCGGTTCGCTTACCTATGCCGAGCCTCCTTTGCATGCCATCTCCACCACCATCTCACTTTAGCTTGCTCCTTTTGTATACCCCGTTCCACAGCGTCCTTCTTCTCTTCCCTTTCGCTCGAGATGCACCGTTGCGTTCGGTCTTTGCATAATTATTACGATTACCGCGAGTAGCAGCTGGTTCGTTGTGGAGAAGGCACCTCGTATCCTCTCTCCCTCTCCTCCTGCTGCTTCTCCACCCAGTTTTCTCTTTCTTCCTCTCGTCCTGTTCTTCGTTTCGTTCTCGTTGTTCGAGTGTCAGGAAACGAGAGATGAAAAAGAGGAGGATGAGGGCGGCTTACGTTCGCGTGTGTGTGTTAATTAAATTTCTTGAGGAGATACACGCAACATTATCGTCGAGATCTCTGCCGGCCACTTTTTGCTCGCGATTAATTACGTGCTTCGACAGACTGTCAGCCAATCAGCGTCTTCGTTTCGTGTCATCAGATGCGGCGATGGATGAATTACAACGAATCACGTAACTCAGAAGCACTTAATGATATACCGTCTACATACCGAGTCACGTACTTCATTAAAACGCAAAGAATGAATATCACTTTAAGTATACGAATGATGACGGATAATTGACCTTCATTTTCATTTCGAACTTACAATGTAAGTTGCTATCCAATGTGCGGATTATGATCAGCAAATCATTCAATTTAAAAATGCGTTCAGGATACGTTCGTAGATTGCAAATGATCCATTGTTATTATATATGAGTGGTTGATTTTGTATAGGATGACTTTGTAAAAGCATGATTTTGTATCAAATAATTTTTCGAAGCATTAGATGTTATTAAAATATTACGTAAAATTATTTATTCTAAAGATTAAAAAATGACAAAGATAAAAAAGGAATATACAAGCTAATACAAATTTCCGAACAACTTATATAATGTTATGAAAATCTCGGTCGTTTCTTTCATTCTTTTCGCTTACTCCGACATTTCACTTGCGTGAAAGTAAAGTCCACTTGCTCGCGGCGTTGCGTACTTACTCAAAAGTAGCTCGTACATAAAGATCTGATATCTTATTCTCTAATAGACTATAACTCCCTTTGGATCTCTTATGGTGCATCCCACTTATAGCTACTGACGACATTCTTGTCTGCGTCGCGTAATTTCTCTCAATGTATTCTGCATCATTTCTGTGCCGCGATTGCACGTAAGAACAAGTTTACCAAATCAGTCTTGTATTCCGAAATCACACGGAGTCTGAAAAAATTACTTCACGTAATATGATTCGATAATTGAAAATCGATTAATAAACTTCTTGATTATTTGAAGTAATTTTTTGTATGTTTTTAAATAAGTTTTTGATAAATGACATATGTACATAGATGTGATTTATAGTTCACATACAATTAGTAAATTTTATTATCTCAAACAATCTCAAACTCACACGGTTTCTCTAAATATATTTTTTAATGTTTTATTTTAAAATTTGGACTATTTGCTCGACGTATTGCTGGTGTAAGAAACGTTAAGTTTATTAAATGCAGCAACGAAATGCAGCTAAATTCTATATAAGCGTTTTATCTGGCCACTAATCCTACTGGTAGCCGTAGAAGAAATATACATCTTTGCTGTTCCTCATTTGCGAGTGTCAACCCTTAGTTTATTTATGCCGCCAGGTTTTTAGCATATATTTATGATCGTTGAGGTTTCCGTCGTCACACCCCGAGAGGTCGCGTTGCCTCTCCCCTAAAAGAGAGACGATGTCTCGGCAGTGTAATGCCGCGCTCTTCGTTAGTCTCCGTTGTATATAACTTATTAATTACGGTTGACTAATGCGCTCCAGCTGTGCCACGTAGCAACATCTTACCTTCTCCCTTCGTCCGCCAACTTTCTCCCGGTGCTTTCTTGGCAGCCCCTAAGAAAGGAAAGAGAGTATGAAGAGAAAGAGAAAGAGGGGGAGGGAGGGAGGGAAAGAGGGGAGGAGAAAGAGAGAGGAAGAAAGAGAAGAAGAAGACGCTCTGGCAGAAAACGAGACGAAGGTCCTGGTAGAGCGTGAAAGGGAAGGGAGACGTAGGAGGGAATCTCTGGGAGGTATGGAAGAAGGTGGGAGAGAAGAGAGTAGAACGCGAGGGACGCTAGGCAGTAACTCACGCCCCCGAGAGGATTACCTACCTTGGCAAGGCTGGAGGAGGGTATATCCCACGTTGAGCTACGATCTTGCTGCGTAGCTACGCGTTCCTCATACCAAGTGTCCTCGGTACTCCCGTGCCGCGTGCAAACAGGGTTCTTCGAGAGCGTGAGCGCGTTCCGGATGGCACCGGAAGACCAAAACTGGTGATACGTGAACGGACTGAGCGCTTCAAATAAAACGGAATATTGTTATGGCACGCTTAAAAGGGATATTTAATGTTAAATATTGCCAAATAAAGGAACTAAAAAAAATAAAATTAATTTAATTTATAATGTAAGAAAATGTGTCGAGCGCGCATCATTTATTCCCTTAATTTTTATCGCTATGTTCGTAACAATAAAAAAATTAAAAATTTTAAATTAATCTTAAATTAATTTTTCTATTTTATTTTTTAAATTAAAAGAATAAATGATGCGAATAGGCACGCTCGATACTATTTTTTTAGTTCCTTTATTTGGCAAGTTAATATTAAATAGTTAACATTAAATCCCTTTTAAACGTCCCGTAATCTTCTTTAATAAATAAGCTATTTAAAAAACTTAATAGTTTTGTTTATAATTTAAAATTAATAATTTAATTATTTAAGATTAATTTTTCTATTGAGATTAATTATTATAAATTATATTTTAACTCTAAGATTGTAAAAATATTATAATTTTTATTACAATAGAATATACATAATAATACATACTATAAATACACGTATTATTGTATTGCTTATTTGTATTGTTTATTTGATAAGTTAAAATATCTCTTGAATTGATATTTTCTATACAAGTAATAGTTTTTCGAGAATTTATAAATCAATTGACATAGTTAAAAATTTGTTGAAGTTAAAAGAAATTATAATTGGAAAAACATACATGCATAATAATAATTTGGAACATCTACTCATTTATTTTTGCTATATAAGACTTTTCTACAATATCTTCATTATATTTAAAAAATACAATTTTATCTGGTTGAAATGCTCTATGTATATATGTAATTCTTATTGGAGTATTAATTATTATTTAATTTGGAGAAGCAAAGAGAAATACAAGGATTTCCTACAAGGATTGATGTATCGTTAATCTTACGTACAAAAACTGCCAAACGTTGCGGAAACTCGAGGGGATAAGCCTACAGGAGATATCTCAGGAGGAAGTCTGGGAAGTCCTTCATGGACCCAATTCACTTACTTTGATTTGATTGGTCCCATGTATGATTCGACTCTGTATATATATTGTATGTGCACGTAACTGGGAGGGAAGCGGAAAAGGAGTGAGGGTTACCGAAGGCAAGCTTTGGCATCGTGTTTTGCAAAGTTATGCCGGCAAATCCCCAGCAGTAATCAACGTATTGGTTGTTCTTGTTAGAGTTGGCAACCAGTTAAGTCGCTCCCTGCCTCAGTTTATGGTCGAATACGTCGAAACTCAGCAGAGATCTCTTTCAACCGGCATTCCCCTTCGCGTTTGAAACTGTTCTCAACGAGCCGAAAAAAGCATTTGATTACTTGGTGAAATTTTTTTCGTTCAACTAAGTTCCAAGTTTGATTTTTCCAATATATTGTTTCTTTTTTCAAAATTACTTTTTTCTAAGCATGTGCTTTTTGCAACAATATAAAAGTATTGATTGGATTGAATTAATGATTATAAATTGATAAATACTTGAAAATTTTGTAACACAATACGCTTTCGAGAGCTTAAAAGAAAAAAAGTTTTGTCTTTCTCTCTCTCTCTTTCTCTCTCATATTAACAATATTTCGTGATATGATGACCTTAAACTTTTTTATTATAACTCAGACTTTCGAAAGAACAATTCGTTAGACGAAGGTTTCCGCGGTTGAAATTTTTTAGAATATACGGGCAAATATTTTTCAAGAAAGGCGTGAATAACGACCGAAATATTTTTCGCTCTTCTAAACGTGCTCTACGTTTTCCCACTTGCTGTTCAGTCAGCCAATCCCTCCCGGCATGCCTTGCCGATCTCCTTCTTCTTTGTTCCTCCAAATGAAAGCATTTTAGGGTCTCAGCATAAAATTTATCCACCCCTTCGGTTAAACAGCTATGCGCATCTCTTTTTACTTCATGGGGAGTGCGGTAATCTTGATATTTCATCCCCTAATTTCGTTTAGTACGCGATATCTCATGGATAAGACATCATGCAGAGCGAGATTCATAATTTGTGAATTTGAAACGTAAATGCAAGCAAATGATTAAAAAGAGAAGATAATTTCTACATCAGTATGCATTTTTGCAAAATTTGTTTAAATATATTTAGATGTATAAAATTATTGTCGCATAAGAAATTAAGAATTTTATTATTTATTAAATAACAAATAAACAAAAAAGTATTTTTATCTTTATTGTGTGTTTTATACTTTACTATTTATATTAAACTTTTTTCGTGAAAAGAGAAATGTTATTTTCTGTTGCAAATCTTTATCTCTAATTAATCTTAATTAATTAATCTCTAAATCTTAATTTTTTAATCTCTAATTGAAATTGGATATTTGTACGTAATAAGCATAGCAGATAATGTTACAGTATTTTATATTTTTTATTTGCATACATATAAAAAATTGACTCAAGTAAGATAAAAATAGTTTTATTTATAAAGTTTAAGAAAGCCTGTCGCTCTTGATCTACCTCGTTCGCATTTCGGAACGCGTGCCAATAGAATACATGGAGAGAATGATTCCGGGGGATAATAGGAAGGTTTGATAGAAGATTCTCCGAAATGGAAGGGAACCAGACTCGATGGGATCCGTGTGACAAATAACCGTTAAAAACGCAGCGCCGTAACTTCATCCCCCCACGCCGCGAGCGAGCCCGGCATGACAACCTGGCGTGAGAATCGTGGGGGTGTCACGGGATGACAAAGGGGGATGGGTAGAGATGCCCGGAGGGGTAGCAGTCTGGGCGGACACTTGATTACGTCGCGATAACAAATATCATGCTGATATAAACTTTGTTTTGTTATGATATGGATACAATGGCTGTCTGGAATTGTGACTGTATGAGTACGCTACGTGTGACTTTGTACATTTTGATAACAACCAATCAACATAGATCGATGCGTTTATTAGATTTGTTAGGATGTTGAAATGCATTAATCTACATATTTGAAAGCGGTGAAAGTGCTATATCATATGGTATTCTTGAAATTTTTGAAACTTTATACCTTTTTTAGGTTGTAATTCTTCATAAATTTACTTATAAACTTTGAGTTTTCGTTATATTTTTATTAACAAGCATAGATATCTTTAGCATTATTTTACTAACGGTGATTATTAGAAAATTTCAAAGAAATTGTGTTGGAAAATTATAAAATGATATATTTTTTATTTTTGATTAATTACACTTTTTTGACTAATTACACTTTTCGAGTGAATCGATTCAAGTCGAACGCGGAAAGGATAAGTCCATAGAGCGAAAATCGTTATATTATGGATATTTATGCACTTGGGCACGCACCGTATGCGAACAAAAATAGAGTAAAAGGAGACTGCTTACGGCCGAGAAGAGAGGTTGGTTTAGGTTGGATACCGGTGGCAGAGGTGAAACGGGAGGGTTTTTACGAGGCAGTAATGGCCGATAAGGTGAGCTCGCGCCCCTACCGTCGGGGCTTACTCCGCTACTGTACCCAAGTGACTGTTCAACAGTACCTATTCGCTGTCGTATACTCCCTTACTTTCTCTCGAAACGACTCATGCCACGCTTTGTTTAAGTCGTTTACACATTTCCTTTATCGGCACGAGCCTTGTTTATATCGCCGCGTTTGATATTCGCAATCCAAAGCACTGCGGGATATCGGAAATTCATTAGAGAATGCTCTTTTAATAAGTATTTTAAGCGGCAGCTCATAAAGATAGTGTAACTTGTTTTAGAACAAGATAAGCAGCAGATATGAAATGACGAGTCAGTGAAATCTACACTACTCGGGTCCCATCAAAGTATCTCTCGCCAAAAATTTATTTTTACAAAGAGGATTTTTTTCTGAATTTCAAGTAATAAAATAATTTGAAACAATAAGATTCTTTCAATTCACCATTTTCTGAAGCGTGAGATTGTGTATCTATATTGACATCTATATTGCCAATTAACATTTGCTGAGAAATGTTATCTTTTCAACCGCTATTTTATTTGCAATTCTTATGAAATCGAGAGTAGATATAAGATGAGAAAAAAAAAACGAAAAGAGCCCACCGCTGATTTCGTTGTTCGCAGGGGCGAACGGAATGCGCAGGCGCGGCCGACAGACTTACACGCGCTACCAGACTCTGGAGTTGGAGAAGGAATTCCACACGAACCACTATCTCACCAGGCGGAGGCGGATTGAAATGGCACACGCTCTCTGCCTGACGGAAAGGCAAATCAAGATCTGGTTCCAGAATCGGCGAATGAAGTTGAAGAAGGAAATTCAAGCGATCAAAGAGCTAAACGAGCAGGAGAAACAAGCGCAAGCGCAAAAGGCGGCAGCGGCAGCGGCGGCGGTTGCGCATCAGCAGCAAGGGGGCGGTGGGGGTCCAGAGGGGGGCAACTAGGGGTACGCCCTGCATCGGAGCCCCCCTGACCACCCCACCGCTAATCCACACCACCCTCTACTAGCACCGCAATGTACACAACTGTATTAAAGGTAAGTAATTTTTTATTCCTGATTTTTTATTCATTTCTTTTACTGCGACATTCTTCTGAGACATCTGTTGATTAACTCTCAACCCGTAACATCTTTTGATTGAAAAAAAGTCTATCTCAAAAGATTTTAATACATGTACATTTATATCATGTTTCTTTATGTTTATATTCCCAGCAATGACATCAATAAAAATAATATCTTTATTTCCACAAGATTATTTATTATTAGAAACATATGTATACATACACTCAAATAACTATAATTCCACTAGTAATATTATTATAATTATTATTATTTATCGTTACATTATCATTGTTATTTATCATTATTATTTCATGAGACTTGTACATATTTTTTTCGACATTATTAGAAAAAATTGCAATTTAACACTCTTTGTGAATTAATAAAGTGGATGGTATGTGCTTGATGCAACAGTTAGGATTATGTGCTATGCATTAAAAAAGTGATAGTCGCATAAACGTTAAAAGCAACGTTAAAAATGAGATTCGAGCTTTTAGCAGTAGCGGCTTTAAAATTAAGTTTACTCGACGGGCTTAATGAGGATAAACCGCGTACAAGCGTGCCTTCATAATTTTCTAAGTTATGCTATTCGCGTGTGTTTAACTTGCGCTGAACGCGCATCCCGAGGGAGCGACGAATGCAAACTTGAAATATCGCATTGCGTTTATCTTGTCGTTTCTGCCGGTACCGAATAAAAGACTTGTCAATTTTATAATCGCGCTTGCTTTCGTTACTCTATATGAATGAAGTAAAATTACGACGTTTTATCTTGTTTTATCACATTTTATCTTGAGGTTCCTAGTCGCAAAATCGAAAACTGTCAAAGCACATAAATTTAAAAGAAAGTAATTAGAAGGGATAGATCGCAAGCAGTGACGCAAAAAAGAAAGTAGAAAGTTAGGTAAAAAAAGATCAGGACAATACCAATTTCGTCACACTATTACAAAAAAATTTACTGTATAATTTATATTTCTATCTCGAGAGCCAACTATATATTCTCGGAGAATAGATGACCCTTTGAATTGTTCGGTCGAGACAACTAAAAAAAAAAGGTTTCCGTTCTTTTCACACTTTCCATGTGAATCTTTGTCGTTGGAAGACTCCTCACATTATTTGAACTAACTAAAAAAAAAAAGCCGTTAGAAATACTCACGTTAACTTTAAAAATAGCTTACACGTAATTTAACTGTCAATTATATTACGTATGTATATTCTCTATCCTACAAGCACGAATATTTTTTATTGACTACATTTTTTTATCTTTTATTTTTTAAGAGTTTTTTTTCTAGATTGTATAGTTTTAAGTTATAAAAAATTTTCTTTTTTAGATTATATAGTTTAAGTTATAAAAACGGCAGAACTTATTTTAATAAAATTTTTAAATTTATAATATACGCAAAATATAAAATATTATTGAAATACTGCCATAAAAAATCACAAACTAATTTATTTTATATATATATTTATTTATATATATATATATATATATACACATATATATTCTCAAAATATTTAAAACATCTGCGGTAGAAAGGAAATATGCCAGACAGAGAACTACGATCGAAACTCCTCATTCTTCAGAACCTACTGGAGCGCTTAATATCTCTTTTTTGGTATCTTCGGGCGACGAAGAAGTTCGGGCATAAATTTTGTCCCGATTGCACGTAATATTACGCCAGCGAAGCGTTTCCCCGATTAACTCCGTGGATTGCGCCGTAATTGTACGCCACTTGAATCGCGATTAAATAACTCTTCGCCAGTAATATTTATTTAATCGTGCTTATTTAATCGCCCATCAAGAGTAATTGTACTCTTAAAATAGAATCGTTATCGATTTTTGCCACAATAGAAATGTAAAAAGTAATCCACTTAACATTTAGATTTGAAAATTATTTTATTTATAATTTACTTGATATTTTTTAAATTTTCTTTTTTTTCTTTATGCATTCATTGATATTATGATTAATATGCATTTAATAAATAAGAAATGCAGATACAGATAAAGAAACACGTCTGTCATTACGTAAAGAATTTCGTAAAAATAAATCGCAGTTCTGAATACGTTAGAAAAAGAATAAAATATAGATTTGCTTCTGTAAGTCGATTTAGATATATGCGAAGATAAATTTTGACACTGAACATGAAAAAGCAATTTAGGAGTTTTAATGGCTAATGTATGTGACGGTCGCGGATATCGAATGATTAATTCATTTGTTCTATCAAGTTAGAAATGTCTGTGAATTATATATATATACATATATCTGCTGTACACATTTTTATTAGAAAATACATTTAATATATTTTGTAATAATTAATAATATTATTATAAATATTAATATAATATTTTTACTTCTATTTACATCTGCTTTCATTATATATATATATATGTATAAGAAAAAAAGAAATTTTATTGGGCAAAAACAATCTAATTGAATATTTCAAATAAAAAATAATTTATTACATAAATATTGTAATATATATGTATAATATACATATTGTATACACACATACTGCACGTGACAACATGTTCTAATAGAAACGAGCAAGTTAATTTTATAATCAAGATCATTTCTTTTATAATTATGCTTAATTAAGATCAATTTATAATAATCAACTTTTTTTAAAATTAAATAATGAACATTAAGTGTAATTTAAGTCTTTAACTCGTATTTTTCTTTATATTTTGTATATGCTGTGACCATGTATGATATATGAAACCTAATGAATAATTTTGGGAAAGCTAACAGCAATGCCATCTATCCGTTTCAATAGTTTCTGGATTAAATTATGGCTGCTTCATCCTTTTGTTCGTGGGCGTGGCTAAGGCGTGGATATCTATTTTTTGGCATTGATTTCTCATTTATTATAAAAATTTATTGCTATTTTATGACACAAAATTATTCAACTATATATTGACTATATGAAATGTCATCAAATATACATAAGATACACAAAAACAGAAAAAATAACATACGAAATTTGAATCATTCCATGTAATACTCCGCGAGGTACCTATTTTACATCCATTTAACCACTCTTATGATAGGTGGCAGCACGAATCAGCGTCATTCGGTCGGTAACGTTTTGCCTCTCTTACCGACTTTTCTGTCGGTACGTAACTTAATTTAGAGGTTGTCTCTACCCACCAAGCAGGATATATTGAGCGGTAGTTCGATGATCGCCCGTAATGCGCTTTATGGTTTGTTTTTATCGACGTGGTTATACAGTAACTCACGGCTTTCCTGTTTCTCGGCGTGGTGAGTCGAATCTGTGCGTTGCGTTTGTGTGCGCGCATGCTGGTTTGGTGTCGTACACACGTATACCGCGCTGAGTCGGCAAAGCTATTCACATTTTCCCCGCGAATGCATTCCCGGAGCTATCGATCAATAAACCAATAAACTCGCGATTCGTAGTCCCATGAAGAGAAAATAAAGTATGACGCCGCGTGATTTTATTGCGTAATAAAGCGTGATTTCGACAGATCGATGCACGATCACTGGCGTCTCTTCGCGAGCGCGTTTACTTATCCGCTCGCCAAACGGGTAGGTCAGGGATCTTTATTGGCTGTAAAAGAAGACGTTTTACGATCCATAAAAGCGTTTATAGCGCTCAAGTAGTCTTACCTCGGTTCTTACATTCCAGTTATATCCATTACCCCTTCCGTGGCCTTTCCAAGGGCGGCCACTGGCACGCGTTTTCTCTCTCTCTCTCTCTCTCTCTCTCTCTCTCTCTCTTCTCTCTCAAATGCTTTCTCTCTCTCAAATGCCTTTGAGATTTACAGGTTACGCTCCCGGTAACACCTCGTAAACTTGGCTTAACGACTTTAACCGGGCCTAACTGCTTCCTTCCTGCAATCAGACCCTGACCTACCTTGCACACGATCGTCCTAGAAAAATTCCGAGGTACCAATTGCACATGGCACTGCTTTGCGATTTCATCGGAAGATTTTTCACGATTTAACATGTTTCATGGAGATGAAAGTAACTCTTTAATTCTACAATTTACAAAGTATAATACTTTCTATTAGAATTTTTTACAAAATTATATATTCTCCTTTTGTATCATGATAAAATTATTGAAATAAGTAGAATTTTATTATCAATTATAGTATTTACAGTGAAAATAGATAGTATGTAATATAAGAAATACATAGGACAATAGGTTAAAAGGATAAAAAGATAGGATAATAAGTATATAATAAGTAATTTGCACTGTCATACTTTTCTCCCCCCCCCCCTCCCGAACACGCTAATATTTCTTTAATTGTGTACTTTATAATTATGCTTTGTTATATCGTTTAACAATTTCTATTAATACGTTAAGGTAATTCTTTTTGCTAGTTTTATCATAATATTTATCTATCATTATTAGCAGATATTGTTTTAATTCTATAAAATTTTAATCAATTATATTATGTAGAATTATATAGAATATTCATATAAATAGCTGATTACAGAAAAGACATGAACTTATAAAATTGATTAAGAGAAGGTTAATCATAAAAACTTCAATAATGATTTGGATCTAAAACTAGATCTACATCAATCTTTTTGTATAGTGTATTAAATTGTGTTGATTACGACATTATTTATTGATCATTTTGTAATAAATTTTGATAAATCTGTTTAAGTAAATTTTTATTTTTTAAAATTATATTTAGCTAAAAATAAGTATTTTTAAAATGCGAGATATAACATTAATTACTAATCAAAAATAGCATTTTAATATGTAGGATAATTATCAATTATCATTATTTTTCTTAATTAATGAAATTATAAATAAATAAAAATTATCAAGGTATTTTGCAGTTTTATAATTATACATTTCTAGTATTTATCGATAAAGTATAAATTTTATGAAACCTATTACTATTTTACTTGATATTAAAAAGTAAGCAGTGCTCTAGCTTTCGGTACTATTGCATCACATTTACACAACAATAAGAAACCGCAATATATACTCGGAAAATCTTTGTTTCAAAATTCAGAAAGATAAAGAACCGCACGAGGTGAACAAGAGACAGAGAATTGTTTTTTTTTTTCATATTTTTTTTCTTTTATTCAATGAAATACGATTCGTGAAACAGACCATATTGTGTATCGACCAGAAATTCTCAATACAAAACTTAAAGTCCACTAGTAATTTTTGTTTTGTTCTTTTTCAAGAACCTACTTAACGCCATACGTAGCATATGTTTATTTTGTCTGTGGTTGATTATACGTAACGAAAGCAACTTAACTATCCCAGTCGTGACACGATTGCTGCAACATTCTCAATTTATTTACGCAATTTTTCCATCGCCGTTATTATAATCGAATATGTTTCAAAAAATATATTAAGTTTTGTTTTATCTTTTTGTATCGTATCTAGTTGTGTTAAATTTCGAAAATAAATTTTTGTTGCATGCTTATGATAAAAATATATTAAATGTAATGTACAGTGTTTATGATAAAAGTATTAAGTACATTAAGCGATCAAGTAACTTTTCATTAAAATGCATGCACACAATGATTGCACACTAAGTGAGCTGTTGCATGTTGTATTTACAGAAGGAATGAATAAATAATTTATTTTTTTTATAGTAGAATGATAGATCGCGTGTTTGATCTGACAACAGATAATTATTGTATATAATTTCCAAGTGCCAATGTACATTTTATCTACGTATAAGCTGCCTATACTAAATTAATTTGATCATTCTATTCACACGGATGTTTCCGATTTCTTAGGTAGTTTATGCATGCCGCTCGAGATCAGATTAGAATAAAAATGGAGTGAGTTAAATATATCCTTGGCCGTGCTTACATGATACATATCGTCCGCTCAATTTATCCTTCCGTTTGCTTTGTTCTGCGATGGAAATAATTTTAATTTACGTCATAGCTACTTGTGAAGAGACTAAAAGTATTTCTAGAAGTGATGTGAATTATGTAGTACAAGAGCGTAATAAACTAAAAGTTCTAACTACAAATAAAAAAAGTTATACAATAATAATATTTAAAAAAGTGAAAAGAAAGCGACAGAGAGAGAAGAGAGAGAGGGTTGTGCACTTTTCATGCACTTCCGCTTCTTCCGAAGTTTATATAGTCGAACAATCATCTCGCTCACCGTCGCGACTTCCCGCAGAGTGTATCACAATTAGCTGGCATCTTTCACCCCATACCATCATCATACCCTCTACTCAACTTTCATAAAACCGCCTTTCTTTATATAAAATCCACGGATACGCGAGCCAACACGAACAAATTTAATGAACTGCCATGCAAACTTTTGAAAGCTTATTTCAATATTATGATGAATATAAGCGAGTTGGCACTCTGCTTCAGTAGCGCCAAAAAAATTCATGAAAGGATATATTTAGTTACTTTAGAGAGCATATAATGGATCGTATAACTTGCAAATTGAGAAAAAACTCTGAATGGACTATAATTTTTTATTTAACTTCTTAGAATATTGTGTAGCAAAAGTTAAACAATATAAATCAAATTAATGAGGAAAATTAAAGGAGATTTTACGGAAATAGTATTTTATCTGAAAAATACTTACTCTATAATGTTATAAAGCTACAAATGTTGAATAACTGAAATATAGGCGATATAATTATGATGATTTGATGCGCATGATTAATTGACATACTTTGCATTAGAAGTGAAGTTGCGAAGTGAAAGGTATTTCGAAGCGGGGCGGATTTTGCCCTCGCTGTACACAAACTTAAGAAGTAGATGCGGAAAGGAGGGAACATAGCAACGTAGTTAGTTATACGCCGTGCATGCTGGCAACAGCGCCGGTGTGTTTTTCATTTTCTTTATATCACCCTTGACGCTCGTAAAACCATTACCCATGACCAAGCAAACGCAACTTCTGTATAAGCCCTATCGGTGTATGCGTATAAACGCACGACGCCGAGACATTCTTTGATGATACTGGAACTTCTTTTACTTGTGCACTCCTGTAGGTCCACGAGACGAACCCAATTTCCTCGGCGACGGCAAGTCGACCCTTCGGATTTGTCCGACATGCCCACGGGAAGAATTCAGTTTTCTCGTTGGCGATTGGTTACATCTTTTCTCGGCCGTTATCCTTTCGTAACACATTGTCTCCAATGATTTAACTGGCTGCACGCCGATTGCTATCGTGAAAATTCAGTAAATTCAAAAATTATTAACAATCCTGTTAGCCTGAAATTTATTATTTCAGTTAACTTGTTAACGTAAATTATTATTATTATTATTATTATTATTATTATTATCATCATCTGAATTTCTAAAGTGAAATTAATGCTGCATATATTATTCTTAATTGTTTATTAATTTAAATATTTTCGAACATTTATATACATTTCCTTCATGTATCGGTAACAAATGTTTATTATATTTAACTGTTTAGTAAGTGATTCTTTCAAATTTTATTAATGTTTAAGATGTTCAAAGTTCTGGCTTTACGAAGTCCGAAAAACGAGTCGGAGACTGATGTGTAGATAAAGTCAGTTAGCGACTCGCTCTAGCACGTTCCGACGGTGGTGTGCTTTTTGCATGAATATTTTCTTATTGCTCTTTCTTTTTCCTCTTTCTCTTTCGCTCCCACTCATTTCTAACAAGTGATTCATCATCGTTGTCGCCTTCTCTTCTTTCTCTGATTAACTGGCTGGCTGGCTAACTGGCTAGCTAGCTGTTTGGTCCCTGGATCTTCCGCTTGTTGGTTTTTCTTCTTTCTTTCGTCCTCCTCTTTTCCCTCCGAGCTACTCCATATACTTATTTTGCTCCTTCGTTGGGGTCATATCAACACATAATTCTTTCTTATTATTAAAAACATACTTTTAGCTTTTTCGTATATTTTGGAATCTCATCATTCGTTAATATTTCGGATCTGTTGAATTTAAGTTCCATCTTAAGGAGGTAAAAATTATTAATTTTGTAATCTTGCAAATAACATGGTTTTCAACAAATTATATACACACACATTATATATAATTATATATATTATATATAATTAGGCATAAAATATCTAGAACATTTTTCATTTTTTTTAAATATCATCTGATTGGTATATGAAGAGATATAATAATATTTCTTTTCAAATACTTATGAACATCGATTATATCTGCAATGTAAGCAACGCAAGGATGGAATAAGGAAGAAATTAAAAGTCAAATTTACTTTTCCTTTATTCATTATCAAATCTTTTTTTTAATTTTCTATTTTAAAATAAACAATCTACAGCAAATAAAATCTGTATTACGACTGTTTTATGATAAAAGAAAGAACAAAGAGATACATAAAGAAGCCAGTTTTTGCATTTTTAGAAAATTGCGTTGCACAATTGTTTTTATTGTTATCTTCTTATTCTTAGCTTTATTATATTATTCAAATTTAACGGCCGTATTCACTGGCAATATGACATTTATATTTGCAGACTACCGATTTAAGCGAAAATAAGCATTCTGAAATCAATAGCGCTTGAAGACAATGCACTAGTTTATGTGTTAACGCTTCTAGCTTACTCATTTCTCGATAAAACTCATTTAAAGATTCTATTTTATCCGGTAAAGGTACTACTGTTTTATTTAGTATTAATGAATCTTTAAGCACGCGGAGGCCGAGTATCGTTCGAAATATCCATTTTGATTAGTATTGAAGAACGAGCATCGTTCGTTTCGAAAAGTCCACCTTTGGCCCGGAAGGTGGGATTCCAGTAATTCGGTCATGGAATGGATGGGCGACGACGAGAGAGCGAGAGGAACGATGAAGTGGGCTGGGTGAAGGGATAGGATAGGGACGCGAGGGCGTTTCACGGCACCCTGCATGGGGTAGCTTGCAACCTCACGCGACACTAGAGCCATCTATATCCCGGAAGATTTATGAGTTCCTGGTGCAGCGGCTGTTCGTAGCAACTACACGCTACACAATATCGGTATAGTGCGATGGTAGTGCTGCCCCCTGTCGCGGGACGAGCGCACTGTTGCTCCGCGGGGGTTTCGCGCACTCGCGTTCGTTCAACACCGTTCTGGCAAAAAACTCTGACTCGATCTCAATCCAAGCCCCTCTCCGAGCTATCCACCGGCCCGTCAGCTACAGCTTCGACGATGTATGCATCCATAGGTGTACCTGTTCCGCCCTTGAGAAATTGCATATTTTGTACCGCTATATGGTTTCTATACATGGCGCGCGAATTAATATATCTTTTTGGAGACTGTATACCTGACAAGTATAAAAACGAATCGGAATTTACTATTTTCTGTTACAATAATATTTTATTTACTACAGTGATTGAATAACTTTTACGTTGAACAGTAAAATTTGACAACAGGCTATTAAATAATAATAATAATTGAATACCATCTACATAATGTCGGTTATCTGGATTATAACGTAACAATTTTGGTAAAAAAAAATTCGAACGAAAGTCATAACGTATTCTACTATTTACATCATCTAATTATATATTTTTTATATGTTTTTGATAACTTTCAACAAACTTGAACATGTACGTTTTAAAAGGAATATATTTACAACTTTGATTGTAACTTCATATAGATGCTCATATTTATTCGTTCTATCATCAACAGATAAAAATTGTCAAAGAATAATACAGGCTGTCTCTCTACATATAATTAAAAGTTAACTGCCCAAGAGGCGGAGGTAACAGCTTTGATTTCCATTCACGATCGGCCAAGCGTAGAGAATGGCAAGTCGAGATTTTCGAACAGCCCCCCAGACACAGCCGTCCGTTCGCACTCCGCGTGATATTCTGCAGGGGTAACCAATGAGTACGGCTCGGAGTGGGGGCCCACCCCTGGTACTGTGCGAGTACGGGACGATGACGACGACGATATGAGTACTGGTATCTACCTATCTACCTATGCTTCTACACTCCATCCCACTTCACCCCATCCCCTTGATGCGGCCGGTTTACGAGCAACCTGTGGTAACGAGAGCGATAGATAATAACTGCTCCGTGCTCAATTCCACTCCCCTCCTCGCACCCCTTCTCACCCCTTTTGTCTTTCTCTTTTCCAGACACGCATCCGCACAAAAACATAACGCGCGTGCGCATATATACGTTATATAAAGCCAGTTGCAATTTTTTTAATCTTTTGCGATTCACTCCTCGAATGTTTCCTGCAATCTGATTAAATAGATCGCACCGATATCGCGGGTAGAAGAAGAGAACCGGTTAAGATTTGTTCGGACAAAAAAATAGGATTAAATTCACTTTTTATAATATGTTATTCTAGACTAATGATGTGTGAATTTATCGCGTGTCTGACTTTCACAAAATTATAATTTTGACATTTATTTTTACTTCTCGACGGGGAAAGTGCTTCAGCGAATTATACTGAACGCACGACGTTGTTTTGCACAGCCATATCGAGAATCGTGTTTCTGGTTTTTGCGAGTTTTAAGTATGAGAATTTATGGCGGCTTAAAAACTCTAGTTTCTCCTTCGGAAATCCTGATAAATGCGCGCAGGAAGAACGCTTAGGTATGTACGCCAGACTCAGTTTCAGGGCGTCGCGTACTCCTGGAAAGGCGAAGTAATTCTAGGCCGAACAGCAAACGGCAGCTCAAACGAGATACAAAGCACATGTAAACAATTTTCAAGTAACAAGGGTTGTGCGAGTTTGAAGAGGATTCTAGAGAACAGAGTTTAATATTGTTCAAAATCATAATAATATATTTAATATTGATTTTTTTATGATGAAAAAGAATAAAATTAATTAAATAAAATTAAATAAAATATAAATAAAGTTAGAAAAAATGTTATTTACAACATAATTTGTCACGAAAAGTAATTTTTGTAATACATATTAAAAAACTCTGTACTCATTAAAACTTGTCTTTTATATTTACATTTTATGTGTGTGATCAAGTAAAATATTTCCGAATGGATAAAATTATTGCAATTTATTGGTTATCTTAACTCTTTTTTATCTAGAATAATATTGATCGTGTAAACGCAAAAATGAAATGGTATTAATAATGTAAAGTTTTGTTATCTCTCGTTCCCCATGAGACCTAGACCAACCCTTTCACTCTTAATGTGAACTATTGATATCTCGAGATACTAACATCACCAAAGCTCAGACTCAACGTGCATGTGACCGGACAAGGCACCATGTGCATTCATTCTATTACAAAAAAAGCTGAACCAGCAGTTCGTGGCCCAACCCATCGCATCCCTAGCACGTTGTATATATAAATGTCCCAAGTCAAACTCTCAAACAGTTGGTCTTACATGACAGTCTCGCTCTCTAAAAAAAAATAAAGTTCCTTCATAACTAAATTAAGTAGATAGTGGCTCCTCAATGTAAATATACAAATATACAAATAAGCCTTTTAAGAGCCTGACCTTATTTTTAACACATGAAAATCTAATTGTGATAATAAGAACTGTTGAACAATGATTAAATAATATAATTCAATTTTATTAAAAATTTCTATATGGAATAAGATAAAATCTTTGTCTATATATTAAAAGTTTACATGAATATTGAAAAGTCGTCATACGCGTTTCGAACTCACAGAGTCCTCTTCAGTGACGTAATAATGTGGTCTGTGTAATAGATATGTTGAACAGCATCCTCTTCGCCACAAGGATACCATAGTCATATTATGTCAAAAATCATTAGATGTAACAAAGTCCTCCGTATTGGTAGATTCGGTGGAGCGATGACTGTCAAATGTATTCTCTGTGTTGTAAAGCAAAGTTCTTGTATATCTTTTAGTTAGCACTCTAATCTATTTAATGTCAAATTAATGTACTTTTATTTTTTAAGTTTTTTGGAACAAATTTTTTACAAAAATGAAACTTGGATCCATACCTCTATTGGTCTTGTCAATTAGTGTAGTCTTGAGTTAAAATCAGTTAATTTTTAAAAAGGAACGTCTTGTTTAGTCTATGTGGTGACAACGAATGTGAGAATACAGAATAACGCAAGTCATCGCTACACTTACATTTTTGAATCATGACACTAGAGGGCTAACACAAATCTGTTATTGCTATTGGTCTGTTAACTGAGATGAACTTGTTCCTTCATAACTTTAAAAAGTAGTTTTAATATTTTGCATCGTTTCGACAGTTTAACAATAAATCAATAACTTACATACGATTTAATGATATTTTTAATTTCTTATCAATGTTCAATTATTATTTCTTATTGAGATAGTTTCCTATGTACTTTGTTACCACAAAATTATGTTTGCTGTTCATTATTAGAAATTTAATGTGTCCTAAATGTAGTAACATGTGTGTAACATGTGAAATAACACTCCGTCGTTTCTGTTTATGCTTCAGGTGAGTGGCAGGCTGCACCCGCTGTCTCTGCAATGCCAAATAGATGGTCGATGTGCGTATCTGTCGATCGTCAATTTATCGGTTGCGGCGAATCGGATGCTGCACCCGGTGAGTGACGAACCTTCCTCACCATGGCTACCTCCCGTAGCTCACTTTGACCGATATGCTCCCAGACCAATCAGTATCCAAGTACACACAGTATCATCCATATAAGCCTAGCTCTGTTGTAGTCGTTCCCCTTTCTGGTCTCTCTACCTGTAGTTTCTGCTTTGGTGCAGTAGCATGTAGATAGGGGGTTGAATTATCGAGGGTGGCCAATCAGTCAACGTCCACGGATTCGGGGTGTCGTTTGCGAAAAATCGACCGAAAACAGAGTCACATTCTTCCGATGTGACATTGCGATAAGTTTTACGCAACTTAGAAACTGAAATACGTAACGAAAAAGCTACAACTATTTATAGGGTTAAAATGTAGAACGTAAAAAGCATCCAACTCTCTCGATGGGGGCGAGATTGAGTCGATGTTAATGATTAGTTCGTGACGAGCTTAGCAGAGACACGACTCTTTTTCATAACTCATTATGTACAAAACTGCTCAGATGCAAAACTGCACGATTCTCCTCATTTTTTCCTTCGTTTAATACATTTTCTCTCGAAAATGCGCACTCGATACAGCCTCGTAAAAAAAAGAGAGAAAGAAACAGTGACTGAGAAAGAGATAGAGGCAAGAAGTAATTTTATCTGTTGATGTGTTATGTTTTTGTTTTTTTTTTTATTATTTGCGAAGCAATAAGAGAGTGCGTTTATATTGTTACCACTTTCGCTTTGCTAATGATAATTTTCGCTCATCTGTTATAAAAAGACTGTTTTATTTCATTTCGTTATTATAATTATAATTATTATTTGAAAACATATACCGGCAAAGTGAGACTAATGATGGAAACGTACTTTTTTCGATTGGTACAAAAAAAAAATATATATATATATATCGATATTCGATAATTTTGTTAATATTGTATAGAAACGTTATAATGTGCGTTTGCTTAAGTACCTGCTAAAGCGGTCAAGAGTGCGCGGTCTCGAGATGGATATCTCTTTTGAAATAAATTTGGGAAGGATTTTCTGCCGAGAGGGAAGGAGAAAACGTTTCTTTTTTTTTCCAATCAACATCGGTCTAAAAGAAGACAAAAAGATAGATTACAAATGCGAATATTGTAATGTATGTATTCTGTCTAGTACCTAGGCGCCTGCTCTCTAAAGGGAGATCTGTGGCGCTATCCTATATAGTAACTCTATTCTAGTTAATGAATGTATACGAATAGCCGCTAAGAGGATGCGAGAGTAATACGTAAACACAGTATTTCTAAGAGGTATGTAATGTTAATAGTTATTTATTTTGTGGATCTCTCGGAATAAATATTTCATTGCTCTGCTGTGCTATACGTTATTAATTAGGCACATAGTGTCTTGTTAGGGGTAGGCCGTTACCTATGCGTAGTAGTAGTTATTTGTGTAAATGTGTCCGCGTGGCAAATTCTTCTTTTTTGTAATATATTAGGATACTAACTGTCTATAAATCCGAATCCTGATTATGTGTAATCCGACAGCGACCAGGGCCGCCGAACTAGCTGCCTAAGATTATATTCCGACGGTTTTTCGGGAACGGTTGCCGTTTTGAACGCTATTGTAATATTACATTGATTATATACGATTGCTAAAAAAAAATAAATGCGATGTAAACTTAATTCGTCTTACGCTTCATTGTCTGCGGCCCTGGCCGCAGCAATTCATCCCGCACCAGATCCTCTTTCCTTGATCCCGCCATTTGTCAGTCTCCGCGTCAAATTTTAGAAATTCATACAATTATTATATTACGAGCACGATCGATCTTCATAGTACAATATGACATTTTCTAATCGATTTGAAGATACATAATTCATTGACCCCATTATTTATCAACGAAAATTACTTTAACGCGAGTGATATTTTCCTCCGTGTTTCGTTAACAATTCCTTAACGATATCACGATGTAAGAGAGTGGAGGACGTGCGACGCTTGCTTTACGGCACTTAAAGCACTCGTTAGGCGGTGTCATCGCGGTATAGGATGGAACTGCCTTAACGGGCGCCGCGTTGATCCGGAGTTGAGCTTTTCACGGACAGCCATAAGTCTCGCGACGCTCCGAGATATTAATATGTTATTGCGGAAAGACTCCCTCATGAAAGTCGACAAGGACTGCAAAAATATGTCCCGCGCGTCTCGGCGTCTCCAGGGGTGGCACACACGTTCAGCATAGCACGGGGTGGATGCCGCTATCGTTCGCTATTCCTATATATGTGCGCTAACACGCACGAGCACACACAATCGCACATCCACATGTACAGACGGAAGCTCTCGTTACTACCGTACACGTAGCGGGGAGCGGTTGGAGGCAGAATTCAGCAGACGCCATTTGTATTAATGAAGCTCCCGACAATGGTGCACGCTCGATGAATTATGTACCTACGTTTCGAACCGAACGAAGGTACATAACCGATCTAGGCGTAAGTTTGCTATTGGCCTCACGCAACACCTATTCTCTGATCCTTTAGTTATAACTCTGATCCTTTTGGTTATAACTTCGTGATCCTTGGTTCCTTAATCTAAAGATGAAGCTGATTCTGTCATGACTTTCTTCGGAAATCACGTTTTAGAGGTTCTATTACACACACACACACACACACACACACATTTGGTTGTATTTCACACCACATGAACGTTATTACCTCAAACCCGAGAAATAAAGTTACATTTCTTAAAAATCAATGACATTTAATAAAAAAAGTATATCCCGAAATTTAGTCAAAAGAAATAAAACTTATGTTACAACTTAATTTTTATACGTATTTTTCTGGGTTATTAGTTTTAAAGCTGCACTGCATATTGTTAATTGACAATTTATACTTTTTCATGTTTTTAATTAATTGTATACACCATTTTTGACCCTGTCGTATAAGATAAATGTGTTCTTAAATATTTACCGTTAACATTGACAATATATCAATTAAAAACCACATTCTTTGGTCGGTAAGAAATATAATTTTGATCAAGACCGTGGGCATTAGCTGTGTAGCTGCAATCTATTACGTGAAAAGACGTAGCGAGGCATCCATCTCGCCATGGCACGGATAAAACGACCGCTTTACTTTGGATTACAGGGGGAACAATTTACAGCAGGCACAAGAGCACCTGTTCGTTCTTGAGGAGATGGAAAGGTAGGGACGCGCACAACGCGAGGGGTAGTCTTTTAAGGGTGTGGGAATAGCGTGCTTTGCAGACGTTGCGGTAATTGAATCCCAGTAAGTCCCTCTATATAGGTGTATCCACTTAAATGTATAACACTATTCTCCTCCTTCCGCGCCATCTTTCTTTTGCTTCTTTAATCTTTCCACTTCTCTCCTATCTCGTGCAATGATTTCTCGTCGGTGGTTATAGTATAAGTAATTTTATTTACAAGTTTCGGCGAAGCGTCACTTTCAAGTTGCTGCTTATATATTTTTGTGTCTTCATTTTCAAAGTTTATATATCTTTTACTTAAAGTTTTCTTATATAATTGTTATATAACTCTATAAACCTTATAAAATACATTCCTTATATTTGTTATCGAATACGTTATATTTTTCTATAATATAAAAAAAATTAGGAGATGAGCTTGCGTGTGCCACGTATTAAAAATTCTCATCTTTTTATTCCATAAGAAATCAGCAATAGGTTTCGCTGTGTGAAAACTCATTCTACCATACTCTTCAAGGAGTCTACTATCCCAGCAACGAAATCCTGATGTACGAGCTTCACGTTTCAGCAGCTCCTTGGCTCGGGCCGACTGATATGAATGTGTTAGGTGTAGATGAGCCTAGCGTGCTCCGCCCTCATATAATTACTTCACGCTTCTCTCTCCGTAACCTGGTGCCCTCAGATACTCTTCCTCCCTTCTCTTCTCTCCTACTCCTTCTCCTCCTCCTCCTCCTCTCCTCCTTCTCTCGCGGTGTTTCTATATCGTCGTGCTCTTGCAGGGTGGTTTGCCCGTAGTTGCATGCACCGCTCGCAAATACCATCGTATCCTGTGCGCTTGGTATAACAAGGGGGTTGGAGGAGGATTCAGTCGGGTTTGAGGGGGTGTTGTGCAAAGGGGAGGTTATTAGGCAACGCAGCACCTCATCCCTCATCCACGTAACCGCGCCGCAGCGTGTATTATGTAACAACACGGAAACGAACTGTGAGGTGGTTGGTTGGCCGAGTGAGAGATGGAGAACAGTCGAGTAGGATAGAGAAAGAGAAATGCAAAAGCCTCGCTGATGTTGCTCTTGCTGTTGCAAATATTACACGTATTCGTAACGATCCACTCGTAACTCTCGGTTAGTATCTGTTATTTTCACGAGTGCTGAATCATTTTCGATTTGAGCACAAGTTATACCGTCATGCGTTTCAGAAATGTTTGTTAAGATTCGTTTATGCTAGCCAAGGTCATTCATTATAGTGAGTTTTTTTAGTATTGAGGTTTCCTCAAATTCCTGTGTCGAGTACATTCTATAATATATACTTAATAAATATATTTGTGGATATATCTTAATTTATTGCGTAATTGAGAGATGTGATTAGTGGGATCAAAGTTTTATCGTATTTTATTATATTTACATTTATTTGCGCATACATAAGGCAATCTGATACTTCTTCGGATAAATTCAGGGAACAAATTCTACTAATATATGAATCTAGAACTTTAATAATAGCTGCTAAGTTTGGAATACATACATCTCGCGGCATTATCAGAAATCTTAATTTACAATTGAGTTCTGGCGGTTTAACGGACATTTTGCGGCCAATATAATGTCTAATAATTCTAATAATTCGCCGGTTTAGAGATGAATGGTGGGAGGGAAGGGTGGTGGCGCATAGGGTGAGAACGTTCCCTGGAGCCGTGCCCGGGAAGGTAGGGAAGTGAAACCGAGATGAAACGAACGGGAAGGAGAGGGAAGGGGGAGACGGAGAGAAGGAGGTATGGAAGAGGCGAGGGAGAGGAGAAGAAGGAACAGGTCGAGACCAAGGGTATGGACCGAGGAAATGGAGGGAAGGCCAATTAGAGGGCGGGAAGATTTATCTGCGGGCGACGGGTGTGCGGATAGTAAGGGGTAGGTTGGTCTCTTCTGCCTAGTGCACTTGTATTATTTCTTGGTTGGACAACCCCGTTCAAGATAACGGCAACGTCCACCTGCTATTGGCTGTTCCTGATCCTTTATGAATTAGTTGTTAATTTAATTTCCCATTGTCATTTGCATAACATGGAATAGTTTTTATATACCATTTTTATATACTTTTTATATGATTATACGATTACATAAAAATAATAAATTATAAATTATAATTTTTATTGTCTGTATATGTGTTGTATGTAAATGTCGAATTTTTTATGTTATTATAATGATATCAATTTCTGTTTTTAAATCTTTCTCAATGACAGATGGAATTTATGAATATTTCTTTTTAGATATTTATCGTGAAATTATCGTGAAATTTCTCACAGAAACATTCAGGATATCGTACACAAATTACGCACAAAATAAAGTTTCCTGGTAATGCTGCATGTATGAATCTTAAATTATTTTAATAAGAAGCTTTGACGTTTTAAGTGTCTAGATGATAAGATCAAAGTATTTTCTCGGTGATGTCAGTTTCTTTCAGTATTTACATCGGAAACACTGCCCACTACTGAATATATGAGAGACAATTTTATCTTGGGTTGTGATACTTGGAAGTGACGCGTCTCGATGTTTTTATAGATTCACGCACAAAATTAGAAGACCGAACTGTGTGGAAAAGAATTAAATTAAGAGATGAAAACTTTTAATCTCAAATATTCTTAAATCTACGTACTATAAATATTGTATAAAATAAATTATATATTATATATTGTAAGAGAGTCATATTAAATCATTTATATGAAATATATCCAAAAGTGATTACTGTGATTAAATTGATGATATAGATAATTGACGATAAAAATATAAGTTTTGAATTCCAACGTATTAACAAAATTATTTGAATGTAACAAAATTATTTGAATGTATTAAATATTAACGAAACTTTAATTCCAAATTTCTATCATATTAAAATATATTTATTTTAATATATATGTATGTGTATATATGTATATGAGAGACCTGTAACTTCCAGATTATTTACAATAGAAGACCTTCAAATTAAAAGATTTTAGTTACTTTTTCTTTCTCACTTTTCACCATAAATCTTTGAAATTTGCAAAGAAATGAACATTTTGTTGGAATTATAACTGTGTGGCTTAACGGGACTAGCCGACCAAAAAATGTTTGCGGAAGCGTGACAATATCTGCGATCGGGTCGTCACGCATTAAAAATTTTTTTTTTTTCAAAAAAAAACGGGACTACACCGACCATAAAAATTAGAGGGGGATAGACCGTGCTGTCAAGGCTGTTCCATTTTTAACATGGCTTTGAAATCAGCAGCGTATCTCGTAAATCTAGGCCTACGTGGGAGAACTTTGTGTCGGCTTGTTTTACGCGCTACAAATATTTTTTTCTTTCTTCACGCAAGAGAGAGAAAGAGAGAGAGAAAAGGAAACACAAGCTGCTGTACTCTTGTTCAAACATTAAACTTCAACAAGAAAGTTTATTATTATTCAACTATATCTATAAGTTTGTTAGAATGTAATATTTGAGATACTTGCAGAGATTTGGCATAATAAATCTTAATAATTTATTTCATCGTCAAGTGTGAGATATGCGCAATATTTTCATATTGAAAACACATCTTTATTTTATTTCTAAAACGTCATTTTTATAACAATACTTGCTAATTTTGAAATTAATAGAGTTTGTCTCCAAGGAAGAAACATATTGTAACATTTTTAGAAAATTCTTCGTATCACTAATCTCTTATAAAATGGCGCATTAATTTAATACGTAATAGCAAATAAAGTATCATTGTACTTAAAGTAACTTAAAATCGGTATAAAGAATAAAAGTAGATAGTATTCGTTCACCCTTCGAATAGGAAGCAGAGAAATAACTGCAATTGTGAAACAAAAGGCACGATAATTGTATTCGCTCCCCGGGGAGCGAGGAAGGGTGGTACGTAAGAGGGATGGGAGACATGGCGGGAGTTCATATTAAAGCGCGAAGAAACGTCACGTTAATTTGTAATCGCTTTTGCGGTTGGCTGATAGCCGCGTCTCTATTGAGTGGTTTTGAGTCACGACAAAGGGCTGGTCTTCTACCAGAATGCTCTACAGGGGAGACCATGATGGTTATGCAGATCAACGTAGGGTAGTGCGGTGGCTGACAGCGGTATATTAACTTGCCCCCAACATGGCATCGTTTTGAAATAACGTTGAAATAAACCATAACCCTTTCCTCCCTTCTCAACGTGTCCTGTATATAAAATTATTCGTGCGACTGCTGCATCGACTGTGACGAAAAGCGCACACTATTCTCCGAATTACAAAATCACGCGTAACAATATTTAGTTTCAGATGCATGGGATGTACACGGTATAACGAATTTCATTCATCCGGGAAGTAAAGCGTCGTTGGTATAGAATTGTAGAGAACGCAATTTTTTCAATTCTTATCGCAGAAGCCTAACGGTAAGAAGTTTCAATCTGCGAATAGATGGCAGTTTGCCAAAAGAGAAAGGAGAAACGTTCGTTTGGTGAGTTTGGAGTTAGATTTCCGTGTCTGCTGAAGGAAAGGGGGGGTGGGGGAGATAGAAAGTCAACTGGCAACAGCGTGCACGTGATGTATCGCAGCATCGAGCATTCGAGCATTGGCCAAAGAAGAAAAAGATCGAGAAGCGAAAGAAAGTTAAAGCGGAGGACCGGGCGCGGGCGACGAGCGGGGATAGTCGAGTCGATCCTAAGGGGGGAGGGAAGAAGGAGGCAGCTACTTGGGCTACCGACTAGGAAGGAGTAAAATAAGGGGTTGCTCGGCGCCGCCGCCCCATGCTTGGCTTGCAAACTGACTTCCGTCCTCCGCGCGCGAGTATTCAGACGCCGGCGGCGTTTTTACCAGAACGAAGCCCGAAAAAAGAAGGGAAATATATAGAGCGTGCCTCCCGCGCTCTAGCGTCGGGCTTTGGGCTTGGCTAGAGCGAGCCAGCTATCACGGCCTCGTTCTGTATACGCTCGTACGCGACGGGACGGAGTCTATAATATATCTCCCGCCTTATCTGCCGCACGCTGTTTACTGCCCGATAGACTTCACAGATAGGAGGACCCTGTATCACCGCCCCGCGAGAGAGTCGAGTCACTTACTTTTATATATGTTGTTACTTACGTCAGTGAAGGGGGGAGGGCATGCGGGAGGGAATCCGTGAGACAAGTTGGAAAATACTGATGGCCAGGGTGAGATACGGACGACGACCGTCGCCGTCGCGGCTACACGCGAGCCTCTTCGTGGAAGTCGCTCGTCCGTCATGAAAAATGATTTAACCGAATCTCGGTATATTCTGGAATGGAACCTCTTTGAAGATGGCGATGTCTGCTCATCCGTTGACTGCCAACGCCTCGGCATACTCACACATTTTTTACTAATCTTTTTTATAATCGGATGCACGAACGTTTCGATCTCCGTATTTTTGTAACGTTTATCTCTGATGACAAAACGTTGGGAAACAATATTTAATGAGAATTTTCTTCATTTTATCTTTACTTATATCGTACTGTCTTGCTTTCCCATATGATTGTAATGCATGTCACTGAATGTCATTGATAACTCTCGCGAAACAATAGATGAAACGAGCAAAAGTATCATACATGTTTTATCTTGCTCATAGATTTTTTTTAGTATGTTCAAACAGTAACTTCTTCTATGTACATGAATGGATGTCACCAACTTTAAAATGATTATTTAAAGTCCGTTAGATCGTATTCCTCGCGAATTTATTGAGAATTTAATACCGGATTGAATTTTGGTTAGCAGCACTTAATCACTGTTTTAGCCACCAAAGTTCTGCCGTTAATCTCTAGCCTTTCGACTGATACGATTCAGCGTTTTCTCGTCGCACGCGATGTAATGAGAGACGTACGGGACTGTATACTGTGTCTGAAACTATTGCAAATAGAGAGAATGAAGCTTTGAACATCGCCTATACTCACAGAGAAGGTATCAAAGATACACAGCGAGAGGACAAGCGTTTGTCCTCACACCGGAACTTCCTTCGTTCCGGCTGCTGATTGACGAGCCAAGTTTTCTCGTCCCTTGAATTTGGGTCGGGACACACCTCTTCTTTCTTTCTCTTTCATTGTGCCGTCTCTTGCGTGGTTCCCATTCCCTTCCCCTCACTCCATACTCTTCCACGTTGTAGCATACGAAGCGAGTTCTGACACAGGGCCCTTGGTAATTTTGTGGCAAGTTTTTCCCGCTCGATGTATCGTTCGGTACCTCATGAAAGTTTGATGACGAAAGCAGAAGTTAAGAAACTACGTCGTACTGTTTGGAGGTGTACCAGTGTGCCACGTTCCTGCGCAACGAAGCGACTCGACTTTGTAAGAAGTCCTTTGCCTCGGCGAATAACTTATTTGTGCAGTAAGAAACGGCAATCTTTTTGTCACGACATAAATCGTCGGTAGAACATTTCGCGGACGTGAAATAAGAATGTAGTTAAGAATGATTACTAGCGAGACGATATTTTACATAAAATATATAGAATTAAAAAGTTCCATGATAAATCTCTCAAAGTCGCACCACGGTTTGCGACGTGAATTAAATCGAAATTCAAAAGCCATCTTCGCCCGAGACAACCGCCATATTTGGCATAGGGAGAAAGACAGGGCGCTAGGGTGAGAAGGGAGAATCATCCCGTTTCTCCCCGTTCTCACCGGAAGGGCCACTCAGAGCAGCTGTTATCCCGCCGTCGATCGCACTTTGTTAAACCAATGGGGGGGAAATAAGCCGGAGCGAGTTTTTCCTATATCTCAAAACATCCCCACCTTGTTTAACCGTCGATCTTTCGAGAATAACTTCAGTATTATTCGAGCATGCGATCAAATCTTAGTGCATCGTGATTTCATTTTCTTGCACTGTGTGCGCGTTTTAGTTTTCAACCTTTGCAACTCTTGTCAGCTCTTTAGGAGTTGAATTTTGTGTGTTCATATCTTCCTTCGTTTTTATAGGGTGGTATTCTGTCAAGTAATAGTACGTTTCTACTTGAACTAATGTAGAGTAGTTCTGATTTGGATTCAATTGCGATGAGTAAATAGAGGAACAAACTTGCAGTGTACAAATAATAATACAGGGAATCCTTTTTGAGCTAACGCGCTGACCTCCGTATTTACAGAATGGCGCCAAGGAATTCTGGACTCTCATCATTTATGAATCATCATCCGTTGGCAGTACCAGAGAAAGAGAGAAAAAGAGAGAAAGAGAGAACTTCTGGAGTTGAATAAAATTCAATTAATTCAATTAATCAATACTTGTAGATTGTAAAGTTAATATATTTATATACTGTCGAGAGAGTGTTATAGTAAGTAAATATATTTTTCTTCTCAAACACGCATTAATCATACGAAAAGAAAATAATTAAAATAGAATGTGTCTGGCATTATTTATAAGTTATATCATTATTTATAAGTCAATAAATTATTACAAATCAATAATGTATTACAGATAAATGATTTATTATTTATAACAATGTCACATTTAATTTTCACGAACGAAAGTATCACTTCTGCGAAGCAGTCTTGTATAATTTTTTTTGCATCTTCATTAATAACGTCTTGATAAAAAATGGATTGCGAATAACTGAAATATAATGATAAATGTGAAGTATCATGAGGACCGCAGAAAGTGCCCGGATAGCTTGCGATCCCTCATCGTACAAAGCCTTCGATAAGGCCGCTATTGGAATCTCGATAGAGCAGGTGGAACGAGGGAGCCGGCAGAGGAGGTGGAGTTGAGCTGGAGATCGGATTTGAACCGTCTCGAGGGAGAAGGGCGAATAGGGACCCTCAGGATATGAGAGGAGAAGAAGGAAGATTTTGACGGTGTTTGTGCGCGTTTCGGCCCATGTGTGCACTTGTACGCGCGTTTCTGCGTGGGTGTCTTGGTTCTCCGGGGATAAAATGTAGATGGATGAGCCATAGATTTATACCAATCCTCGTAATATCGTATCTATGCGGAGCAGAAGAGAGGGGATAGCACGAGGACGAAGGGTGAAGAGTAGTTAGAGGGGTCTGTCAACGCTACGCCATGATGCATTGCGATCAGCTGCTGATAGCACACCAAAGATTTATTAAAGAGCTATTTATGGTCTGTTTCTGCCGCGAATGGTCAACAGGAAAGGAAAGAACTGCGCATATATGTAGCTCATTTTAACGTGATTCTATCCGTCTAAATCTATCATTGCAAGATGTGCGAAATTATAACAAACTTTTGTAAGAGACTTTTTTTTCGAATCTCACGTGTTTAGATGGAGATTAAGCTATTTATTAAATTTATGTTATTTATGTTATTACATCGCGAACCATAAAATATACCGTTGCGAAACGTAATACTCGGAGCATCGTAAACGATCCAGTATCCTTTCGCTTCACGTATTGCGGAAAGAGTTAGGGAGTCATTGAAAAAGAGAGGTTTTGTCAGAATACAGGATATACCGGCGAGGATTCGGTCGGAATTGTGATGAGGTGGTGGAGGGGCGAAGGACGGAGGAGGGAGGAAGTTAGGGTAGGGATAGAAGCAGATATATATCCACGGCAATGCGTTACGGGTTCAGCTAAATCCGCCATGATGAATGTGTTGGCGGGAATAAATCCGCAATGCACACCCCCACCACCTTCATCCTCCGCTGTACCACCTCCCCCTGTTGCCGCCACCTCTCACGACCCCCTCAAACCCCCTTACGCCATCTTTCTCGTCCCTTAACGACTCGTTCTCATATACTCTCGAAATGCATCTCTCTCGCGTGTGATTTTAACTTCAACTCTTCTTCGTCTACTTGCCTTTCCTTTCTTTGTTATTCTGAATGCATTCTTCACATTGCTGCAACTATAACTGAGCTCATGTTATCGTTACTTTTTACAGCAATTTCATGACAAAATTGTGCAAGAGAAATTTTTTTATAGTTTATCAAATTTTTGCGTAAATTTGAATTCAACTATTGATATAACATGCAATAAGAGATAAAATTAATTGCTATATGAGCAAGATAATTTATATATTTTCAAAGTTTTTTACGTTACCTAAATTTTTATGATTTATTATGATTTATTATCTTAATTTAATAACTTTTATTAAAACTATTTGCTGGAATTGAAAATAATATATATCATGTATATTCAATTGTTATGTTAGAATCATATGACGCATCTTCATTTTCCAACAAAGATGCTTGTTACGTACGAATAATTATTATATTAATAAGCATTATATATAATTTAAAATTTCTCTAAATAATTTATAACACGATTACTACCCTGATAATAATTTGTAACACGATAACTTACGTTATATACGCGTTTACTTACCCAATAATTGTCCTGTAAATTTTTATTTTTATCTTGCACCAAAGATTTTTTGTGAAAGATCCTGAGCCGGGTTACTACAATCAGTATCTGCTGCTATATCGTATATTGTGGCGCCCATGATGAAGCTGTATAGCATGGTTGGATGTAGCGCATGCGTGACAACGCACGTGACCACGCACACATGGATAAGTGTCTGATCACGCTTTTCGCGCGCGAAAAAGAGAAAGAGAGAACACCGTCGTTTTATTTATATATGTCTGTACGGGGCAGGTAGACATTTATTAGGATTTATCGATCGTATTATTTCACGCCCCATGCCTTTTTGTGTATCCGCTTTTAGTATAAGAAGCAATAAGTGCGACATGATAGAAGAAATGTAAATCAGAGCAGCAATGTGTTGAACAAGCATAAGACGGTAGCTGAATATCAAAGATGGTGCAAAAATATAAATCTTAAATAATAATTGAAATATTGCAGGATTAAGGAAGAGATGCTTTTTTCAAAATAGAAATTGAGAGTTACTACTCTGAAGTTTATGAACATTTTTCTTTAGACATTTGTATTATGTCGCATCAACCTACTGATATACTGATTGCATTTTTAATCCAGCGAGAATTTATTTTTACAATGATATTACAGAGTAAAATACACGAAAAAAATATTGTAATTTACAAATCGCTTTTGCTAGTAAATTAGTAAATAATCTCATACAATGAAGGATATTTTTCATGAAACGATTGAACCGTATGCACGCGCACGGCAAGTAGGCTTATTTAAAGCTAGTTCAGGGAAAGCAGCAGGAGATGGTCCAAACGGGGAAGGAGTAGGTGAAGGAGAAAGAGGGGGAAGCAAGAGACGCAAGCTCAGACACACCGGTCGGGTTATTTATTGTAACGAGGACTTATGGCGACAGATTTAGGAATTAGGGTATCGCAGCAGGCCCGGCCCCTAGCAAGGGTTTCCATGGAGAACCCGTGCGATACAAACACGTAGGTGTATTCCACGGCATACAAATACGACGTCCTAGGACATCCTACCCATGAGCACGTATGGACCCACGTGATAGCGTAATAATCCACGAGGATTATCCTTCGTGTTCAAGCGAGCAGGCGGCGAGTGAGGGACTATTTGGCCAGCGAACTGGCCGAATATTCGTAACGCCGGCGGATACTGGTCGGAAAATCTGGCCGGAAACATTCACGGTTCTGCCCTGTCTGCACAAATATTCTTTTTTCTAACTCGTATGGAACGACGACTATTTTCCATCAAAATGTATGAATAGTCGAGAAACGAAAAACCTCGACGCCACGCCGACGGTCCTTGTTAATCCCACTGGGATTTAACCTTCAGAGAAAGTTTAATACAAAGTTTTAAATCAGATAACTGTGAAATATATAGCCTGTGAGAATCGTAAATCAACACTTGTCTCGTCGGAAAGTTAAACCGATACAATTTTGTAACCACGAAGAGTCGAAAGCGGAAGACTATGTACGAGTGCACTTTCATTATCCTTATTATGATGCAACAATCGCGATATACATAGCATGCTTGACTTTTATCGATCCATATAATATAATATATAATTTCAAATTACTCATAAATTATCATTTTTAATAACGTTTTCACTCGCCAAAATTGAATGATTGCTTCGTAGTGGCGCAAGTAACGTACGAGTGAACGATGCGATCCATACCAAATTAAACTACGACATTGCTTTGGACGTATCATGACTCATCCGGCGAAGAAATTGCGATGTAGTGGCGGTGGTGTAGGACGAGGGGAACGAGAGAGGAGAGAAGAAGACGAAAACCGCAAGCGGAACAGAACCGCGAGTCTTAGGCGAGAGTTGCATGCACGATGAGTAGAGAGGATAAATAACTGACTGCAATAAGCCCGCGTGAAATTATGAATCCTTGTCAGCCCTGGTCTCCCGTCTCCTACATCGTGTATCACGGGACCAACCCTCTCGCTTATTATTTTTTCGTGAAAAGATGGCGCGTGGGCGATGGTTTAAACGGGAGATGAGGGAGATTACGGTGCGCGTCACGTGCACGAAGTGTCATCAAATAATGAGTTTCGAGGAATGCGATAGATTTTAAATCGCGCGGAAAAGTTTAACGGAAATAAAGCTAATTGTCCACATATGACACATATATAAGCACGTGTTTATGTTACCGTTCTGACGCGAGATAATTGGAAGCGTGTCGTGGTGTCTCTTTCAATATTTCAATTTACCAAGTTAGTTATTGCATCTTGGATATTTGATACCGACGAAATGTATATACGCGGAATATCACAAAGAGCGCGGAAACGCGGCGCGCCGCGCCGATACAGAGCTTTACACACGTACGAGCGTGCCGGGTCATGCGACGTGGATGCTAGAGTATAAAGCTGATTTATACAAGTCTCGCAGGATCAACAACCCGGGAACTGTTTAGCCGATGCATCTCATATTTATTTATTGGTGGCTGGAGTGGTCGTAGTCGCGGAATTCTGGCGAGTGCACCCGGGTGAGGGCAACGCCTACCGACGCCGGCAGTCGGTGTACATTTCCTTTTGCTCCTTTTTCAAGGCTCTGCGATTCCAAGCGGCAGCCTGAATCGAGATAGGAACCGCGCGAAACCGGCGGGAACAGTTGCGAGACGAGACGGCGGAGGGAAGACAGGGAGAATAGGAGTAAGGGCGGAAGTGACGCCGGCTTCGGCGCCTCGACGGAGCCGAAGCAGGGGCGCCGGTGCGCTCCGATGCCTTCTATCGCGCTTTCCTCTTTCTGGCAGTACTATGTCTCCGTTACGTCATCTCTTCGATTCGTTTCTCTCTCACTCCCCCCTCCTCCGTTGCGACTATTCCCAAATTCGAAGAGAACGGATGTATTAAATGGGAAAATGATGGAAAATTCGATCATCGTGAAATATGAAGTTTTATTCGTATGATAAATTTTTTTTCTCTAACTTGTCTCCACTGGTGAAGCTGAAAAATTTCGTGGCTGTCGTTTCGTACGTCGAGGATAACTCTATTTTATATATCACAGCAGATTTTGAAGAAAGTGACGGGGGAAAAGATGAAAAAAATGACAGTCACCCACATGTCTTCTCCCTTCGCGACGAATAATAAATTGTCACCGGCGCCACGATACATAGCAATCAAGCTATAGCGCACTAAAGCGTTCGTGATCGTGATTTCCTGGCTCGATACGTGTTTACGAACGCGTGCTGGCATCAAGGCGCCTTCTTATTATGTGTGGCCAGCCACTGCCTGCAATTTCAATTACTGTGTGTCACACCGATGTAAGGTGTTGAAGAGATAACGTAACGATCCGAACTTGTCTTGCAAAACTATAAATTATAACTGAGAAAGATACACATTACATTTATCTCACATAGATTACGCTTGACCTTTGGACGAAGCAATAATCGAATCCTGCAGCTATTTCGTTGCGCGGAACCACTAGGAGGTTCCTCTACAATTCGCTCACCAAGTTGGAATGTCATTCCTGCACACATCTACCTATGTCAGCGCGTATGTCAGTCACGAACCCTTCACAGTACGCAGTTAGAAGTCACCTCGCGCAAAAGATGCACGCCGTATCGATACGAGAGTCGTTCGTGTATGTACACGAGATCCGTAGCACGCATTTCTCTGCTCCCTTACCTTCCACTTCGTGTCGTTTGTACTGTTTGACACATGGAAGATTAACTACAGGCACGTCTCATCTGTCTATCTCACAGCGTGTAATCATGCGTACGCGACTAAGTGCATCGCAAGAGCAATCAACGTCGACCGCCGACTCAGCTTTGATTAATTGAATCAGCCCTAAGAGACGCGGGTATACGTTGTTAGCACGCACGCGTATTTATCTAGGTATGACGATGACGGAAACAAAAGGCACGTTAACAGCGGTATCTCTCTATTCTCCTTCAATCCCCATGCTTATGTCTCATGATTTGATAGCTTAAAAATCGGTAATTGAGTTGATAATATTCAGTAACAAATGGATAGAGATATAACTCACGTAATTTGTTGGAGTCAATGTAACCGGATTATACTTTTATTAATACAATGATACAATAAATAATGCTTAAAACGCGCAAATGTAACTCATTAAGCTTCAGCATGAACGGACGCCAATTAATAATCAGTAATTAAATTCGCTATTTTATGAGCGCGGTTTGACGCTCGTATTTCGGAAAACTAAAGCACGTAATGAATAACATCAAATCTATGAGATATATGTTATATATTATAAATGCAATAATCGATTATTAGGAGTCCTAGGTGACTTGGTTAGAAATAAAGCGTAAACCAGCAAAAACATTTCGTAGAGCGGTAACATTAACGCTGTAACGAACGTTTGTTAGCCCAATCGTTTGTTTGCCCTCCCCCCCTCCCAATCACATTACACGGGTTGGCCCGGTTCGCCGGTAATTAACAGGTAATTATTTATAATGGAACAATGGAATTTAAATTAATAGTTTAGTTTCATTAATAACTGCGCGTAATTTCAGCCCCGTGTGTGTCAGTGCTAAATAAAATATATGAACCGGTGAGCCCGACGCCGCATTACGGTCTGGTAATGTGCGTGTTGCATCACAAAACAGCGCCTCCGCCGCCTCCAACCACCTCCAGCCATCTCCACGCGAGCCCTGCCGGCATCTACCCCCGACGCACACACCCCCGCTAGAATATAACCACTCTACGTCACGTCTGTTATAAACGCGTAAACACGTGCTGGTGCCCCTGGAACCCTTTGTCCACTATCAAGTAAATAATGGCGCATTAAGCTTTTTCATTCGTATTCGGATATACATGTGTCGGGGATGCGATGCACACGTGCCGCGGATGCGTATGCATGTGTGCGAAAGATTGCCGTGCTCGCGCGGGCATCGTGTGATTGCGCGACGCGCGCCAGCAGGTTGTTGAGGCTCGCATCGTAGCAACTGAAAAAGAAATCTAATAGATTATCGTAGAAAAGTTAACGAATTATTACGATTTCTCGTTTTTTTTTTTTTAACATATCTTGCAGAAATATACAATATTTGATTGAGTACATTTTTTTTTCTAATACAACTACTAAAAATTAAATCAAAAAAATGTCATTCGTTTTAAAATCAAAATAGAAATAGAAATCTCTAAGCTGCATAATGTTTCAATAACTATGTTATCGATTTGTTTAAACTATATTTATATTAATACTATATTTATATTATGAGACTCACGATTAAAGATATGTTGATGTACCATTTGCCATCGTATCGATATAATTTGAATTTAACTAGTTAACTTGCGACCGAATCTGGTTAAGAATATAGATCGCTTGCGCGTGGCTGAATCTTATATAAGGTACTAATGCATTATCCTGACTATGCCGAAAGAGGCTCGCCTGGGTGCATGCAAGCTCGCGGACCGGAATGGAGTCGTAGGATAGCAATTTCGACCGAGCAGTAATAAAGCACGTCTGCGCGCCGAAATCCTGATGAATGGGCGCGCTTAGGCTTGAAATGGAGAAGCGACGAGCCCTCGCACTTACTCATTCTGCTGTACTCTCCTCTCTCCTAACCCCTCTTAACTCTGTCTTTTTTTTCACTTTACATATATGTATATTCCACCTATATTTGAACCCATTATTTTTTTTTGCATTTTCCGTAACCGAACTGGCGCATTTCACAAACTGTGCTTAGTTTTTAATTTACATATTCATTTATTATTTCCTACACGCGAAATTCTTTTTTTATAAAATTGAATGTTTTTATAAATTAGATTATTATCTTATTTATAAGTTTATATTAATTTATATTAGTTCAGCCTTCAATTACTATTTTCTAATTATAATACAAGAAATTCAATAAAAACAACTTCTGGTTTTGCTGTTACATAATCTGCGCCACGTTGCCGGCGGATAAAGCCCTAAAAACAATTGAGATTTATACACATACAGATACGTAGTGAAGTAGAAAGATTGTTAAGGGAGGTGAACGGTATTGGACGCTCAATAAATCTGTTCATCCCGAATTGAGAATGTAAAATATATGCAGTTCGTGTCTGTGAGGACGCGCGCGGAAATTTATCAGTACCATGCTTTCGATGGACAGGTACTGGTTTTAATTTATTCGTCCGTTTCGCGGTCTTAAGCCCGATTTCACGCTTAATTCTGATGACTACTTTCACTGCAGCATGGACCAATTGTACTTTAATTATATATGTATATTGTTTGATTTCCTCCATAATGAACAATCAACATATATCAGTGATAGTTATTCAATTAATCACATCGATGCACACATACATGCACGCTTTACAAAAGGTATAAATAGATTGAAAGATTGATAAAGATTTCGCAACATATTTTAACGATTTACTTGATAAAATATTGAATCACACAAATTTTAAAGCTACATGAAGATTATTATAACATAAGAAATTTTGTGTTGACAATAACTGATAACGAAAGAAAGTTGATGTATGAAAAATTTGAAAATAATGTCATTAATTGTATTCGTGAGTCGCATATAAGATCCATTAGGATACTCTGCAGCAAGTTCACCTGGAGGTTACAGGCGGCAGCTAGTACCTATAGCGGCAACTTCTGGGCCTCTAAATCAGCCTCTGTGTCGTGATTCATGGAGGGCAACCTCTTGCCCCTTTCTCCGCTCACTCCTCTTGAACACCCCTGCCCCTTTATCCCTTCTGTGTTTCCTCCTTACTTCACCCGTTTTCCTCGCCCTCTTACGACTCCTTCGGCAGTGACCTCTTGGACGACCCTTTTACCACCATGTTCCTACCTTCCACAGCTTCCACCAATCGTCCGCGATCTTTAACTTACATGTCCGTACAATTTTTTATCTGTATTTTTTATCTTTGTATTTACTTTTAAATTTTAATTAAGAGTTTCAACACAAAACTAAACACACCTGACAAGTTTATAAAACAAGATGACGAATAAAAATATTAAATATTATGTTAGTTATATTGATATTAAAGAATCAGTTTGCTGTATAACTTTAAGATCCAAAGAAACCTCATGGGATTTTTATTAATGTTACACTCGCAATATTGTTAATAACAGTCTACGACGTTTTAAATTCGACATGACGATACATTATAGAATTAGTGCTTGATAACACAGACACGAGATATTAGAAGTACAGCAGGTTGTGCACCTTCATAAAATATGCCATTCCATGAAATCCCACGAGGTATCTGTAGAAGAAGGCTATTTTCGAGCTCATTGAATAGACAGCCATGATTCTATGACCACAGAGCGTGCCAACTCCATTGTAGCGCTCTTCACCATTTTAGTCCCTTATTCTCTTTCCTACTCATATATCTTAGCACAGTAGTTTGGCTTTAAGGCCTGTACAATCTAATGACAATGATGTTCGCTGCAATTTTTTCACACCATATCGAAAATTAATTTTCTTTTTTATTTCATAATATCTAATCTTTATCTTATCTTCTTTTTCTATCGTCTTTTATTTAAATACCCGATCATTTCTTTGATATTTGTTTCATAACTCAAAAATATAGTATAAAATTTCTTAATCATCATCGACAATTTCTTCTTATGTTTACTGTAAAATTATTATTGTATCAAACTTTTTCTTAATTTTTTAAATAATTATATTCATCACGATATGCATATCTGTAAGTAAATCTTACCAAAATTATTTCTTCAATGTATCGCATAGGGTAAGAATTTTTTAAATCTGAAATTACCGTTCTGTTGTCAGTGTAACTTTCCGTTACATGTAATGTTATGTACAGTATGTGACGGGTATGACATAAATATAGAGTACCTTTTAATTAACTGATCTGCTTCATTTAGGGAGCAAACTCAATTATTATCGATAGAGGCGTAGGACAGATTCGCGCTTGTACCGCGTCGTTATGCGCATAAGCGGATATGTACGCAAATATATGTTGAGTGTGCGTTCACGCGCCCTTGTACATGGCTGGAAATACGTAAGGAAGCAGGGCATGAGCAATGGCTGGCAGCGCTCCGTAATAATGTTGTCTTCGTCGACTCGTTTTATTTGCCCACGGCACAAGAATGTAGCCTACAGTCCGCCTCAAAATTCATACCTGTGTTGCGCAACGCGATTGGTCCGTCGGAATATTTCATGCTCGTCCGATTTCTTCACGAGGACTTCAAGGACGCATACTAAAATAGTTAAATTTTACAATTTATTTTAAGAAAACACAGAACAGGTATCTATAGAATGTACGTAGTTCGTAAACATTGAGCACCACTGGTTCAATGACGAATGGGTACAAAATCGAAAAAGAATTTAGCTAATATTAATTACTATCGAAAATAAATAATTTATAGTACTCTGTTTATTTTAACTAACGCTATAAAATCGAAACTAGTGATTCTTAAGAAGATCGACTTAATCGACGTGCTCGCACTCGCATATGACGATTATGAATTATTATTATGGCATCTGTACTTTCAAATCAATATTTTATAATATGAAGTAAACTGTAGAAATATATATACTATATATATATTTGGCAATCGAAACGCCCTAGCGTCGTAGCTTACACGAAGGATAATAATAAAAATTGGCTCTTGCAAAAACTTTAAACAGTATGCCAGACAGGAGGAAAGAAAATGATAGGCACGAGAAGAACGGAAAGTGGGATGGGTAGACTGATATCGTTGCGGTATTCCAGAACGGGCAAGAAGGCGAGGAAACGAGCACTGGCAGGCAGATAAAATGGAAAAATCGTCACCATTCCTTTCGTCTTCTTTCGAGTCTTTGGAGTAGATGTAGGTGGGTTGGGTGGAGTAGCACCGAAAAAGTATAAATTTCTTTAATGGTGCTAATAATTTCATATCGCATAATTTACTTACTGTGAAACGTAACGCCAGTAGCTACCAGAGGCATTAACGAGGAGCCTAATATTTATGTTGGTACTCCGGTCCTCCGCCACCCAGATAACACCCTTGCTTTCGACCCCCTCTCCCAACCCCGCACCATCGTCCCGCGACATCCCTCTACCACTGGCAGAAAGTCTCCCTCGGTCGGTTTGCGACGCGCCTTCGCATCTTCGTAACTAGATAAAAAAAAGGGGGGGAGAAGGTGCTCCCTTTTCCTTCTCGAGATAAGTAGAACCTGCCACGGCTTGCTGGTTCCACGATCGACCAAGGACAAAGGAGGAGAGCAACGGAGAGCAACGAAGTACCGGTGATTTAATGCACGTTTCTTTTTAAGGGGAAACGTTCAACCCCCTGTCTTGATATCAGAACGGCATTACGTAAAACTAACTTTACGTTAATTTGATCGTGGTTAGTAATTTGCGAAAGATGAAAGATGTGAAGATATTAGTAATGTGAAGATATTGGTAATCATCTTATATTGTGTCACACACTGAATTCTCGATTATATATAATATCAGTTATCATTAATATTCGGAATTTATTAGCGTTTTGTTACCAATGAGAAAGTGACGCGTGTTTTCACAAGGCTATCGCCTTCGGTAAACCTATGATTACCTTCAGTGACAATATTTTTCTGGCTAAATTTCGGTTCTTTTGCAACCTCTGTTGATTTTTTAGATCCGGTAATGTCCCCGGATAAGTGGGAAACTCTTATCTCCCTAAGTGCATTACCAGCACCGCATACATTACTCCTTTACACACTTTCACAGGTATTAAGTACATACAGCCGTGAGGAAGTTTATGAGAGGAGGTTCTCAACCAGAATATTTTAAATGTATGCAAGAACACGTTCCGCCCTTCTCCTAAAGCAACCACTGCGAAGTAATCCTCCTTTCATCGTTATGAAGAACTGACTCATGTCATCGGCCTCCGTAGGAGCGTATGTCTACCGTTTTTAATGTCTTTCCATTACCGCAACTATATTTTAATGTGACGACGCGCGATAATCAACGTGTAAAAAGTAGAGATTAAGGCGACTTCTTAAATATTAATATAACAGAAAAGGAAGACAATTGTGATAAGTATAATATACAAAAGCGTTGCACGCTCCATAGAATGAAACTATGTGTGCAGTCGCCAGCATGGCGATGACAATGTCTCGCGACTATAATCCAAAGTGTCCGATATGATATCCTTCCCTGGACCGCTAATGTGACAGACAGCGTATTTCGCGACCATCCACGCGGGACCACGAGAATAATAAGTTTGTGCAAAATCGTAGAAATGGTGAATGTAAGCAACGACACAGCGGAAAGCATTGGAGCAATGATGAGGATTCGGAAGAGTTGTGGAAAGACCATCGTCGTTCAAACCCCTCGTGCTTTCTATTTTCTCCTTGTCTTATTTTCTTCCATTTCTCGATTCTCCTGTTGCCTTCGAGAGAAACCGACCGGGTGAAGAATAAGACACCAGACACATATTTTACGCCGGAGCTCTTCACGGATGGGGCAAAGCGTACACGGCGAACGACGTCGCTTTTCTAAGTTATCGTTATATGAAGTAGTACTCTAAAATGTGTGTATGCATCCGCCTTCGGTATTCTTTTGTTGAATATAGCGTGCAGTTTTCATTTTACGGCGAATAGAGAATATAGCGATTTAACAAAAAATATATAATGATGCACAGTTTGACAGGTATATATTTGTTTCATCATCGAATATTTTACATGTGTTGAAAGATTTATCATTTTTAGCTAAATAACTAACTTTTGAAAGTTTTGAAAAGAAAAGACAATCAATGAAGAATTATTGTTCAATTATTTTTTAATAAAAAAAATAATTTAATTATAAATTATATTTATATCATACTATTTCTTCAAACACATCTTGAAAAATCTTGAAGAATTAATTATGTTATATACTAATTTTATATATTAATTTTATAGTAAATTTTTCTAAACTTTGTTGTATTATTATTATACATGTTATAATAATAATTTATTATATTATAATAAAAGTACAATAATTTGAGTATGTATATGTAATATATCAAGAGTATAATTGCATGTTTGGAAACGACAGACAAATTTTAATAATGTTTTGCATTCATAAATTCACATACATACACCCCAATTTCATTTCGTCTCCTCATTCCACTATCGGTATATATGATATACGATATTATTGTCATTCATTTATTTTCCATTCCATACAGACAGTGCATTGATCCTAGTGAAAATTGAATTGCACGATGAATCCTAATATATTATGTCAACCATTCTTTTTTAACTTTTTGAAAGAATATAGTAAAAAATTATGAAATTTTCTAATATTTATGAAATTTTTTTATTAGAGTTTTTTTATTAGAGAAAAATTATGTAAAAATGCTCTTAAGACTTGTATGTTTTACTAATGCAATAATATCGACATAAGTAAAATATAATTTATTGCGCGCGCAATAATTTAAAATTACATATTAAATATTTTCTTACGATTGTATTATATGCTTACGTGATGTAAATTCTCCATTCGGGAAAATTTTTGCCGTTTCGATATGTCACAAAAGTTATCCAGTTTTGATGACGACAAGGAGAGGTAGAGATAAAACATCGTAACACGAAAGAAGTGCGAAGAATGTTAATACGGATATTATGATTTATTGATGGAACATCGGTCTGTAAGACTCCAGGGGTTGTTCGGCGTACCTGCCAGTGTCCATAAGGGTGGCAAAATGAAGAAAAAGAAGAATAAGAAGGTGGAAACCCTGAGGGTACCGTTGCACACGTACACATACATACGCATGCACATGCGCGAGCCTACACTGATATATATACATCCATATATACACATACATAGATAAACACACACACACAACGGAAGACACACACATACACACACACATATACTGGTAAATACATATATACAACATATATACATAATATATATATGTGTGTATATATATATATATATATATTTACCAGTTCACGTGAGTAACGTAGGGCAAGGCGTTTTTCTCGGTCCGCCTGAGCCGCCAAAGATTTATTCTCAGATCCCGCAAGACAAATGGTAAGATTGTGTCCAAAATTTTAACAGCGCATTTGGGTGAACACGTCCCTGCAGCGCGAAGATACTCTACGACTGCACAACTGCTACAAAGGATAAAAAGAAGGCAGGGGCGCGGATGGATAGGGCATGGGTGTTGTTAAGAAGGGGGTAGCTCTGAGTTAGTCCCGGTGTGCCTTGGATGAGAAGGCGGTTGAGCGGAAAAGAAGTTTTCTAGTTATCCCTTCGGCGAGAATGTGGTACCGAAACTCCTTTCTCGCTTCGTGACAGAATCGAGCCGTGAAACGAGATACGCCGGAAAACGATGGTTGGCGTAGCTATGTTCCAATCATTGGCCTTCTATCGGTTTATCTCGCCACTCTACGTGCGCAGATATATGCAATTTTATTATTTGTTAAATTTCAAATTGCTATTAAATCCTAAAGTTTATCATAAAATTATATATCTATATTTGTAACGTTAATAAAATATTAACTAATTTAATTAAAAATTTCGAACATTACATACATTACTTCAGACATATTTTAATTATAGATAAAATGTTTATAATATGATAATGTTTTATACATAACATTTTTTTCTAATTATTTTTAAAAAAATTATTAATTTTTTTTCTTATGCGGTTCATTGCGCACAAATATTGTAGCTTTAATATTGTTTGCCTCTCGACATTTCGTATATGAAAATTTCTTCGTATCTGAAAGGAAGGAAATAGCAAAGCTTAAAGTACAATATATGAAGTAAGTATACGACGTGAAAGCGCGTGCCTAACGTGTTTGGACACCAATTTCATCTCCGTATATATTATAAATAATATGCTGGGGGATGTTCCGTCAGATCTACCCCTCGGTATTTGAAAATTAGATTCCCTATCTGTCTGACGCACATTGCGAACTTAGCCTTTCTTATGTCCGCGAAAAATTTTATCTGTGTTATCGACCTTGGCATTTGTTTCTCACTTTTTTTTGTCAGATAAATATATATTATAAATATTCGAGTGGATCGAAAAGTATGCGTACCATTTTATAAATGTGTATAAATGATTATCAAGTGTAAACTACAAAATTATTGTCACACAAGTAAGAATTCTTGGCAATAACACAGAAGGACTAGAATCAACATTGAACATTGATAAATGAAGACGAAGTATTTAGGTTTACAGTTTCTTCCTATTGAACCACTGAACGTGCGTCGAGTCTGGGGAAAGGAGAAGGGGTAAAGAAGGCGAAACCGAAAACAGGGTTGGCACATTGGTGAGGCGAGAAGAGGGGATGATGTATATGGTTGGAGATAAACGAGCGCCGCGTTCAATGAAGTCGACTATAAGGGTAGTCCCAGGTTCGGTTCTTGTCACTGGTGGATAGCCAATGGGTTACGAGCATTGTGTGTGTCAAAGGTAGATTGATAAATTGACTACATAGTGAGTGAATTTCAAATATTACACCATATCGTTTATAGCTAATAGTTTAAACCTTTCAAAATGTTGACATAATTAGATAGGCAAAATTAAAATTTTTAGAAATGGAAAATTTTTAGAAATTTAGAAATATTTTTTTATTAATATCAAATTATAATATAATATTGAAAAAGAATTTTTATGCTTAACAAAATCATTTTGTTGAGAACAAATCTTTTCAAATTAAAATATTCTTACATTGATGTAAACAACGGTCGATAAATGTGGTAGTGTTAATTGGTGTTAGATGCGATCGTAATATAGCGATGCTGTCATCGCGTCCATAAAACTCACTGTCGGAGACGGCACAATTTTAAGTTTTACGCCATTTACAAAATGAGTCGCCATTATTTTCGCCGGGTGGATTTATCGCTACATACATTTGGACCGAGCGACAATCCAATTTATGTGGGAGTCCCGTAATAGTCTGCCACCGCAACGCGAGAAACCTCCCTCCCTCACATTGCCCCTCTCTTTCTCGCCCCTTCTTGTTCGCCATCTACTCTGCAGCATTCACCCTACTGACGCTCACCACCCACGGCACTGATTAAATAAAAGAACAAATGGAGGTAACTCCTAATTAGTGCACTAGTTCCTTGCATTCCTGCTAGCCGTACCAACGACCTTCGCCGGATTAATTGCAACCGTGCGTTTATTGCGAGTACGATGCTTATTCATGCATGAATTTGTCGTTTTTCCTCCCGGAGATGCCTTATTGCGCAAAGAAGCAAAGAAGAAAACTTAAGAATAGCATAAAGAAGTAACTTTGAAAGGTAAATTTTCTTGCAATAGATAAGGGAAGCACTATGTTCACTCTAGAAAGACTTATTGATTCTTGATCGTTATATAATATAATCAAGCCATCCTGTTAAATAAATCAAATCCTGTTGCCTCTTTATTGCGTTAACGGCATTATTTATCATATCGGATTATAGCTTAATTGGGAATGATAAATAGGAGCTACGCGCGCGCGTTCCAGAATCTACCTGATGTTAATTAAGACCTATTCGACGGGTAGAAACGAGTTTCTTCATACCTGACCGCAGAAGATTGTGCTGTTATTATTATTATTATTATTTATTTCCCTCCCTCCTCCCTCTTTCTCTCCTTATCATGTTTTTTATACTATATAATTTTAACATATTTTATTAATTTTATTTTAAATATAATCAAATTTAAAGAAAAGAAACGAGTTTATGTGTTATGAATTGCATATATATGTCATATATTTATACATATAATAAAAACTGGAATGTATATTTAACAAATTTTATATGCATATGAATTATTAAATTTTTTATTTATATAATTTACATGTCTATAATATTTATGACATTCTGAATATTAAAAACGATTATTATTTTCTGTATAAAAAAAAAGCTTATAAAAAAGCGATAACTGTTTATTGGTATGAAGTTATTGTAGATCACTGCTGTTTACATTCAATGATCAATGATCGTATCAGGAAGGACTATAATACAGACGAAAACGGAAGTGAAAAGTTGGAATGTACGAGGGGCGATAGGCGAAATGAGCAGTATCGGGCGATAGGGGCTGCTGGGAGGCTGAGGAAGGCGGAGGCGCGGCTGCGTCTGAGTTGCCCGCAATGTATGAGTCTACCACCTCTCGTCCCACCCTTACCTCATCTTTCTGACCTCCCACTCCGCCAGCTAGCAGCAATTTTTTGTTCGTGGTCCGCTTGTATCAAATTACGATAAATATTGCGGTGCCGACGTGAACCTCGGTAAGGGGCGCCTACTCGCTACGCGACGACTTAACACACGTAGAGAAAGTGAGAGAGGGAGAGAGAAATTTCAAGATTTGGTTTAAAGGCAACACGAAAAGACAGTGCTTGATTATACTCTTCTCTCTCTGTGAGTCATTAAAAGAAGAAATTTACTTCTAAAGAGAAAAATAAATGTATTACACAGAGTATGTAACATGACAAGGCATACCCATGGTGATTTCAGAGCTTTATTATGAATAATTAAGTAACTGAGCTATTCCATTTTCTTAACATGTTAAATGTGTTATAAGATATTGCCATATGTATGTTAAAACGTGTGCGTGAAGAGAGTCAACTTAATCATATAATCTAAAGATGGTTGACAAAAAGATAATAGAGTAAACGTCACGCGGTCGCCGCAAGAAAAATTCGTTTGAAAGATTCCTGACGATCCTCTCGGAAGGACCGTGAAAGAATGGGGGTAGATGGGTGGGACCGATATTATATGTAACTATCTACCCTAGCCAGTTGCGTGCGGAGGATAGAAAACACGCGGACGTGCGGGAAGGGGTATGGTGGGGGCGAATTGAGGGATGGTAGTAGATGAGGTGCAGAGAAGGGGCTGGGGGGAGGAAGCGGAAGAAAGAGCGACAGTGGGAACGCGAGAGAGGGAAAGAGAGTGGAAAGAGAAGTGGATGGAAGCACGTAGTGGGGGATGACAGAGATGAATTCGTTTCATTTCACGCTGGGAAGCTCTCGCGTTCCCCGCGTCCGATGATTTACTGGGCTACAATGTGGTAACCCATGATTTATCGCCAACACGCTGGCTTGCCACTGCGCTATACCTGATACCATGGTTGCGTATGCGCTGTGCCCGCGTGTCCAAAGAACTTTATACTCTTTCTCTCTGTCTCTAACCTCCCGTCCTCCCTCTCCTCGTTACTTCGACGTACTTGGGCATGTCTTCGCGAGTGGGCGGTGAGACGTAGGAAAGATGAAGACCCTCGCGACCGGGGCCGTAGAACATACGCTATCTGCCTACGGTGTTGGCGGTGGCAGCACGGAACCGATAATTCCATACTCCGCCACCATTTATTTATGCACGAGAAATTCCCGTGAGTTTTGATCGTCACACGCGCGCTTTGCCACCTTTAATGTAGTCTCGTTTATCTATAAGCGACGTTACTTAATCACCCCTGTGATATTACAATATTATTTAAAGTGCTGAAAGAGAAAAATATATCTTTATATTGATGCTATTGATATTTTGTTAAGTTAAAATAATAATATTAAAAAAAGAAATTCAACTGTTGCATTTAAAATAGTTGTGACTACTTGCGCGAGTACTAGTTGCTACAAAACCAAATGGATATTAACACCAGTCTGCGGTTGCATCTGTGGTTGCTACATCAAATCGTTTGGTCAACCATAATGCAACCAGCTCGTAACCATCATGGTGAAAATGGACGCGGTCAACAAGTATAACTATAATTACGTTGAATGCGGACCATAAAGCGTAAGCGAAAGCATTATCAATTAGCATTCTAAACTGAAGCCAGTGTATATGTGTATGTGTATGTGATAATTTTCAATTATCTACATTTGCAAAATTAATTGAAATTCGATATATATCTACTAATCAAATCTAATGTATGTCTTTTAAATTTTAAAGGCTATAAAAAATAATTGAAAATTAAGTAGAGCCAAAATAGCTTAGAGCGCTAGTAAATATAGTATTATTAATGAATTTAATAAAAAATATAAACATTAGGGGCGTCGTAGAAAGAATAGTTGATAAAGCATGGAAAATGGATTAGTATGATAGAGAATCATACTCCATAGCTTTCCGTGCAGTTGCAAGCGCGTGGTAGATGTGGGCACCAGAGCATTCGAAAGTTCATAGAACATGAGAGGTATTCCTTGGCTCGTTGGAAACTCAGGACCAAGTCTTGGCTACCACGAGACCAACATCTGAGCCGAAGTTGGCTGCGCCCTCTCAAAAGTCAAGATCCCGACTCTCGAGGGTCCTTTGCCTAGATTCATTAGGGATCTTGCTGATCCTGACGCCGTTTGGAGACCCCACGGATGCCTTGCCCGAAGATTAATCCCGACCGCGTAAACTTTGTTTCCCATTGTAAACAAGAGGCAGTTCCGGTAACGTCTCGAGAAACACCCTTTCTCCGGTTGCCTCGGGCCAAGATATTTAAAATCGCATTTCTTCCCGCTTTCCGTAAAAGTTGGTACAAAAATTTGCCCAATTTTTTTTTTAATAATATTGGCTTATAATAGCCGTTACTATAATTGAAGCATCTTTCCTTAATCTTAAAATTATTACTGAAAATATTTAAATTAGTATTAATTCTTTATACATGAAAAATATATATATGATATGTGACGGGGAATAACGCGTACTCTTTTTCTCTCTCATCTACCTTTTTTTGGTTGAAAAATGTTTTCTTATATAATAAAATTTATTATGACGCGCCAATGAATTTTCTTTAAATAAAGCAATAATTAATTCATATAAATATCGCGAGATCAGAATATATAATTGTTTTGTATTTTTATTATAATTGAAATAATCGATACGTGAACTAGATCCGTGTCCTACTATCCTACTATACAGAAATAAATTCTGAAGCGAAGAAGTGTTATTGCGTAAAACGCGATTCGTAATTCAATACATTTCGCCAAATGGCGAATTGTAACACGCATAGGTTGAGCTCATGATTTGTAGGAAAATGCGAATTTAGGCATCCGTCACGTTTAGCGGTCATGAAGCGAGACTCGAGTTGTAAAACACGGCGGACAAATGAGGATATACGTAGCGGAAGAAGTGTCGCTAGGTTATCGTGGTGTGGAGACTCGTGGAGGGTTATACTCCATAGAGCGGGTGGCACGGGGATGAGTGCGCGTGCCGCCAGAATCCAGATTTTATAGCGCCGTTAGGTTAACCCGACGATTTTCAAAACTTACATGATTGCTTGCGGTAAAAATCGCAGCGTTTAATGGCGCGGAAAGTAAATATGTTTTAGTATCCGTTGATGTCTAACTTTAAGATTGAGGAATATACATCGTATGTACTGTTGCAGTAATTCTCCATTTCATGTAAAATATTTGATTATGATCAAAATCCTAATCAATTTTTGCTTGTTGTAAAGTTAAAAGGTACCAATGCTTCCTGTTGCTTCAAAGAATTCATTTAATTATGCACTTGCGTGATGCAAAAAAAATTATTGTTCTTTTTTATGTTATAACTATCACGATGCAACACTAAAAAAGTTTTCTGTTAGCAATTTATTTAACAATTTACAATTGTTAAATAAATTTACATGTTGAAATAATTATTAAACAATATTGAGACAAATTTTAGGAGTAGAATATTTAGGCAATTTGTATAGGCATTTTTTGTGTAGGCATTTTGTAAAGATTTTTATTTCTTTCGAAAAATTAAAAATTGTAAAAGTTTTGGCAAAAATACATTTGGACAAAATCAAAATAATGTTATTTATATGTAGAAATGTTCCATGTATTTCACAGACGCGTTAAACATTATCAAAAGATCATGCTTTTATAATTATAAACAAACAAGTATTATAAGTATTAGAACGAACCCTCTCTTTACCTCTGTAATCCTATATAGCCGGAGGGTCAGAGGTGATATCATAGGAAAGATTGCATACGACGGCGCTTTTCGTCGTGCCTCGCAGTCGTAAGTCTGAAGAGGTACAGAGAGTGGTGAGAGGGGTTGGGCTCTGAATGACGGAATTCATGCAATGCTCGTGAATTCAGGGACGATGTGAATGGAGCTGGCGGAAGGGCTTTGGAAATTAAACGTCCTGTGGATGGTCTTTTTTCGCGAGCAGTAATGTACGACTGTTCCTTAGAGGAGTGAACATCCTCTCCCCTCACGTCACCGTTTCTCCCTCAGTACGTCCCCCTTAATTCTTTTTTTCCTTCTCTTCCTAAGGCTGAGGAGTCTCGCCACGATGGGTGGAACAATTTCCTTGTGATAAGAAAGTAGAGATCGAGGTGGAAGATATGTGGAAATCTCTTATGTGAATATATATATATATATATATATATATATATTTTCTTTCTATAAGGCATATCTGTACAGTTGATATCGTAATAAATAAACATATATATACATATATGTATGTATCTATGTGTACATATTTGTACATGTGTACATATGTCTATTACGATTCTATTTTTTGTATAGTAAAAATGTTTTTCAAATACGAAATACATATCTGTAAGAATAAGCGCGATATTAAATTTAAGATTAAGAAACAATGTGACACTTTTCTAATATATAAATATTGTGATGCTAAAGTAAAGATTTAAACTAATATTTCATTCATGAATGAGTTATTAATAATATAAACACAACGTAACTGCGTAACTATGAAACCGGCATGATGTACACTATAAAACACTATATCTAGATAGATTTACGCCACATGTGTTATGAGATATGCGCACGTGGTGCGGATATGAGAAATAAAACACAAAATATATATAAAACAAATTAAACATTTCGTAATTCTTAACACTATAACAGTTTGTACACTACAAAATACTTACACACAGCTATTTTTCATAAAATGTTATATATTTAAAATATTTCTTTTATTTTTAATATATTTTTTTTTAATTTAGAAGAATTTGAAAGAATGCTGTACCGCATATTCTCAAAAAATTGTTAAAAAAAGTACGTGCCACATACTTTGAAGAAATCAAAGTTCAAAAAAATCGAGTCAAGAATTCTATACATTTTAGAGAAACATAATCCAAAGAATGACGAAATCTCCTCTTACTAAACTAAAATCTATCTATATCTGTGATTCAGTGCTTAATGTCAAGCTATGTTAAATAATCACAACGTTCGTCATCTTCTGGTGCCAGAATACATATAAATTTTATCGATAATAGTTTACGAATAAATTAAAATAAAATAAAAATGTAAAAACTGATAAATTATAATACTATCAATATTATACATGAAATTATAATCTAGAAACCACCGAAATCTTAGTGATGATCGATGGGGGAAACGGAAGTATTAAATTGGAGATAGAGAAATAATCGGGCTTTGTTTTTTTCAAAAATTGAATGATTCTTTTTAATTTTTAGAGATTTGTTGTGTATATTTTTTGTAAAATGAATAATATAATTATTAAAATATTTATTAGATTAACATTTTTTTAAAATAAAAAATAAATGTACAGCTTTTTTGATAATAGACAACTTGTGGTGTACATGTCCCTTCCCTAAAAAATAGAACTAATATATTTTGCTATTTTTTTCTTTTTCATTGATGGTAGTATAACACTAGAACAAAATAATGCATACTCTCAAGAATTTCCTTCTGCCTATTCCTGTAAATATCTTTGAATGCTAACGAAGACAAACAGAGAAAGAGAGAATTTTGATCTTATATAATATCTTTCTGATTATATAATATATACAAAACCTCCTGAGATAAAAGTTATTTATAGTATAACTTGTAAATTTTTCAACTTTTTATGCCAGATGTGTTTTTTATCATTTTAAATATAATTAATGTTAACTGTATAGATTTCGACATATTCTATAATATGTATAAGACGCATTTTTAAATTTATTAAATTTATTTTATTTAAATTTATTTAAATTTTATGTGATTAAGAATGTTCTAAAAATGAATATTCTAAATGATAATGATGTTGTTTATAACAAAAAACATGGAAAAGGAAGAGATCGTCTCCTAAAGAGGTAAAATGTCAAAATATTGACAGCCCTATGACCATTAGCATTATAAATGACTAGTACTGGATCACAGTGCCGGTTGGCTGGCTTGCATGCCTGTTTAGTTATTGTTTCCGCCACAGATTATAGGGATGGGGGTCTTTATTGCCCTATGGCGATAATATAGGTGTACCGACTCGCAGCGTAGTATTGCATACACACACATACACTCACGTATAGGCTTGTGCCGAGCTCGCACCTGTTGGCGCCTGCGATTATGGCCGCAATAACATTCCGTCAAACGGCAAATGCGTACTCGGATTTCCTAACTCCATCTTAACTCTCAGAAATGTCTCTACTGCAGCCGTGTGCGGCTCCGCGATTTATTACATCAATTGCATTTCTTTACAAAAGCCTTTATTTTTATTATTGTCCTTATCATTATTGAAAAAGAAAATTATAAAGAATTAATGCTACATGTATACAGTATTTTGTTATTGGCGTTTGACAATAATTTAAAAAAATTTAAGAAAATTGTTCTTATGTAATTCTGATGTGTTGAGCCTTTTAACGTTATACTGTTCACGAAATCTGTGAGTATTGTATAAAGTTGCTTGCAAAACACTCTTTATTATTATTTACGAAGGTGGTATAATCTCTAAGATATATCTTAGCTGTCACGTTTATATTTTTCATTTTTTTTTACAAATATACTGTTTTATTTGTTTTGTACACTTGTAGGGTTTGTGGATTTAATGTTGTCTAGCAAAAACAAACACACAAAGCGAAGGAGCCCGGGTTCCAATTCATCGATTTTATGTCTCGGCATTATTTATTGTTCAATATATCGGACTTGTCGCGCGCGATACCATTCGTTGCGTCATACGCCATAATAACGGTATCTTCTCCAAAACTGTTCATTGCTGCGGCCGGACGAAAAAAGTAGGAGCTTCCACACGCTTTAAATTCTTCAGGAAGAGAGACAAATAAATATCGGATGATGTATGCGCCGGCGGTGACTGCAGCGCACGCATGGTCCACCGGGCGCTTCCAACTCTAAATTCGGTGCCGAGTTTAGGTGGGCTCGATTTAAATTTCGCCAGAAGCGGAATTGGCCGCATGGCGAAACGCAATTTCGCAGCGCAGAGTTTATTCTCGCGCGAATTCAAATTAATGGGACGTCGTGCGAATTGACTTTTCTAAATTATTCAAGCCGCGTCGAATGAGGTTTCAGTAGACATCACGTTTACTGATTCATGGCATTTCTTGCCATAGCTTCCTTCAATCTATTCAAAATACAGTTTCGAAATGCAGTTTCGTATCTTGTATTTTGTTTTCCTTATTTTTTCAATATACGATTAAAACTAACAATAAGTCATCGTTAGTTTATAAAAGAAAGCTCGTAAATAATGAAGAAAGCGAAGACAAAGTGAGCGAAGACATTAAGATATTGCCAAGTGTGCGCGTCGATACTTCGTCACGTCCGAAAATCTATAACAGCAGTCAACGTACCGTATGTAGCGAATCCACCACGTGGCTACCAGAGAGAATTGAGTATGTATATGTGCGGAGGAACGGCCACAAATCACCATTACTCGATGTGTATCGCGACGCTATATAATTATACCTATAACGCCAAGCACCAGGTAATGGCTCAATCCTGCATGTACGTTTGATGATAACCAGTCCTGAACTTGAAGCGTTAGGTGGGGTCCCCCGGTGCCCGCGAGATTTGAACTGACTATCCGCTATTGGCTAAACGTTAGTCACGTGTTTCGTTACGTCACCGTGGCCATCCTTGTGAGTGTACAAAATCACTGGCGAGGGGTGGGGGGAGAGAGTGAGAGAGAGAGAGGGAGTGAACGATCAAAAGGAGAGCAGGTAAAGAGGGGAAGGACGTGCACGCGCGACAGAGACATCGAATTTATCCTTGAAGAGGAGCGCGAGCGCAATATCGAAGAGGGATGAAAATATTGTTCGCGAGAAACAAGGACGGTTATATATCGCGAAAGGAAAGCAATGTTCAAAGCGGAAAAGAAGAGAAGAGGAAGACCGGAATACAGAGCGGAAAGCGAAAGAGAGAAAGAGAAGAGGAAAGCGCGATAGAGATGGAACGAAGCGGGAAAGAGGCAGCAAACGTACACCCTTCGCCGTGCTCCCTCCCGCCATTAACAACGCCCTTGCATATAAATCCGCCTCTTATACGTGTAGAGTCAATCGCGCGCGTGTATGTGATTTCTCGTCTCCGTTCATCTCGTGTATCTTGCGATGTCACTATCCTCCTTCTAAAGTCAATTCTCTCCCTTGCGCTAATACGCTCTCGCTTCCACGGTCCGAATACCCCGCCTTTGCGCTGGCCGCAGGACAGCCCTGGTGTGGGTAAAAGCGTGAGGAGAGTTCATGGAACGGAGCGAGACGCAACGATGGAGCACCGTGCACGCGGAAGAGACGACACGAATACGAGAGACAGGAGGGAAAGAGAGAGAGAGAGAGATTGACGAGAAGCAGAGAAAGAGGGAGCCGGTAGTAGTGGGACGAAAGCACGAGGAGAGGCAGAAAGAGAGAGAGAGAGAACGGAGGCAGCGCCGCGTGGCGGCATGAGGTGGGGACTATCGGGCCGTAAACCATCCGCGGTGAACATTTAACTCACGTATTGCCATCCAACAAGTTTGCTTTGGCCGGTGAAAGAGCGTCCCCGAGATCTCGGAGAGTCGGCGAGTCTCGAAGGCGAAACCTCCGCGTAACCTCCGCGCGAGGAGGCGGATGAAATCCACCGCGACACACGCGGTTTTTCATCCTGTGCGAGGACGTCACCGTTCTTCGTTCTCCGCCGGGGGTATCGGGCGATCCCTATCAGACGAGGTTTCGTAACCACATACGATACGACGACCGTAGGATCATATTCTGGCGGCGAACTAGAGGACCCCGCCCGCCTATTGAGGACACGTCTAAGCGATAAGAGCGAGCAGGCGCCAGAGAAAGCTACTACGGAGTAAAACCTCGAAAATCGGAGTAAGTGGATGGAGCAAGAAATTTGGGAAAGCGGGCTCGAATGGGCGCTATCATGAGCTGTAAGGAACGCGCGCGGACTTCCGCAAAGATCCTTCCGCAAAGACGACTTCGTTACCGTTGATCTCGTGTTGGCCGCTACGGGTAAGTCATCATGTATACAACTATTACGGCATACGAAAATAAGTCGTCTCGTTGACGCGCGACTTATGTATTTCGTTAAACACACGGACATGTAAACGTGCCAGAAGTCAAAGCTGTCAAAGTTATAGAGACCGTCCCGCCAAAACCTTACGTGCAGTGCACATGCTCCGTTAGTCAGTTAGAGCTGCTATATAACGGAGTGATACTCTTTATACTCCTTTAGGTTGTTCTTTCATCGAAGGATTTTAAATATATATATTATTATTATTCTAATATATATATGTATATTAGAAACTTGTTGTTTGTTTACATGTATGTCTTGATTCTTTTATATGATTAATTATTGATGAATAATTTGCGACGAGCATATTATACTCACGCACGCGAGAAAGTTTCGAAATCTCTTCATTTACGAATAAATGTTTACCTTTTTTGTTTCGGCGGTTGTTCTCGTAAACATTATGTATGTATTCAAAGAATTTGTCATGTCATTTAAATAAGTTAACCTTGCTATATATATATGCACACACATACACACACACGCAGAGCTATTTCTAACAATATATGTCTTAGACGCTTGTGTACTTGAAACATATCAATGAGATATGAACTGTACGTCATTTTCTTCATATTGATAATACATGATTGCGAGATAAACGAGTGTAGTAAAAAACAATTATTCGAGAAAGATAATGTTTAAAGAACTGTTTATTTAGGTATGTAATATATTACTACGACGTTAATAACTATTGTGTCAAATCACTTTATTCTTTTACTACTTTATGCTTTTTCGTACAGTTGTTGTCAATATATTCAAAGAGCTTTGTTTAAACCGATGTATATACGAGAACGTAAATAATAAATTTTGAGAAATTTCTTTCTATTCACCTAAAGAAATTTAAGTTGCCTAATTTCGATAGAAAGGTGCAGTTTTTGGAAACTTGTTTTAATCTTTTTGATTCGCTGACAACATTTTCGATTTTTTTAAAGAGGGGAGAGCTATCTCTATTCAAAAATAAAGTTTAGTATCGAGAAACCTGAGGGTAAAATAGGTATAGTGTGTACCGCACCGACGCCTGACGGAGGCCATAAATAAGGATCCGACGGTCGGCGCGGCTGCAGGCGGTGATAAGCGTTCCTTTACCCCCACTAGTGCAATCCTTTAGACTTTCTCGTGCGTCATCTTCCTCTTACCAAGCCTATCTATGCAGAAAGTTATCAAACTGAAGTTCAGTAATTTGATATGTTAAACATTTATATTGAATTGCAATAACATTGAGAAATTTACGGACGTCGTCAATAGCCATATAATGGGTTTTGTTAATGTTAAAAATATTATAAGAATGTAATGAATCAAATTTTCTTATCTAACTGCCTTCAAATGGTATATTTATCCATTTGGTTCGTGTTTTTAATCTTTAATGTTTTTAATTTTTGAAGCGGATTTTACCGTCTTCAATTTGTAGTACGCGTGGCGTATAACTGTAGCGCAGTCCATTCAAAATAAAGTTTAAATTATCACAGGTTTGTAACGTGATGTAAAATTGATATAAAGTTTGAAAAAATTTTTTTAATTGTAAATTTTTTTGTCACATTATTCTGAAATTAGAATCGATAAAAGATCTGTACTCAAAATATTGTTCGATTTGATTGGCTTCTCAAACAATACATATTACAGAAATATGGTACTAAGACTAATGTTTAAGTTCTGATTGTAATACTTTTCAATATTCGGTGATAATATTTAAAATAGCGTGAACACATACTCGGAATTCACTGATGGCGGTTCTTCTTCTTGATATCAGCAGAAATATGTAGAGTTCGCTTGTCCTTGTATCGGATGAAGGGGTTTACGAATACTCGAGGTGCTCGAGCGTTTTCCAACCGTATAACGAATAGGTATAGCTGCTTTATCCCCTACGGGCAGCACGAAGCGACCATTTCTCATATCAGTTTAGCCGACACTTTCGAGAACTTGCTCAGGGAGCCTCGGGCGTCGCGATGTCATCCTATGCCTCTTGCCCTCTTGCGTTCTTGCCCGCCCCTGGGTCTTCCATCCCTTTCCTAACTCCGCAACACCTTAGCGGCCCTCCTTCTTCGACCAAAGAAACCCCCTTTTGTCGTGTCTCTACTCGTGGTCCGCGATCTGCGCCCTTTCTCGGTTTCGCAACCCCTAAAGTGTCGGCCGAGTGCCCGCGGCCTGAAGATAAGTGCCGCCCGAAAGTTAACAAACCTTAGATGATAAAAGGGCTTGCCAGGTCTTGAATCATCCTCGGAAAAAAGAACGGCGCATGGCCAAGTATCTTATCTGTAATTCGTAGTTGAGCAGAAGTCGATGTATTTTCCATTTTGTCTCTAGAGACGAGCTAAAATAAAATAAAAAATACTAGAACAATTTGTGTCTATCAGAAAAACGAACGTTTCTTTGATGATACAATGTATCTAAATTGTTATATGAGATGATTTGTTATAGTAACATTATGATAAACACGTGTGTCATATATATAGACTCAATTATTTGTGATAGATAATAGAATTCTTACTATAGATTGCATTATATTTTATTCAGCCTTCACATGTAATTTCTATGGAATTATTCATTAATTCGATTGACAAATTTTTGTGTAACAATTTTTTAATCTCAAAGATTTTTTTATATAATTATTTTATATAATTATTGTATTATAATTAAATACCAAAAAACACTAATTTTTCAAGATTTTTTTAGCTTTCTCTCTCTCTACTTTATTTTCAATTATTGTCTTTAATTAAATGTTGATTATGTTATTTACTAAATTACATTATTTATATATTATCATTTACATTTATTGCAAATTGTGATATTTATATTTATTTAATTTTATCATTTATTTGTATAATATTTTTGATACTATATTCGAAAATATACCAATATAAAATAATATAATGAAAGTAAAGTATTAATGAAAGTAAAATTTGTTTTTACCAGTTAGTTGCCGTGGAAGTAGATTAATAAAAGAGTAATATGAATTTTTTAATGTGTTAAATTGAACAGAAAGTTTTATATAGAAGTCTATATTACGCCATGGTTACCGTCGGATAGCGGCACGCACGTGACTTGTATGAACATTGTGAAATGTATTAAGTATATATTTTGAATTGACTCTTTGGAAACATCCAAAAACTTACATATTCTATAATCCTAGCATATATTTCTGATTGTACAAAAGAAATATAAATTTATAATGAGATTTTAAATACCATAATAAAATATAAATTACATTCTTCAAGTGATTCTGCTTGAGAAATACATTCATAACTTGCAGAAACATTTTTTACGCTATAAATTTGCACTACCTTTTAAGGAATAAAATTTACTATATATTGTATTTAGAATGAGCTTAACCATAAAAAATGTTGAGCTTTGTTTTTTTCAAAGTATAACGGGAATTTTAATCAATTAAAGAAGCGTGACGAGGATACAAAAGTATACATCTCAAGCGGGGGTGCGAAAATGTTTTTGGAGCAAGGTCGAAAGAGCAATTGCGTCACCTGTACGATTCCTTTTCTACCTGGTGTGTAACGAAAATGACCTTATCCACGGCCGCCCCGTAAATTAAACTAGTCATAAAAAACGTCACGCAAATGAAATGAATCTAACGGTAACGCGTCTCGCTCTTTTTGCATTTGGAGGTCGCTAGTTCCAGGTCGATGAGAATATCTGACTTTCCAACGTTATTCAAAATTATAAAAAGTATATAAAAATTTCAAAAGTTTATTTTTCAGTATAATTAATATTTGACATTTTTACACGAACTATTTTTATATCACATATTTAACGCTAGGGAATATAAAATAATAGTGTTTTAAGTTATAAAAAAATATATTTGAGCACAAAACAATTGGATAATTGGAGTAAAATTTATATTTTTTAATATCTATATAGGAATGGGGGTTTGGATTAAGAATTTATTTAAAATAAGAAAAATTTGAATGTTTATATTTTTATTGTAGAATTTAATGAGTAATTAAGAAATTTAAGAAATTCTTTATAATACATTTTTCTCTATTTTTGCTACAATTTAACTAAAGTACATTACTTGTTATTTTATGATGATTATGGAAATGTATTATAAATTTATCAATAATTTAGATATGTAAGGAAAGAAAAATCACATCAGGTAAATAGATGTATGTACACATTATTTTGTTCTAATATCTATTTTATATCTTTTTATGGTATTTTTAATATCTATACTTTTAAAGGTGGTCTGAATATATCGTTATGAAATATATGTACTATTATGAAATTTTGTAGACATGCAAAATGTGCATAATTGAAACGCGGTTATGAGAAATATGTACAATGTTATAAAATTTCTGCTGTAATTAGAAAATTAGTTATCTTCTCATTTTTACGAACGAGCGACCTTTTTGCTTTATCCATTTTGCAAAATTTTATTTCGTTGTCGTTTACTTAGATTTAACTTTGTCGAGTGACGAGTGATGACTGATGTCGCTTATTCTCATTCTTGTCTTACTCTCATCCTTGATGATTAAGATTAATTGGGACAATTCCTGGAAGATAAACAAGTTCGCGCTCCGGTAATAAAATGATGTCTGTAAGATCAAGCCGGTCTGAGTAATGATCTTGTAACCGGTAAATACTGTATGATGAACCGCATGTAACTTGTATCACTGATTCGAAATAGATGACTGTATTATCTATATCAAAATCATAATTAAAATATGTATATATATTTGTGTATATGTATATATATATATTTTTCTCTTTCTCTATATATATATATATATATCTCTCACACGAAAGATAGTAAAAAGATAGTGAAATTTCTTGATAATTACTAAGGTTTCTGGTATTAATTACTGAATTATGATCAGTATTATAAAATTTATTTCAAAATCAGATTATCTATAGATAATCTATAAAAAAATTAATTAATTAATTAATTAATTAAATAATAAATATACATATACATATACATATAATAAATATTCATATAAATATACATTTAGAACGAATTTAGAATGAATGGCATACACCATATGTCGGAAATCTAAATTATAACAGTGACAGTTCAATTATTTGTAATCAATATGTACAAACTCGACTTCAATCAAGTGGCGATAATATAAAGAAATTCTCACTTGCGGCGCAAGATACAATGATCGTGTAGAATAATGATTGTGTCATTAGTCGTTGCTGGTGGCCGTTGATTTATAAGTTCAACTTCAGACGGATAATATTTTTGTTTTAATGCTTCTTTTGGATGAAAGTACGTGCACGGACTGTCGGATGGGTGTGAGGTGGACATAGGTGGCTGATGATGTCACTCCCTTAGCAGGCAAAAGAAAGAAAGAGAGAGAGGTCCGTACGGCGTACCGGACATCGACTACACGGTGCCTAGTTTAAGTTGGGTTGTCGCGATGGCACACAGAGATTACGCGATACACTGTGGAATATACTTAAGGTATCGCGCGCCAACAGCTCCTAGATACATCAGACTTGTCGGATCGCTCCTTAACGCACGAATTGCTCTGCCATTTAGTCTGATACTGATACTATAAACAATACTATAAACTGATACTATAAACAATCAATCCACTAAGTAATATTTGGATAGCAATCTGTAAAAAGGTATTAATATAACAACATAATATATAATAATATTAATATGTAACGATATTGATGTATACAGTATATTGAAGTTGAACTTGTACGACGTTCATAGTAAGAGAGTTTTTTCAATTATGACATAACGAAGATAAGAGAATAATTTGTTCAAAATGAATAATGCTGGAACTTCATTATGATACAAGCAAAGTGTACCAGCATACATATATAGACTTATTATAAACTTACACGCTTATGTGCAATCTATTTTAGTCGAATTAAGTAATGCCACTGTAATTAATTATAATTGTTTCATTGATAGCACTTTCAAACAAAAAAAAAACACTGTAACAAGCGTACAGTTCTTACCGTGTTTCTGATGCATGAAATATTGCGGCATATATGTGCGCGCGCGTGGAAACTTATTTTGCATATTCCTTTGCTATGTATCACTATACACATGTGCGTACGCGCGCACACATTTGCGCGTGTGCACGAATGAAGCATACAGTGTCTGATTAACATGAAAACCTGAAACACCTGTGCCTTAAAACCCGTATAATTATTCACTCCTTCGGTTTGCGATATTTACAAACTTACTTGATGTCTTTGTCTTTATATATACATAAATATAACACTAATATAATACTAATATTATATATACATATACATATATGATGCTCTTAACAAATCTCTCCCAAAATTCTCCATACAACATTATTAGTGATTTTTATATGATTCTATATAAAATTTATAAGAGCAAATTACAAAAATTAATAAAATATATTAGTTTATTGGATTTACATGCTTTCCCTAAATCTTGTATTGGCATCCAGTATACATTGATAGTATCGCATCTAGAATTGCTTGGAAACAGTCTGCTAATTATTAGATCGTACAGTGATATATCAATGCAATGAGAATCATGAATTATGGATTGTGCGGATGTAATACATACGCAAATAGTAGTATGCAACTTTTAGACTGGTCTATTGAATTGTACATTGTAACTGTTTCTTGTTAAACTAGTGAACCATATTGCATTGTAAATATCTTTCCAATAGCTGTTAAATATATAATAGCGACTGTTTAATATATTTTTGACCTTTTGTAGAATCATTTCTTTTTTTTCTGCAAAATTTGATTGCAAATACAATATTTATATAGTTATAACTACAGCATGTTATAACTACACTTATAAAACACACTTATAAACTACAACACACTTATAAAATACACTTATAAAAAGTAAACAGTTTTATTTTAAATTAATTTTAAAAAATTTACTATGTGTAATTTTAAAGATTAGATTTCTTTTGTTTTATATATTAAGAAAAAATACATTTTAAATTAGCAAAGAAATTTATAAATAAACAATGAATAGATAAATCTAAGATATTTTACACTTCACAACTATATTACTATGGGAAATGAATTTTAAAGACGCTAGTTTTTATTGTGTAGTATAGAGAAACGTTTGTGAACCGTTCTACAAACTGCTGGTACAATAATTACTCCGCCACTCTATTGCGTATTACCTGCGGTGACCATGATAAAAGGAGAAACTGGTTTGAAGACCACGTATGCGATAGAGCCGTTAACGATAAATCGAAATGTGTGGATTCAGAGGTAAAAGACACAGTTTACTGCCTACATGTACCTCACGTGTGTACGCATACATGTATATATTGATGTCATTCTTTTCATGGTAACTATCTTGCTTCGTTCGTGTCATTCGGATTTACATATCCCTATTTTGTTCTTTCAGACCGGCTTAATTAAGCGTTTAAGAGATAAAGTTGGTTTTCTTATCTTCATCTCCTTTGTCATTGTTCTTTGAATGCGTATTGTTACAATGCAATTATGCCCTTAATTCTTAATTTGTTTTCGAAGAAATGAAATCTGACAAAAGTTATACTTCTGCGATGTTAATATAATTCTGTCTTCTTGCGATAACCTTCATCGCGTAAATTAATTTCCGAAAAAAAGTATATTTTAATAAAAGAAATGACAAACTAGTTGAGCACTCACATAGAAATATAATATCACGAAGCAACTATCGTCAAGAATGGAATCGAGAATAATAAAATATTATTCGTAATCATAATCATATTGAAATACGATGCATCTGATAATTCACATCATGCATGAGTACACTGATCAATAATCGTATTAATGTAGTAATAATAATTAAAAGCTATTTTATCTCGTCGCATTTATGTTCTACACATCCGTAAATTTATGAAGTTTCTATGTACACAATTTTCGAGCAATCTTTTATATTTTATTTAATGCAATTTCGGAGTCAAAGAATACACTTTTTCTCTTATATGAAAGTAATCAAACGATTTAATTTTTGACTTGTCTAGGAAATGTCTTTAAAAAATTAAGAAATCATTATGGATATATCTTTATATTTTCTTTCCAATGTTCATTATTGATGTTAAAAAAGGAAATGAACGCATGTAGGTGAACGAGAAGGATAAGTGGGAGTTGGCCAATAGCGGTGTATGTGTAAAGCGAGCTCGACCGTGCGATTGTGTGGTGGATGAGTGAGAGGTACCAAGGGGAAGTGATTCACACTGTGTTGAAGCTCACTATGTTGACCTATTCGTTTCTGTGCCTTTGTAGTACGTTACGGTTACTTAGCAAGTTTTTTGCTTTAGTTTTCTTGATCATCATGTGAGATCAACGTGTTTCTTCAACCACAAAATACCCTACTGTTTCTTCTCTAAAAATAATCCACGAAAATCCATGGTGCGAATGAACGTTATGCATTCAAGATTGCGGCCAGTCGGCCTAGCAGTGACATCAACAATAGTTTCTTGATGTCATTGATGTCCGTACGTGTGAACAAGAGTGTAGCAGAACGAGATTGTAAAGAGGAACGATGAGAGTACCGGAAAGTAGAAGGGGGAGGGCTTGTGTCGTTATGGCACAATGGGACCACTACTGCAACGCCGTAAGTACCCCGAGCTTACGGACTGATCTCTTCTTGCTCTTTCTCCCTTTCTCTCTTTCTCTTTCTCCCTTTTCTTCCCATTCGCATTTTCGTAGCGTTTATATCTCTTGCGCTTTCATTCTTGCGAGATTTTCGTTGTGCTCTCAAAGCAAGGAGAGCTTTTGCAAAACTGGCTTTGTCCAGTAACGATGCTTACAGGGTATTTGTGGGATTAAGAACTTTCGTAGGACAAGGCGCTGGGCGCAAAGTACGATGGTACGCGATCAACAAAGATTTCGGGAATCTAAAGATCGCTGTGTCGACACGAACTAAATCCCGTTTTGCAGACGCAGCACAATTTCAGCGTTACATTCAAGTGATAACGTCAATAAATTTTGGGATACCGGTTTACAGCTGACAGATTTATTACGCTGCCGGCAAAGTATATAACGTGAACGAAAATGCATTGCAAAATTCTTGCAAAAATAATACGGCACGCAAAATTGTATAATAGATATACGAGCGACATTTCCGTTATATTGTGTAAGCAATCACACAGCCCGATCAAATTACAAATACAGCCGTTGACAGATGATGAGTCGTAGAATTTTTAATTGTGACATTTTAAAAGAGTCGTCTGAAACGTACATAATGAGACACTGCACAAAAAGTTTTGTCAAAACAGAGTTTTTTTATACAAAGTCCTGAAAATTTCGAATAAAAACATTTTTTTTATAACCATTGCAAAAAAGCAATGATTGCGTGATAACGAGCGTAAACAATAAAAAATACACTCGGATACACTCGGACCAAACTGGATTTACAGTACTGGGGCCGTGGTGAACTTAGGGGAATCTAGAAAGACGGACCAACCGGTTAGCGACTTTGGCGGCCGCCATCTTCCCCTCTCATCCGTCTCTTTCGCCTCGCGTGAGAACCTGCTCGCTATATGCCCACCTTTCTACTCTCCAAGACCACTCTCGACGAGAGTCCCGCTTATGAGATTTTTTTTTTTCGTCTTTCCCTGGACGCGGCGCGTTGAGAGGGGACGGCCTACTCCTAGCCGAAAATACTTCTCCTTCTTCGTTGGCCGTGCATTGGACGTGCCACGACGATGAGGTGGGGTCATGGGGTCTCGCCATCGTTCTTCGATGCTGCGGGATGGGCTGTCGTCTCTTTTTCTTTCTCTTTATGACACACTCTCTTGCACGATATTTATTCTGGTGTTCACATGCACTTTACTGTTCCTTGAACGTCGATTTCCATTGTCCGCTGTTTCTGTACGCAAATCGTCGCCCTCCAAAGGTTACCAGATTTACGCGTCGGGCAATGTTTCAGCATAAATAATAGGTCTGTAGGCTTGCAGGATTACTCACAATCTTTCAAGTTGACATCAAAAAGTATACGAACTGAAATGTTTAGCAGGATTTAGCGCACGAGAGAGAAGAGCCGTGTGATTTTTATGTTTTTCGAGCCATGATACATTCTATCTACATTAATAACACGTGTCGCCGGTTTTAATATTTCGTTTTAAGCATTCCTCTCTCTCGAGTAATGAAATATTCATTACAGAATTTCGTCTACCGTAACTGGTTTGTATGCGCAAACTAATATACCGGACACGAATAAAGTTATATAAGACGACTTGCGCAAAATTATCACGAATTTTTAACGTGAAATAATTTTCATTTTCTATTAAATTTCTCGTTAGTTTCTTGCTGTTTTTCTTTTCCTTAGTGCACATGTTTACCATTAAGAGATTCATTCGCTACAATTGTATACGCTCGTGTTTGTCGCGCAATTATGTAACAGATCAAAAGGCAAATCCATGGATCCAATACGCATAAATCAGTATTGATGACGAAAGACTCTCTGGATGTCAATTCTAGCTAAAGGTTTTCTAGGCCGCACCAGCCAGCTTCGTAATATATTATCATGACTAGAAGCACAGACATTTGCGTAAAAATTCTCTGAAACCGGTGGAACAGGAACGAGCGCGTCGAATATCATGATAAAATCCTGTAAAATGGTAACCTTGCGGACCACATTGGAATTTATTGGAAGCGCTCTGATGTTTTAATCGAGTAATTTATAAAACTTACCAAGTGAAATAAGAAAGAAAACGAGTCAGGTGATTATAAAGATAATTCAAATGTATTCTTGCATAAAATTGCGTTAACGCATTATTGTATTTATTTATAAGGAATTAACATTAATAAGCTTTGTAAATACATATCTCAAGTATTAGTCTATCAGGACGTGTGCACGCTGCACATTACGATAAAGTCTGTCAAAATCTACCACTTACATTAAACTCGAACGATTTTTAAGAGAAGATAATTGCTCGTTGTGACTATCCCATTCAGAATTATCTTTTATTATTCATCAATCGTGCGCGGAAGTATGCGCAGGAATCGCAAATCGGGGTGCGAACGACAACCACCGGGCGCTGTGAATGTGCCCTAAGTCTTTGCGCGTTCGTGTGCTTCTCTGCTTTTCTAAAGTGGAAGGCATGGAAGGGACGGCGTGACGAGACTGCAAAGTAAAAGGAACCAGGCATAGAGTCACCCGCGCAAGAGGGTGACATGCTGCCGAGCCGGTTACGGACCGCGTCGGTCGGGGCCTGACCGGCCGCCGAGGCAGGTGAACATAACCCACCGCTAACAGAAACTCGGCACGCCGTTCCGCGTCGCGCGATTGCTATAGGCGGCAGTTGCATTGCCCGTATACCGTACGCTTTTACGGCGTACATGTGTGTCATTCGCGTATAATGCCAGTGCACGACGACTGACGTCCATCTTTCTGTCCTTCTTCGAACGGCACTGTCTTAACTCGATTATTCTATTAATAGCCTCAGATAAAAATTTCCACCATATAATCGATTATAATCAATTAGACAATGTATTTTAATTGAAAACGATATCGTCGCGTTAGTTTATAACAGAGGAAATTCAGGAAACACTTACAAGTTTTAAACATGTATAAAATGTTTTACTATTACTGGTATAGATTTATATTTCATTACTTAGAGAAAGATAAATAAGCAAGGAAAAGTTTAAATTCTGTTAATAAACATGCAGATTTAATATTAGATAATGTTAGCAAAATGTCATTAGAATTATTATTTCAACGTAAGTAGGTTTGAACATATAGAAAACTAATAGTATCGCCACGATGTAGAGCTCGTTCTGCGAACCACTGTGATATATGAATCTTTTCGTGAAGCTACACGATAACGTATTGACTGTGATAAAATATTACTACGTGTTAAGTTGTAGTAAAAAATATTCTTGTTTCATTATACTGCAAAATTGTTTTTTGTTACTTATTTATTTATAACACGCTTTTTTGAAACTTATGAAATTGTTGATCATGCAGTTATATCGCACATTTTTACATCTTACATTTTGAGAACTTGGAATTATCGCAAATACTCAGCTAAATTATTAAACATTAAACGCTGAGTTATATATAAAATATACATGCGTATCTCTTCCATTTATAGAGAAAGATAGAAAGAAAGAGAGGGAGAATTACATATTTAGAAATTACGCACTGGAGTATTCATGTCGGAGATTGTGCGCACGTGTGGGAACGGCGAGTACGCGCGTACCGGTTTAATAAAGAGGATTACTTCATTCTCCTTCGTCCTTCGAAGAACCGCTGATTTTTCTAAGATCCACATGATGGTTTAAAACGATGTTAACATTCATACTGCGTAACATAAATCCGTACGAGCGAACAATCCGGAATAATTTGACCGTACTTTCAACCTGTCAACCAACTAACTGTATACGTATTATATGTCAAACATATGTCATATAAATGTAAAAAAGTATCGATGTAGAAGTAATAAATAATGAAATAACTACTAGTTTTGTCAATGAAATTGATGCATTCACTAAACTAAAACACATAAGTATCACACACTGATACATACATGTATTCCTTGTACATAAGTAACATATTTCAGATATTGCGTTTTATTTGGAAAATATGAAAATTTATATAATTTAAGTTTGTATTATTATGATTTTATATAAGTATGTTTGAATACACATACACACACACACAAATGTATTGTGTGCTGTATTTAATTTAATAAAAGCTTAAAACAAAATATAATGGCGAAAATAGGCAAATGGTGGCCATATTAGAGAAATGAGGGGGAGTGAAATGAAACTAATGCAGATATAAATCAACATTACTCTGCATTAGAGTAGAGTTGCTGCCGTAGGCACCTACTAGAGTTTACCACAGAGGTAAACTGTGGCCACAGGTAGATATATTCTGCATTACTTGTACATGCAAACGCACACACAATGAACATCACAGATTCCATGTACATTTACGCGTTCCGCACGTGTATCGGGTCCATACAAGGGAGTATAACCCCCTAACTTCTAAGTTACTTACCTACTTGCCACTTAGATTCCCGACCAGTGCCTACCAGACTCCACCAGTAATTCACTGTCAAGCTTACAATGCTGGATTCAAGCACAAATCCCTCGTAAAGAGTTCTTTATGATCACCAATTATATCGCTGTGAGATTAATCAACATTTTTCTTTATTTAAAAGAAATAAGAAATAAATCATGCCAAATAGATTTGATATGCAATAATATATGAGAACATATATGAGAATCTTGAAATGATCATGAAAATAAACGAAAACTATGCAAAGAGTACATAAAGATGCGTTTGTCAAATTTCTTAAGAATGAACGAAAGGACGATCTTATATTATTAAAATCGATGGTACGGTACATCTTCTGCTAATCATCTAATTTGCATCCACTGCGTTTAACATAATCTGTATTCCGAATATTTATTTGGAATTAGCTGTGGCTTGCTCGTAATTCATGCGGGAATTAGTTAAGCTCAAGGATTTCGAGCTTACCAATCTCCCACCCTCTTTCACGCTTACGCTTCCACCATCAGTACGTTCGCGTTATCATGTAGCTTCTCTCCTTTTATGCCTTCGTCTATACACAAACCTTTTATCCTTTATCGAGAGATCTTTAAGGAAATATTAAAAATTATATAACTTCCCTTCTTAAACAAAAACCTACAGAATATATAAATTTAATATATTTTTATTTAATATTTTTTAAAATATATTTATTGCTGCTATTGATGATAATAGACGCTCACTGTCAATTATTAGTACAATTATTAGTGATGGATAAAAAACAGTATAGTATAAACTTTGTGAAACGAAAATATTTTTTTAGAGCATTAAATCTTCGACGAAGTTTATTTATTGGAAATATTTTATTGAATGGAAAGAAAGCAGAATGAGTAAAATATGTAGAGCATATTGTGAATAGTTAAAGTGATGACATGCAGACCAGCTCTTTCCAAGTATTGAGATCTTAAGGTGCACTACGGTAGAAGAACACGCGAATTGCGGATGATAGATTTCCGTCAATTATGGTGGCAACATCGTATTGTTTTACCGTCTGACGGGTAACATTGATTGATCGCTACCGTGGCTGTGTAGCTGCCTCCTTGAGCCTTCTTGCGGCTTGAAACCTCACGTTCCTTAACTCGAATGTGCATTATTAGTAAACTGTGCATATCGGGGTGCACATCCAACTACCACTGGCATATCCGCGCAGCATAGAACACGCTACTTAGCGTGACGTATCACGTTGTCTCACCCGGAATTACAAATTCCTTAATGCATAGTCTTTTACAATTCAGATAAACGTCGCATGCGATGTCAGTTTTGTTGGTAAGGTGTACGACAACAAATTCTCGTTTCGATGAATTTTTAACGCATTGCAGCGGTAGAAAATATTTGACTTGTGACGTCATAAGAATTTGTGAAATAATACTTTATCACTTTTTTCTATGGTATTAACAGTTATTAAAGGAATTTCTCTTATAATATTAGACGCTACTTACGGAGATAGTTCTGAAAAGTATGAGTTCTTTTTTTTTTGCTTCTGAAATGGAATCCTCGTTGCCGCGAATCTATTTCGGCATAAAACAGACTCGTTCATCAGTTGACTCGTTAAAGACAAACGCTCGGTATCCGAACAGTCCATTCTAGAAGTAGCTGCGAGGATGCCAAGCGTTAATAAATATGCTGTCGCCGTCAGTGAGAACAGACCCGAAATTACCACTTTTGAATGATGCGGAACACGTCGTCAGACAATGTATATAAATGAAGAGCGTTTATCAAAAGAGCATTCACATTTATCTTTTTTAACAATGTTTACGGGTAGGTAATTGTACGTTTAATTGCCCTATACTATGCATCGGTTTTGCCAATTCACAATTACTGTGCGACATATACCACGGATATCTACAAATCCAACTTGTTCACTCTCATACTTATATGTATGAAATCACATGTGCATTTTATAGATGATATCTTTCAGTTACCGATACTTGGTCAACCTGCGAGATATCTCTAGGGAAATATGCCGCGCTTCATTTTTATTGTTTCTCTACTTTCTATGCCAAGAGTTTTGCTTCCTCTCTGATGTTATACTGATTATTATTTGTCTTTTTCTCGGGAAATAAGATAAAATTAGGCGATAAACGAAAGATCGTGACTTTTTAAATTAAATTTACAGTAAGTAAAAAAGTAATTTCTATATGTATATTCTCAAAGTTTCTAATTCATTATAATTAGAATAATAATAATTTTAATAGAATTTTTAATGGAATTATAATACAATAAAATTGTAATAGGATTTTTAATAACTTACTTGCTTATAATAACTGCATCTTGATAATCTACACGTACAGAAGTTTACTTTCGTTTTACTTGTTATGTTGACTTAAAAAATTTCAACTTTAATTTACTGTACAGAAAACTATTACTATTAATTTACTGCAAAATTATTATTCATGTTTGTACAAAAATATCGTTATGTATAAATTAAGTTGGTTAAAGATAATACATAAATATTTTTTGTTTTACCTTTTATTTTTTACCTGAATTATTTTTGAAATTGTATGAGATATATATATAAATTTACATTTTAAATATATTATTATTTCTTAGTTACTAAAGTAATTTATGAACAACAATTGAGTTGTTGAACATTGAACAGAATATTTTTATAGACATCAGCTAAAAATAAATTCATAATTTTGTGTGAATTTTGCAAAAGGAAGTAATTGCATGATAAAGCCATTGAACTAGAATTGTCTAAAAATAAGTTTAGTAGTCAATGGTAGTTTTCATGAAAACTTGCATTATAATAGTGTAATTGCGAGACGTTACACTGTGTCGTCGCGAGTATATTTCCATAACTTTGCATACATGTTTTAATAATTTACCCCCGCGTTTACCTAGATTACTGCTGAGGAGAGCATACTGCGGATTTATTAATAAGATACACTAGTTTAATATCAGGTCCAAATTAACTTAACATTACGCATACAACTCTATTGTCCTATTAAAACAAGAAAGAAAACAAAAACAGGAAACTTTTATGTCGACGTATACCTTGAAATTTTAATTATGGCGTGATTATAAAAACTGAGCAAATGTACTTTCCGACTTGACTCATACGATTCATGCAACGAAATTGAGTCGTAAGATTTGAAAAAGTCAAAGACTAGCGCAAATCTCTTATATCATCCCAATTTTTGAAATAATGTGAGAACAAAGAAAAGAATGGGAAATCTGACAAGGATAATAGCTAAAAATATAATCTGAAGAGGCGTATCTACAAAAGGAAAAAGGCGGGGAGAGAAGGGTGAAAGTAGTTTAGGGAATCGTAGTGACGGTGGAACGACGATGGAACGACGTAGTAGCGATATTATGGCATTCATATAATAATGGTCATGATGAACGAGTTTTCAGCTTATTCTTGGCAGCGGCCTCGCGAGGTTAGACCGGGTATCGAAGAGAGAGAGAGAGAGAGAGAGAAAAGGGTGGGATAGTGTCCGGGAACGACTAGGGGTTGCAATCGTACAAGCAACAATATTAACGACGGGGTGGCGTGGGTTGTTGGCTCAACTGCATGGACCCGTAAGATCGGTAGCGGAGAAGTCGGGCGAGGTTGCCTATACCGCTAGACTCGCGGTTGCCGGTATATATACACCCCGTGTACGAATGAGGCTCGAACGACCAAAGCAAATATTTGGAGCCTCGCCACTAAAAACTCGGGACGAGCCAACAGACGAGTTGATTTGTTTCCCTACAACGTCGCTTTCTTCGCTTTCTTTTTTCGACTATCCGCCGCTACCTTCTCCCGCCTTCCGTTGACTCCTCCTACCCCCTCGAGATGCTTACATAGCCGAGAATATTCGAGCATCTATCTGAAAATGACTCCTATAACTCAAGTTAAGTATACGCGCGCCCTCATTTACTGTTTATCGATTGTAAACCTTTTTCATCGCGAAATCCCGGTCGGTTCGCCATTACATATTTATGTCTCCGCGTTCTTATTCTTCATGACTATTTTAAAATGTGTGGTTTAGAGAACGTGCTTCGAGAACGTGCGCACGTAACGTAATTTTATTATGTTTAATTATGTTCAACATACAGAATGAAATTTTCAACTTCATTATCTCTCTCTGTTGATACTGAAACAAATACTTTGAACTTAAAAAACTTCAGGAAGGAATTATAATACGTGGAATATACTTCTTACTTTTTTGAAATTTAATATAATTTTTTTATTTAGCAATTATTTAATTGCGTCGTTGATGTATACTTAAACTTTGTTTATTTTTATTACTTTTTAGTATTAGCAATATTATTTTTATATTTGATATATAATCACCATATAATATTCACCATAATTCTGGTTTACGAAAAAAGTTTAAGTATTACTATCAGGTTTTTCTATCAGTTTTTTTCTTATTTTAAAATTACCCTTATGACCGCATTCAACCCTTGTTCGTAGTTTTTCTAATTCCGTTTTTCTAGCTCTGAGATCGGGTACGTATTCTCGTCAGTGCTGAGCAAGCAGCTTTCTTATTCCCTGTGACATCGGCATATGCTTTATGGAATGCAAATCTTGTCTACCTCGGCCATTTTCTTTCCATTCCTTGCGCTATCCTCAGTATCACGTTAGGACGTTGGAATGACATTTTTCTTTGTTTTGTCATTATTGATGCTTCGGTATAGATTATTTATATGAAGCAACATCGGACAACAAGTTACTGGTGCATTTCGCAAAAATTGCAAGAAATGGACTAGAATTAAAAACTGCGACAAGCATTATACATTTAGAGATTTATTTTATGCAATATCGTTGATAAATGGCGGATCTATACAACAGGTGGACATTTTGTGTCAAGTATATCGATTTGTTTATTTTGACTTTTACATTGTTTACATTGAAATTTATTGCAGTAATGCAATATAAACTAAAAAATTTATTGACGAAAGTTATGGCTCCGTAAATACGTCTTTACATTTTCTTTTCCTCTTTTTTTGTCATGCGTGAAAGTTTATAAGCGGATGGCAGCAACGTCAGAATCATTAAAGGCCAACCAGCGATATCTCTTTGTTTTTATACTGTGTGAAATTAATTAGTTAATTAAGCATCGCGAGATGGCGTCCAATTAAATCCGCTCCCTGTCTACGAGCGCGCAGACGCAACATCCGAGAAACGTTACCGAGAACTACCGTGGCACATCTCTCCCTTCTCTTAACTCATTTCTCTTCCTCCCTGCTTTTCGCATTTTCATCTTCTCCATTGAGCCCCCTCCTCGCTCTTGTGCGTTACTAATACGGCACTCACCTGTCTTCTTTACTCGATGTTCTTCTTCTCCACATCATATCCTATGTGAATTTTATATTAATCATAAAGCAGAGAAAGATTTTTAATTGTTTTTTATAACAGTATTAATATTTTGATGTTAATACTGTATAACGCAATATGTATATTTTTATTAAGAATATTAATCATTTTAAAGGAAGAATACCTAACATTTCATACTCGATATATTTTATTAATCGATTTACTCATGTCCAAAAAGCTTAAGAAATATTTATGTTAAATTGCAAGTATTTTTAATTTGAAGTAGTTCGTTTCTTTATCTTACTAGAAATTTCACGCTCGTAACTTTTCATTTTTTGCTCACTTTAATTGAGCAATCCTTTAATTCGTCGTGTTTGTATTCGATTCATTGGCCAAAGTCCTTCTAACGAATACGTGCTAATTATCTCTTTTAAAATGTTTTTATACGCACAAGTGTCAGACTCGTCACACCTCCCGTATTGGCGAGAGAATTATTACTACTCCAAGCATTTCGAACATGTTGTACTTGCCATCGCGATACTTGCGTGGAATGATCAATCGATTCTCTTAATTATCGTTTAATCACACTCCCTCTGCAAAAAAGCACAACGACAAGAGAAATTACACGTATATCATGCGCCGATTGCTATACAAACGCAACGAATGTATCATCATTAGGGAACCTTTTGCGCCAGGTGTATTGATTTCAAAACAACGGGGAAAAAGCAAGGAATTTGATGTCTGACTGTTAGACGGGTTGCGAGCCAATAGAAGCGAATGAAGCGCACTCGAATTTATGCGAAACGGTGTGTAAATTTGAGCATGAAGAAACAATGCGTTCATCGACGAAAAGAGAATGAAGAGTACGTGCGCGCGGCAAGAGAGAGTGACGGCAGGGGGGTGGTGAGGGGTGATAGGGAGGAGGGAGGGGGAGGGAGGCGCGCGGATCGGTGGAGCGATTTGTCCCGTCTGTTAATTAGTGAAAAAACGGACTATGAATCTCGAGCGATCGTATATTACCGCGAGCGTAATGGATGGGATTACAGCTGCTGTGTTAAATTAAACTGGCCGCCGGCCGCGGGTACGATACAGTACGTTATGTGGATATAGGTGCACACACCGAGCCGTGACACAGGGGGTTCTCTTCCTCCGTGTATATGTATTATCCATGTACAGCAAGTACAGTTACCTATGGTGCCTCCGCTCATTCTCTCCCTCCCCGCCCCCTCTCTCTCTCTCTCTCTCTCTCTCTCTCTCTGCACTGACTCGTTGAATACGAGTGTCCTTCCTATAAAACGTGGTACATTACACATAATCGTGTCCAGCAACATGTCGGCCGTGACTCTTTTCACGGTTTAAACAACACGGCGAACATAATTGTGAAACGCGGGTGGACAAGTGTAGCACAATTTCTCGCAAATCATAATTTTATATTTCAATTAAATTTCAATAAACATTAAATAAAAACAGGCTAAGATAAGTTTTATTTACTTAAGTAAATATTATAACATTATAATATAATAATATGTAAATTTCAAGTTTATTCTTTCAAACATTTATAAGTCATTTATTGTCTTACGTTACTTCCTTTCTAAATCTGATTCAGAGAGAAGAGTGCTTCTGAATAAATTTGATATATGCTTCGTAATTGCAACACATGCGTATCGGCCGTTATTCACCCCTATGAGGTGAAAGATGTGGATGGAAAATGACGATAAAACAAGTCGGATGAATGGTCGTGGCAATCTTCTGCATAATTATTGCGCAATAGGAGGGTTGGAACTATTGTTTTGACTGCCTTATGATTTATATATCCATTCTTAATTAATTAACTTGTTAATAATATACATTATTTTATATCAGAGATGTAATAATCTCTCTCTTTCTCTCTCTCTTCCTCTCGCGCGCAAATAAGAAAACTGCTGTACCTATCAAGAATTCACAGCTAACAAATCGGTTTTTATCACAATAATACAATTAGGAGATAACTGCAACTTGAAAGAAGAACAAATCCTTTTTATCTATATGGAAAAACCAGGAGTTTCCTTCTTTTTCCAAACATGTGTGAGTGCACATATAAGTATTTATGTGTCTACATATGTGTGCGAGAAGAAGGGCGCTCGGGAAAGGGAACCTGGGAAAAGAAGAGAGAGCCCATAGAGGCAAGGAGAGATAGATTACTCCGCCATTCTTGCAATTTCCCTGTCGTATCGAGGCTCGTAAATTCCCGGTGAAATATGCGAAGGGGCGCCTGGTGCGGGCAGCACGCTGCTGCTCTGCCCTGCTCTCCACTCACCCACACACTCGTCCACTCTCCGCCACCGCCCTTTACTCCCTCGATAGGGGCTGCTGTAGCAAGGGGTTTGTCTCTGCCGAGCATGGCGCTTCAACGTATCGCGGCGGGGTGCGAAATACCCGGAATTAGCCTTATCTGCCCCATCACCTTCGCGGATTCTCGAAGTTTCTCTTGGCTCGTAAAAAAAAAAACAAATCGCATCACTAAGAAAAACATAAAACCGATACAAAGCCGGCAAATTTGAAGAAAATCTCTACTTGACTTTTTTCCGGCAATCTATTTATGTACTCTGCCTAAAGGACTTAAATGACACGTAGCTCGGTAAACCTATCAACAAGTTAAAAAGAGAGAATTTGTAAATTGAACTTATTGAAAAGAATAAAAATGGCCGAGCTACGCGTTTAAGTCCAGCTTCAGCGTACAATTATTCAAATATTTTTATATATTAGAATAAATAAGAAACATTAAAATTAATATCTGACATAAAAATAGCTGATTTTTTTACAAATATATACTTTTTACACGTAATCTGAATATCATTTCTCTCCATACGAGATATTATTATTTTACACCAGTGTTGACTTCTGGATTCATTAGACTTCGAGTAAAAAAACAACAAAAACATTAATTTCTTAAAGATCTTTTTTTTTAAACGTTTGAATATTTTCACAATATCAACTATTGGATATATTATATGTATATAAGATATAAACTTTGCTATCTTTATATAAATTCTCAATTTGAAGAAAGTATTAATGCTTTAGGATCCAACTCATTTTGTGTCCTTCTCACACGATAGTAGTTGATAAATTATAACGTCAGTATCTAAATCGGGAAGGGGCTTAGTAGTTTTCAAATACAAAAGAGAGGTGTTTGTCAAAATAGATAAAAAAGTCCACGGTTGCAGAAGTAGCTAGGGCAAGAGATAGAAATAGTAAAGATACTCTTTGAGACGAAAATAAAAAAAGTAAAAAGAAGAAGACGAAGAGAAGCTTATATTACCGTAGACTGCGATTCCCCTATATTTAATTTCACTACTTTGGGAAGTCAGTGGATGGAATAGGTGGTGGAAACGGGAAGAGGAGACGAGAAGGAATCGTCGTTTAATCTAACCGCGCGCGATCCTATCTCCCTGAAATTTATCATTCGATAAATTGCCTCCCCCACGTAATACATCGAGAACTTCCTAACCCTTATTCTATCAATACTTCAAAAGTTTCGTTTATTATTCCGTTTAGTTATACAATATCTTCTATAAATAAAATAATAACAAGATTTTTGTTATTGCAAAAAAGATAATGATAAATATAATTTAACAAATAATTATAAATAAAACCAGGAAGGAGAATTTAAGTGTACTTTGATAAGTACAAAAGTTGTTTGTGGTTCTTCATATTTATCATTATCTTTTTTAAACTTTACCGTGATTAATTTAATAAAATTTAAATGAAATGGTTTAAAGAAATAATTTAATTTTTACAGATTAAAAATTTAACAAAATATATATCACGGTATTATAACTTTCATACCATATTCTATCTCATTGGATGAAATAAATGCAAAATGAAATTAGTACGATGTAATGTTTTGCATCTTGAATTGTTGGCTTTAATGCTCATGGAATATATAATCGTGCGACATCTTGAAGATCGCACGCTGTTTTGTGGATGGGCAACAGGGTAATTGCTGGTTTATGAATCGTATTCTCCACTCCCTTTCGCGCCACTTCTACTGGCAGCTACAGTTATTTCCGTGTAATTCTCACACCCTGCTTTACTCTTAACTTAATGTTGTTTCCCTCACTCCATTAAAAGCCACGCCACTCGGCTCGTTTCACTTCCCACACTGCGGTTGTGGCCTTGCGGTCGCACTTGACTATACCCTCCTCACTCTTTCGACTGTACAGACAGTCGCGTTCCATTACCCTCTTGGCCGACCAATTCTTACCTGTTCTTATCACGAAACGAAAGCCAGAATTAATTTGTATTTCTTGACTTCTAACAATAAGTGTTAGAATCTTTGATTATATAAAAATGTTAATACATTTTTTATGTACTTATATCAAAAGTAATATTGCCTTTCTTTAATTTAAACATATACTATATAAAATAAAATCACTCAACTTTTCTTTCTCACATCATGATTTGGAAATGTGTTATCTTAACAAATACGAAAAAGAAAAAAATTACTACGTTTGGGAAAAGTAACTTATTAATTTGTTTATTCGTTCATTCAGCTCAAGTTAAGATCTATTATTAATTGCATCGTGAAACGCATGCTTCAATCACTCTGTACGCTTTGCAAATTTCCTAACCTGTCGGCGCGAAACGGAGAGGCAATCTGAATTCTCCCAGATCTAGTTTAGAAGTGATGACAGTTATGGATTTCGCCATCGTTGCGCTGTGCCAACCGATGATGTCGTTTGTCATCCCCTCCTGACCGCACGTTTGACTCCCCTACGAACGTTAGTAATAGCAACCCTCAAAAGCAAATTACTGATACATAAACGTGGATAAAGATAGAAACAATTAAAATTTTAACTTCCCGTCAATGCTTTATAACATAAGCTACAATTATGATTATACGCGACATTTATACGACACGTGTTTGATAAAACATGTATAGAGAAATAAGAATTATATTTCAACTAAACTTCAATTAATTGCTAGTCAATTATTGTGATTATAATATACAATATAATTCTCTACGATTATTTTAAACTTCTTGACAAACGACATTGACATTTTATATCTGCTTGATTAATATCGAAAATTTCATTTAATTTTGATTCCTATGAATTATGTTAGACATTCAACTACTATCTACTATTTACTTTCTGTCTTGAATTTTCAAGCGATTAAGTATTCATCCATGATTCGAACTTCCAAATTAATGTTCTGTAACATTTTTAAAGAAATCCTGTCACAAAACTGTCGCATATGTTTGTACCCTCTTGACTAAAAAAAGTCTCATAAGTCATGTCACTATGAAAAAAAGAGCGCTTGCATAAAAATACTATTAATTCTTTCCCAAAAGAATCTACTGGCCCGTAAAAAAGTCTATCAAAAAGAAAAAAATAGAAAGGAAAATTATGCCGCACGACGTTCGCATACCTTTGAACTGTAGGGTCGCACCCTAGGGACTATTGTTGCATGAGCTCTCCATAGCAGATAATTTTCGTCTAAAAAGGCAAGCTGGCTGAAATACCGTCTAATTGATCAAATGTAGGCATATGCATCAAATTTGTGTAATAAATATACATATGTATATGTCATAAATATACATATGTGTATAAAATGTGTTTTACAAATGTTGTTATATATAAGTTTCTGTTTTTATTTTATTAGTTCTGAAATTGTAGGTACAAGAAATAAATTTTGATGTAATCTGTAATGAAGGAAATATAAGTTGTATTTACCACAATATATAACTTCAATTAAACATGCATAGATAAACACCTATAAATAGTTTCAAACACATACTTGAAAAAATCCAAGAGATGCCGCGCATAAATGCAGGAATGTTGAATTTCAAGTTTTAAGTATCGCAATGCAGTGCAAAATGCAGCTATAGAAAATGTAGACAAGAATTTACGATTGTATGTGTATAATCGTTTTCATGGTTTCAAGTGTAAACTCTGTTCAGAAGTTGCAATTTCCTGAACAAGGGATAATCATTCGCATAAAAAAACAGAGCATTTTACATTAAAACAATTTATCCGCGCAATCTCATCTATCGTTATACTTTTGAATTAAAAGTGAAATTAAGTTTAGTAAAAATTTATACAGTTCAACCGAATTCCAAGCCAATAAAAATTATTGGTAAAAAGGTTGTTGTCGGATTTCGGCCGCTGATACTCTGTATTACTTTGATTTCGATGCAGTTTCGTTTTTTGTTTTGTTATTAGTAAAATTCCTAAACATTTTTATCGTAATGAATGATAAAATAAAATACATAACGAAAATCTGCATGAGATGTGATATGTTTGATTAAGACTCTCGTCGTCTCTTCTCTAATTAAATATAGAATGATGGTAAAACGAGTAAGACAAGAGCAAGTATCTATTGATGACATGTTAGAGTAGGAAGCTCCCCAAAGCAGCTCTTGACAAGCCCCACCTCACGATCTCCTATCCCTCTGTCCTAGCCCGTCCCCCTTTTACCCCCGTCACAAAATCCTGTCGTACCGCAGGCAGGGTAGACCAGATCCCTAGAAACGTACGGTCCACCATAGTAAATCAGACAGTCGCAGGCGGTCCTTCTGATCTATCCGTAGCGGAGGTGCTGCGAGACGCATCAAAGTTAGCCCGTCCCACTCTCTCCATCTTGAAAGTAGTGAAATAACTCCTCTAAGTAACTCTATCTAGCCCGTAGAATCGCTTATGGCTCATAAACGCCTCGTAACTTAGCGCGGTGGCACGCGCCCCTCGAGAAATACTGCCGCACAGTTTCCGTCCATGGTGCTCGAGAAGAGATGACTTCGTCTTGAAGTGGCGCGAAAGTGAATTACTTTGATTGACGACAGCGCGGCTGCAGACAATCTTCGTCTTTTAGCTAATTATACACTACTATGGAGGGCTTCCCTGTCAGGTGGAAAAAACTGCAGGTAATTTAGTAACGTTTTTATCCTTATTTTTTGTAACTTGTTATTTTTGTCGTTGCTAAATGAAAATACTGAGGCTGCTAATTAATGTAAATTGTTATCCCGATTTTCTTCTGTAAATCGAATCCTTAGCGTAGCGTAAACAGATATTCGTGCGTTCTGTGGATGTTTGCAATATAAAAACGTTAATCAGTTTTGTCAATAATAAGTCGAAGTTATATCTCGAGTAATAATATTAGCAAACAGCCGTAAAGGTAAACGGTAAATAGCGGAAAAGCTATACATATGTCGTTTATAAAACTGGTTCCAAGTCAACTACCACTTGTGCAACTGAAATCTTTTAAAAGTAAATATTCAGCTTAACGGCGGCGCGTGACGTAAACGGGAAATATCGGTTTCCTGAATCGGGGCTGAATCATAACTTCAGATCCCGATAACGGCTCGCGGGTACCGAGCATAATTTACAGAAAGTTAATTTACAACGGATTAATTAAAAACATTGATAATACCCCGACTTCAATTAATCACGCTCGGAGAGCACGAGCGGCGGTAACGAACGACACTGAAATTAATTAAAATTAATGAAGCATAAACGGAAGTAGCGATAACATGACGAATCGGTGCCGACCATCGGTGGTGCTCCCGTCGGTGTAGCATCGAGTCGTGGCGCGCACACACGGGGCGTTATCCAAAACTAAATCTCTCGCTATTGACAAAACACTACGGCGCGGTCTCTCTCGTCTGGCGCAGGCCGACGCGACGCGTGCTAAACAAACGTCCAATTTTCGTGCCACGCTGCCGTCGCCTGCAATTTAAACTAAAACGAAAATGCATTATTCCCCGGCAGAGCGGCGCGGCGCTGTGCCCGTGTCCCGGGGTTAAATCGACGAAAATAGCGAAACGGCGCACCTACATTTACGCATACTGTGTTACGCAGGGATCCGCGGGATGTACGCGTAGAGACGATACGCGTCCTGAGTTTACATCGTTGATGTATGTTCTCGGCAGCGATCGATCTCTCTCACACGAACTGCTAATTGTGCGGCGTCATAACTCTCCGCGTGTGTCTCATCCCCTATCTGTGCCCCTCTCGCCCTACCGCCCCACACCGCTCCAGAGCTCACTCATCTCTGCTCTGTACAAGCGCGTTAGAAATACGCGCTTGTGCCCGTTCACCGGCAGTGACGGACGAGTATGTACTATTGCGCACGGAATTTACCGGGAGGTGTTTCGAACTCTCCGTTTTTCTATCTGATAATCCTCGCAAACGATTCTTAATTGCATATTTAAACAACATCTTGCTTTTATGAATTCTCCAACACTAAAATCTATTTTTTCCGTTTACTGTACACATAATCAAATCGATAATCTATTAGATTGTGAATTAATAATTAACTGCACCATGTATTCCTGTTAATATATGAGAATCGGGAGCATAACGGAACGATGGGGTATAATGAGATATGATCTATAACTTTTTACAGAAGTGCTGTTATGTATTGAAATATTTAGCAATTATTGCTATTAGATGTTTCTTATCGCATGCTGTTATTAGTTGTCATATTATTTTTAGCTGAAAGATGCTATAAATTTTGTAATGCGTTTGCTGCACTCTCCGTGACCCGCTTACAATTTCGTTGATACATTAGCATAAGGTAACAAATATGAAATTCTATTTTTTATTACCATAAGTAATTTTACGCTATTAAACAATCTTTTCTAGTCACTTTAGTAAAGTATTTCTGCACAGATATTGATTATCTGTGATATTTTATATTTATCTAGTGTAAAGGTATATTTGGGGCATAACGGGGCATGATGATACAGTAGGTGCGCGCAGCCAGCCATAACCTCTCTTCTTATTTAATTATCTCACAAGTGTTAAATATTGAAAGGTATGTATATAATGATTTCTGCTGTATTAATAAATAATTATTAAAAATGCAATACTACATTTGTACATTTATTGCGTGTTCTAAAAAATCATTTTTAATAAGTTTTAAATATTAAAGTATAAGAAATATAAGAAATATACATATAAGTTTTGTGAAGAGTCCCATTATACCCTGCATGAAAAGATAACCAGGTTAAGTCATGATCTCAATAAAATAAAAATTTCCTTTTAAACTATTTTTTCACAGTAAAACTATTTTTTTCTTATAATAGACATTCTAAAGAATATTTTCATGCAAAAGTAATTCATTTATCTATTTTTAATTTGTTTAAAATTTATTTTAATCTTAGCGTTCCTGTTATGTCTCAGGTTCTTCTATATACCTAACACTGTTGTGTTTATGGATGTATCATGATTTCATAACTCGAATGATGCTTGTGAAAGTATCACATATAGTACAACGAACTGCGAACAATATTAAACGGAAAAGAATTTTATACACTGTGAGTGATCCAGCTGATTACCTTGTTCGTATAACGAAAGCAACGTAGGGTGTGCAAAAGCACGTGGATACACGACGTTATAGCGACGTTGTTTACGATAGTCCGCCAGTCTTTCGGGCCATTGCCGATTAGCGACCGGCCCATTTCACTTCATCATGTGCGAGCCAGCAACGGAATCCGTTGCACGATACGAACGGATGTTCCGCGAATTACGGTTGTTTAATTATTTCGTCTATGTATAGAGTTTCCAGATTTACTCGTTAATAAATATATACATAGGAACAAATTAATGCGCGGTTTTGTTTTAACGCTATTAAAATCGATATATCTGTATTGATATTAAGTTGATCATTTTTCGGATAAATCTTTTTCCTATTATTATCATCATTAAATTATTATTGATATTCACATTTTTCTGCTTTATAACATCAGTAAGAGTGGTGAGTGAAGATGGTGCGCCATGAAGAGCAGTATAGGGAGAATTGCTGTAGTAGCGCTAATGTCACCCCAGCGTTGAGATAAGAAGCTCAGGAACCCCTCCCACTCTCTTCTGCTTTTCTTCCACCCCACGCTGAGGCACATGGTGTGAGTTATGAGGCCGATTTTTATTATTCGCGTACCTCCACCACTCCTTCTTCTCCGTCTTACAACCACCTTACCTAGCTCGCTTTTTCCTATCTGCGAGTGCTCATAGGCGCCGGCTGCGCAACCGGCGGAAACTTTCTCGGCGACAAGGAAGGGGTGGGGCCGGGCATCACAGCGAAGTTGCGTTATAAGAAAAACGCGCGAAAAATCGAAAGAAAAGCAATTTCTTTTTGCAGCTGGCAAGCCATATCGCGATAAATTGTTCGTTTGCTAGCAAAAGTGTTTGTCGTCGCAGATAAAGTTTATTTCGAAAATAAATATATCTCATATGAGGAAAAAATATAATTTTTTAAGTCGTTAACACTCTTGCAGAATGTACGTATGTGTGTCTTAATAAAGTTTTTCCAAGAAAGAGATTCATTTAAGACGCATTATTTTTCGCGTAATAGAAAAAAATATAATTTCTGAATTTATTGAAAATAACACAAATCTAAACGACCGTATTTTTATTTATAATTAATTTTTATGATCCGCTTATACATATAAAATATTCGATATAAATGCTGTAAACAATAAATCGTCAGATTACATCTATATGCGATTATAATAATCGATGGAAGCAGCGTTGCCTGCAGATTTCAATTTTTTTCTTCTTTCGTCTCAATTCGTTTTTTGTTCCACTATCATTAACAATGAATTGATCGTAAGTTGAGATATTTTTCAATTGTTTCATAAGAATTATAAAGCGATTGCGATTAGAAAAACTTCGAGAATTATTTAATAGCATTGATTTTCTGGGCGTAGATGTGAAGAAAGAAATAATATCTCTTAAGCATTAATATTCGTTTTTTGTTCCACTATCATTAACAATGAATTGATCGTAAGTTGAGATATTTTTCAATTGTTTCATAAGAATTCTAAAGCGATTGCGATTAGAAAAACTTCGAGAATTATTTAATAGCATTGATTTTCTGGGCGTAGATGTGAAGAAAGAAATAATATCTCTTAAGCATTAATATTTACAATATTCAATTCAGTAATATTCATATTGTTCTTTTCAATTACCATTATTAGAAATATGTGTGTGTGTGTACGCAATATAAATTATGACTATTTAAGAAATAACAGGCTTTGTAAGTATTCAACAGTTATTTGAAGTTATTTTTCAAAAACTCGTTGAATTTATCAATTTTTGTGAAATTAAATCACATTTTTAAGTAATAAATCGTGATGTAATGCTAAGCGACGTATTAAATTCTCTCTATCGCCAGTAGAAAAGAGCTGCAAAGAGTATATCGATGATCTTCTATGGAGAAACGGACAGAGTGAGTCTGTTCGTTTTCGTAGCCCGACGGACCACATTCTTCCTGGTGACTTTAGGCATTGTTCCTTCTGGAGTCCCTCTTTCCCTTCTTCGGTCCTCTTTAGGTCCCATGTCATCCCACTCCTATAACCGGGACCGCTTATAACAAGCTGGAGCTTTTTGTTACGACGCCTCTTTTTTTCTTTTTCGCCTTTTTTTGTTCGGTATCTCCGGTACAGACAAAAAACGTCACCCGCCGATTTATAGCCCCACCGATGACCGACTGTTGTCCACATTCACTTATGACTACATACTCGACCTTGGAGGGACCAATGTCCACAGAGTAAAATTCTTTTCTTTCGCAATTCTGATTTAAATATTTGTATAATTTTATTAAATTTTGAAATTGTCTTCAATAATCAAGAAGATTATTTAGAAATAAATATAATCAGTAAAAGAATAATAATCAGTAAATTATCATCAGTGTTCTCAATAATCAGTAAAAAGAATATTACATAAATGCATACAGTCTTTTCCAAAATCGAATATTTTACAATAACAATTTCCAAAATCGAATATTTTACATCGAATAGTATGAAGAATGTTGTTGCATTCTTCTATAGTTTTTTTTTTTTGGTTTTCTCTTACACACGTCTGTGAGACATGTGAAAAAAATCAGAACTGAATTGATGGTTTTACAGTTTAAATTGTGGTCTTAAATCTTGCATTGAGAAGGGACAACTAACCAGAGATCTTTTTCGAAACTTTTTGTTCATCTAATTCTAGGATTGTATTCGTCCTTTAATAACGGTAAAAACTTTTTGTGCTATGTATGTCTATTGTACACCCATAATAAATTCTGAATTACTATTTCTTTTTTTTAGCTCAACGCTTTTTTTAGCGTTTTCAAAAGTAAGTCTATTTTATTGTGCTCAAAATTAAAAAGTTGAAAATATTTTTATTAAGATATACTTTTCAGTATTTAAATAATTCCACAATTATATACTTCAATTAAATTTTTGTTATTGTAATAATAATGAAAAAAGAATACGAGAAATTGTCTTATGACATTTTATGTTCCTGAAACTTTTTATTTAAATATTTTCAAATATTTTTCTTTAAACACACATAATACGATTCAAAAAATTTTATCCAAAGAAAACTAGAATAACTTTTTTCTTGTATGCCAAATTTAATTAAATTGCTTGGCATAATAGTTCAATTTTCTCACGTGTGCGGAAGCATGTTTGATACAAGTTTCTGTAATAGTCGCTCAAGCATGCACACGTTACTTACAATTAGTCACAAAAGTTCGTGTTCCGCCTAATAATGGATTTGCTCACGAAGAACAAATTAGCGGAACGATATATCTTCCTGGCGCCCCTTGCAAACGCGTATTCTTACACGTAAACGATTGTCCGATATTTAATCTGCGTGCATACACGCTATGAGAGATGTACATACTCGCAATTGCCGCATAAACGAGAAAAAACACATCGTGCATTTTAATTACATTCGAGTACATTATTACACATGCATTCAACAAAATTCTTACCTTCTCTTAATAAATATAGTAGAGTTTGTTAATCTTTACATCGAATCATAATTTTCTATTCTACTTTCTCTCTCTTTCTCCCTTTCTTTCTCATTCACTCTTTATTTTACACATATATCGAAATAAGTTATTTGATTTAAAATGTCAATCGTTTATGTAATTAATCTCAAAATATATTCAACGTATTATCTAGTACAATTTCTCTATTTAAATTACATTTAGATTATTAATTAAATTGATGATATTTAACATGAAATCTGTTTTACCAACAATCTCTTTTATTTTTATAAATTTTAAGTTTGATAAGTGAGTTTGATACATGTACATATAATATTATATATTAGCAAATATAGTCTTATATATATCATATATTATTATGTATAATATATATATATATATGATAGACCAACATTTTGATTATTATATGTATATTTCAGCTTTATTGTATGTATACATATTCAAACTCTTCTTCTTCGCCAGTGAATATTAAATTTCGATCGTTTTTTCGACCCATTTGGCAAATCATCTGCAACCATCAACAGATTTGTGGCTCATTGGAATCCAGAAAAATGGCCAACTTTTAAAATCGATATCGATTTTATTTTTTTGACTCTAAATTAGATGAATTTATTACGAAAAATATAAAGTTGATTTTTCTGCATTCCAATGACAAATCTGGCCACAGATTTACCAGACGGGTCGAAAAAACAATCGAAATTCGTTTAATATTGGATATATTTATATATTTCTTTTTTTAGATAATAAATATTTTTAGGTATAATATATTTATTTCTTGTACTACAAAAATTAAAACATAAATTTCTTTCTATAAATTACAAAAATCTCTTTCGAATCAATAATTTGACTTAAGTAAGTGCTAACATGTCACCGATCGTGGATAATCGGATCAATGACAGCGACGAGAAAATTACAACGTGCGTAAGAGAGCGGAAGCGAGACAAACGACATACGGTAGAAAGAAGCGTGAGCAACGTACACGCGCCCGCGGATTAAAGAGTTATTTGATTCTCGGAGGCGGCCATAATTCTCTCGAGCTATTCCCATCCCGCGCGCACTCGCTCACTCGCTCGCTCGCTCGCTCGCCCACCAGAATATTTTAACATCAGGGGTGGGTGGCAGCCCGGCTGATTCTGTGCCTGGATGAGTTTAGGTTGGGACACAGGACAAGCGCGCGCGCTTGTGTTCGTGTGTATGTGTATGTCAACGCACACATGCATACAGAATAGAATGTAGGAGGGTTGGTGGGTGAGAGTTGCGGGTCCGCAACTCCACGCAGCTGACAGCTGTTTCCTCGGTGGGCCGACCAGGCCGGTGGGGAGGATTCAGCCTAGTCGCGCCCCTTCTATAATGGCTCCCTTTTCTTCCTTCCCCTACCTACAACAGCATGGCTGGCGCAACCCGTCTCTTTCTCTCCCTCTAGATCCAGTTACGTCACATCCACTCTGTCGTCGCTCTTTCTCTATACCTCTGATGACGTCAACCCCGTGACGTAGAAGCGTGGCGTCATCACCGATAGAGCAGTCGTCGATAAAACGTCGACCGCTAGAGGCGCGCTGATCGTGACACGAAACCATTACTCTACGATACGATTTGCATGTTTGTACGGAACATACGAGATGAGTTAGAAGGCTTGATGTATCAATGAGAATTCTGTCAGACGATAGCTAAAATAGACGATAAGACGGTACGAAATAATTCTAGTAAAACAACTTTATTTACAAAAGACAACTGTTGACGTATACAACGTATATGCATACTCAAAACCCAAAGGAATCATTTTGTTTAAATTCTCTCTTTTACGAATGCAGTTAACAAAAAGGATTTTAAACTTTAATTTATTTATAAGATTTATGAGAAATTAATCCAATATTAAATACATAAATCTATCTTTTTTAGAATAAAGTTTAGGGAATAAAAGTTGACCTAATAGCCTTGCCCATTATCAAGGTCGGACATATGTGTGTCGATGTCCTTCAGATCCTATTGAGTATGAGAACGGAAAGGGAAAGGATCGGGAAACAGGATAGAATGACGATCCAGATAACACATTGAATACTTTCACCACACAAACGGTGGCAGCATCGTCAACGATAGGCAGCAATCGTAAAACAAGTGTTTTACGAGGCTCGACTGCAGAAGGGGAAACACCGCTATAGCGCCGAACGTTGAGTGGGGTTCTCACGGTTTACGAGCGCATAACAGACGCGTTTATGGCCGCGATCACATAGCCCGTGCATACCTACGGCTACATAACCGGGTCCCATAACCCAGTACGGAGTAAACAAATCGTAAAGCTCGTTTTCGGATTTACTGACCTGCCGCAATACACGGGAAGCGATACGGAGAGTCAGCCAGCCAGCCAGCCGGCAGGCAGTGATAACCAGCCACTTCCCCTCTTCGGTTCTCTGCCTGAGTAAGAGGGGAACTGTCATGCTGATGGCATGCGATCGAGATATCGCAACAAGCATGCGCGCAAAAGGGTTACGAGCTCCGTAATTGTGACAAATGAAGTAGATAATAGCTCGAGATAAACCGTATTAGGATATTGACTGAAGAGGAGGATTTGGTTTATGCGCCGGCTCGTGCGCCTAACGTTTCTTATCAGTGTACTTTGAATAATTCTGTACACTAAGCAATATTTACGAGTAATATCATATATTATCTTTTATGCGTGATACATATTATTTACTAACAAGGCAGCTTTCACATGAGATATTTCACATGAGAAAAATATATGACGCTATATAAATTAGATTATTCCTATCAATTTTACGCAACAGACACGTTCTTCTTGATTGATTGTTCATAATGTGCGCGCACACGCACAGTGAGTGTTATGTGTGTCTCCACGTTTGAAGATATTTTTGAATCAAACATATCAGTTCAGATATTTATTCAACCTCAATTAATTAAATTTATAAATTCTTTAAAAACAGTATTTTACAAATTGATTTTAATAACCAGAAATAGAATTATTATTTGTCTTTTAATTTTATGTTTAATTTATTATGTGCGTCATTCATATGTACCAATCTATCAAATATAGCTATGATGCACGGAGTAATCGTAGTGATGATACACGAAACATTCGATTTCAAAATGCTTAATTTTTTATATGAAAACATATAATGTATAATACTAACAATAAGTATGATATTTGCAAATTGTATTTCGTTCAAATTTTCATACAAAAATCGATGATGTTTTATAAACTGTATCTAAATAAGTAACTGTTAATAACTAAGTAATAGTTAATATTTGCGTCGACTTATGCGATGTCTTCACAATTGTATTCTCATATTTACTACGTAATGATTTTCGGAATTAACAATTATATCAAGAATACAATTAAAAATTTCAGTTTAACTAGGAAATTTTACACCAAAAATTAACTAGGAAATTTTATACCAAAAATTTATGATAAATTTAATAAAGTTAACAATTTCTCAAAACACAAAACAAAATAATTCTAAACTAACCGATTGCTTATAATTTTCATACAATTTTTGTCAAAATAAAATAGCAAAATCTTATGACTAATGATAAAAGAAGAAGAATGTTATAAAATTTAAATAACATTTATTTCTACTTAATGAGATTTTACGCTTTTTCGTCTTTATAAAAGATGTAAAAAATATGAATGTTTGTAATAATAACATTGTATTGTACTAAAAGAAATTTTAACTTCGTGGAGCGGAAACACGGCCGAAGCTCTTGCGTATCCGTACAGAGCCGCGCGGAGGTGATTTATTCGAGTTAATTCCAATTCCATTGGAGCCGCGGGGGCAGTCAGGGGGGAGGAGCAGAGAAGAGGCAGCCTGTGGGGTGGAGGGTGGATATTCTTATGCAATTTGCCAGAAAGGTTCAAGAACCCGGGAGATCCCGCAATTTATCTTGCCTTATGTTACGCCGAGCCAAGGCAACGGAAGATAGATAGCGTCACTGCTTCCAACCCCCTCCTGCGTCCCGCACCGCACCACTACGGGTCAACCACCCAAACCCCGTACAGACCCCTGCGACCCTTCCCCCAGCCAATGAGGGACGACCGCGGTGGCCATCTTGGATGGAGAGTTATTGAACGAAAAAGATGAGTAAGAAACTTGTTATGGGGGTGCGTTCTCTCCGCGCCGTTGGGACTTGGACGAAAGAAGGCGGAGGAAGGGGCAGACGAAGCTTGGAAGCTGCGGAGGGGTAGCTACAAGGGATTGTTGGCGCTATATTGATCAATTGCTTTACCGTGCTTCGCGCTACTTTCGTGATATAAAGTACAACACCCTTAGAGACGCGATACCCGCTGTGAAACCGAGTGCAACTAATTATATGATGCTCATGTTCCCTAAAAAACTACGATATGTATCTTTTTATTTTTGTTGAAAAATTATTATCGCGATTATTCAACACATAATTAATGATAAAATTAATTGTTGCTTTTAGTTATGATTAATATCTTTTACAATTTTTTATTTCAAGATATTTCAAAGCATATACATATTACATATCACCGCTTGATAAACTAAATTTCTGTGAAATCATTTTTCTTTCATATGACATTGAGTTTAAACATGTGAATAAAATTATTCATGCTATTAATATTAATATTTGATTGATATTATCATGTGCTTTTTTTAAACAAATATTGTTTTCATTCATTCAATAATTTTTATCTATGCTCGCGATCATGAAAACAACGCTCACGTCAATGGGCGTGAAGAAGGGAGCCAAGATATGGGTGGTCTGTTGCATTTCACGAATGCTTCACGCGTTCTCAGTTTATGGGCACGTGCGCGTGAGGTGTCGCGTAACTAAATTTCACCTTGAGGTTTCAACAAATCACATAAGCTGATCAGTTCTAGTCAAGAGGTAGCTGCACATTACTTCACGCATGCACGGCGGCCGATCGTGCATGATTTGATAATGCGACAATTAAGTTTATGTGTTGTGACATGCATCAACAAATAACAAATGCATCGTGTAAACATATTAATATTTATAAGCCAGTACGAATTGTTCAAGTTTCATAAAATTTATAAAATATAACGCTATGCTCTTTATAGATTAATAATATCGTTGGTTGTAATTTTAAACTACTCATTTATTACTGTATTAACGTATTTTCTGAATATGATTTAAATTTTAGATGAAAAATTTTAAGAGAATAATATTTTGCTTTATATATAAAGAGTAATACGTCGCTGTACAAAAATAGTTTCAAAAACACTTTTGAAAATATCAAGGTAACTTTTGGCTTTTTAAGTAGAATTTTTTTTGTTATTGGCTTTCAAGGTCAATTTAAAGTATTTCAAATTTCTGAAAGTTATATAATCATCTAACTTTCTAAAGCAGTAGGAAATAATATTTCAATGTCCTCTTTTTATGGGTAGCAATTGTAACAATAAATATGTATATTTCTTTTTTAAATTTAGTTATTATGTTTTTAAGAGTAATTATTACCCGTTTATTATATAGCTATCTCTATTACTAACACATATATTATTTTATTAATATACTTATTATACCATACTATATCATTGTACCATATAATTTATGTTAAATAAGACACACGTAGCACTTTTCTTTTTTACCGACTTATCGACTTTCCAATCAGATTGGGTTTTTATATCGACAATGTTCATCAATATGCTGTAAGATGGCGCTTCTAGCATTCGAACGGATAGCGCGCCATCTACGAGATTATGCTTAAAACTTCTCGCGAGAACCACGTGCATCGTGCTCACCAGGCGGCGTATCACGCCCGTCAATGTCCAAGAGGGGGTTTCCCACTGCTTTTCTTGTGTGCGAGTAGTGAGAATAGTGGGGGGATGTTACCTATGCTATGCCCGCAACGGCGCAGAATCCCATCGATCATTCGTGCCGTTTCCCCGTGTTTCACGCCGCCGTGTATTGCGCGCGGCGTAGAGAGAGGAGTCGGCCACCGATGCCCCCTTCGACCCCGCGCGGCCTCCACTTTGTCTCTGACACGTCCACCCATCTCACCCCACCTCGCGCAAATTCCCCCTTCCTGTACGACGTGCTGAGTCCGTGACGGTTCGGCGGGCAATGCCGGCCGACCATCACGAGGCCTTACCTTCTCTATTATATTTATGTGGTGGCTTGCGGCCTGAAAGGTTTATGTGGTGTCTCCACTCTGTCTCGTGCCGCTCCTTTTTTTTCTTGTCCACTCCCTCCGCCTTTTATGTACATCTGCCTGAAATCATTCTGCAGATCGTGTCCACTACATTATATCACGAATTCGTTATTCATAATTATCGATCAAATGAAACCACGCGTCAGAAATTTGAAATTATATAGTGAACGTGATTGAAATTTGAAAAATATTCAGATTTTGATGGTGTTTAACTGTGCGCGTTATCCTGTGAGCACGTTTGGGGATAGCCAAGTGTTCAGTGGATGACACCACGTGTCGGTTGAGACCAATAAATGTGCGCGCGGATGCTGCGTGTCAGCTAAGAATGTAAAGAGATGCTGGACCGTGCTTCAGATATCATTGTCATTATGCCGTGATCTTATCACACATATTTCGATTTAACCGGTAAATGATTTTGACAATTTTTTTCATTATCTATTTAATCATAATCGTATCTTCTATGTATTATTTATTAATCGTAATGTCTAATTACAGATTATTAACAAAATACATGCGTATGTGTGTATAATGTATGTCATTTTTATGTTATATTTTATTGAAGCGGCTGTCAAATTCAAATAAATTTTAGAATCTTATAATATTACTTGTATGTAAAACAATTATACAATATATTTTTTTGTTCAATATGATTAAAAAAATATTTGCATTGATATTTAATTCTGATACAAAATAGCAAATTACGAATCATATCTATAAATAATCTGGATATATACAATGACATACATGTATAATAAAAAATGAAACAGTGTAAAATAGTGTCAAATATTAACAGAATATGAATATATATGTTTATGTACAATCCATATCTAACAGCATGTAATTTATTGTTTCAGGTAAGTGACGTTGCGACGCCTCGAGCCTTGTGGAGCATGCCCATGCAGTTTGCCTGGTAAATGTAAGCAACTTATTTATCACAACTGTCAAATTTTTATGGCTGTGCGATCGAAATAATCAGAGGAGGGAGAGGGATAGAATTAATATACTTCTATGTTTTATTATACCACTTTTTTAAAATTTGTTATTAAAATTTTATTGTGCATACAGTAAATATAAATATGTTACGTCTCTGTATTTCATCTATATTCATCTATAATATTTCTAATATTATGTTCGATCGACACGAAGCAAAAAAAAGATTGTTCCTAGAACTGTCAGATGATAAATGAGGAAATATTTTTTAGAATTGGGTGGGTTTTTCGATGTATTGTGGACTCTTACAATCTATTAATTCTCATATTCGCGTTGTACAGCAGTTTCTGGTGTTACATTGTTAAGTTCCACATTAAATTGTTACATTTTTTAATTAGTTTCTTTCATTTACGCAAATGCGGGAATACTTTTCCATGAGTAAATTCATATTAATAACGCTCGGATATAATAAATAAGAAGGCCAAATTCTTCTTATGTTATAATATTAAGGCTAAAAAATTAAAATTATATATTCTTATAAAAATTAAATTTCACTTATCTCAAAATGAATCGGGACAAATGTCAAATAAATAATAAAAGTAGAAAAACATGACAGTTAAAAATTGTTATTGTTTATTATACTTTTTAATTAGTCGTTTTAATTAGTGATTATTTTAATTAAGTTAACTATCAAGAATATATTTTCATTGCAAGGATCTTAATTTTATTATTAGGACAATATGAGTACTGAAAACATAGTAATTGTGATACTGATATGAAAGACTCATACATGCAAATTCGATTATTTTCCATACAATAATTTCACGCACATAAATGTATCACGAACATAAGTATATATATTATATTATATTACAATATTATAGTAATGATATTTGAGCAATTAATTTGAGATGCAAGTAAATGGAGGTTTAAAGGAAACTTAGCGAACATTACTGGAAGAGGAACAATAAGGCAATCAGTTAGAGCAAGAAAAGATAAGAGAGCAAAAAAACTGTAGGTTAGAAAGATTCCTACAAAAGCAGTGCTGAGAAGTGCTCGTCAACAACGGAATCAGAATAGGCCCACACACCCGGCGGCTTGTAAAACATGCAGCAAGATTAAATGCTTCATTAATATGATTAAAGTAAAAAGCTGCTTGAGTAACGAGTAACAGTGAATCATCAGATAGTCGGGTCCACAGTGCAGTTATCCTGCAGTTCTATAGTTGATACTTTTACATTTTATTTATAGAATTTTATATTTTACAATAATAAGAGAAAATAAGAAAAGTGTGAAATATGCATTGTGCATCTTTTTTAACAATTGCTAGTAAATCCGATTATAAATAAGTACACAGAAATTATATCAAAAACTCTATCTTGTATGAAAATTTGTTTAACTCATTTAAGAATTTACAATATTCAAAGGAAGAGAATTTGTTGAAATATTCTATCTGTTAACACTAAAACAACCAATCTCATTAAAATAACAGATTTCAAATTTCTTGTTTTAAATTATAGAAATTATTAATGTTATGTTGGAATTGTTATTTTCAATTTATGTTGATTTTTGTCGAGATAAAAATGACACATATCAATTTATTTTCCATGTTAATTTCCGTATAGGAAGTTTTGTATATAGGATGTGTACATACGTCCTGGTTGTTCTAGTGCTAATCGAATTGATTCGACACGCCAGAAACATTTGAACTGAACGGACTAAACAGGGAAAGGGACAAGTGTAACTCTAGACAGGTGTCGAAATGTTTTAAGTTTTCTAAATTAGTACTTTCGTTGTTCGAAGATCTTATAGTGTTCAGAATCGTAGTGTAATTAGAAATGTCATTGAATTTTACAAATATCTTTTTCGACAACATATTTTCCTTTTTTTTTCAAATATCTCATCTATTGAATATTCCGTTAAGCATTATAACATCTACAGTAAAATAATGAATATGCTTTATTCTAAGAATATACAATTATTAACCTTTTGCACTCCGCGCCATCCCGAACGTTACCTACCGATGTCCCCTGAGAGGGGACAACGGAGTGCAAAGGGTTAAAAAGAAAAAGTATACATTACAACTAAAAATTATTATATTCCGATGCAGCAAGTCTTACAATTGAAAGGTAACTGTAAGAACAATTACTTTAATAGATCAAACGTAATACTCGGCATCAACAACTGTAGTAATGATCGCGTTTATCGCTCGAAATCACATGTCACATATCACTTCGTTTACACGGGATACATCGTTGATGCTTGGTGACATGCAAGGTGCCGTGGCTTGACGTAAAGTGCAAGCAAATGCGATCAGCGATTATATACTTACAGCGTTACCGTATATAAACGCGGCCCGTATAAGCCGCGTTTGGTAGATATGCATACACCGTGGATACATATAATGTGGTCCAAGGCACGATGGCAATGCATCTTCCACGTGACATCGGAGCCTACACTAATCGCGCGACAATCTTCACCGCAGTGAGAAGAGAGGAATAAGAAAGAGGACAAGGAGAAGAAAATCGCTTGTATTGCTGTACTCGGTGCACCTCGTAAAGGAAGAATGGAGTGGAGGAGAAAGATGGTGTCACAAACAAGAAAAGTGTGAAGGAGGATACAGACGAAAGAAGATAAGAGCAAGAAATTGAGAATGAAGAAGTGGATTGTGTAGCGCTTTGCGAAAAAAAGGAAGGAGGATTGAATACATAGAAGTGAAGGAATACGGAAGCATCAAGTAATAAATATAGAAAAAAGAGAAGAGAAACACAATAACAAAACGTGTGTGGGTGTGTCTATGTATACTATATTGAAATCTGATTATAAAGATATGAGAGCAAAAGAAATGCATTAAAATATTATATGATAAAAATCACGAAATATAAAATATGTCTGCAGTAAATATGCTCAGAAAGAATAATGCATAGCAAAAATATTAATCTTTTAAGAAATAGAGACATTTATAGGAGATTTAAAAATCTTTCTTTTTTCAATGAAATCATATAATATGGTTATGGATAGGAGTTGCTATTATATAAAGTGAAATATATTTTTCTTTCAATGTAATTGTGAGATAACGATTATATAATTTTGTAAAAACGCAAGAAATATTTTTTTTTTGTGAAGAATTGTCATAAATTTTTGAGAAGAGGATCTTATTTATTATATAAATTTTATTTACTCTTATACTCTATATATGTTCACAATTCGTAAGTTTAAATTGAATAATAATTGATTCTTATATACAAGATTGCTGTTTCGCTGAAATTATTAATTGTTAGCTATTATTGTTAGCTATTAGCTATTCAATGAATCATTTCATGATCCAGGTGTGATAGCGTCCAATTTCTTTTGAGATTGTAATAAGACCTTGACACCATCCGTACAATTTGCAGTGCCGCCTTTCACCGTGAGGCAAAACGATTTTTTAATTTTTTAAGGCTCAGGTCGAGTTTCGAGACTCTAATTCATATGACGGCCATATTAGCGGCGATAAGAAATTGCGGAAACCAGCAGTTGCAGTGGCGCTCTCTGTCGCATGAAACACTGTGATACGCATCTATCGAACGAACCTATGGTGCTATGTCGACCGCACACAGCAAGCAAACCTGTAATTTATTCCTCGACGGCCGCGTACCACCCAACTCCAATATAATCATTATAATTACTGTCTCCCCTTCAAATGGAGCTCGATAATAATCGTTTGTATTTGTTACACGGCTCGCATCGGCTCTACTACATTCGTAGAACTGATGGATGATTTCTTCGAAGTGTGTCGAGTCACTTTTCTCATACCACACGTCAATAACTTTAAATTGTTCAAATTTTTGCACTTTGATGTCTGTAACATGTGATAGCTTACTATATGTGATTTGTTTATTGATAATTGCATTTTTAATATGATTTAATTTCTATAAATATCTAATATTTGAAAGCAATACGCGAAGAAGAAAATAATAACGCATTCAAGCATATAATGATAATCTTGATATAATTTCTAATTAAAATAGTATACGTATGTAGTATTAAATTAAAATAAAATAAAAGTGAGTGTAATCTAAACTTTTTTCTAAGATTTTTCTTAAAGATAAAAAAATTTATTTTAAATTCACTTTTGTGCTTTTTGAGATATAATAAAGACACTGTGAATTTATCACGAATTCCGATCAATTAATTCTCTTTATCATCATTAATCAGTATTTATTCCTCTCACATTGCATTCATTCATCTATTGTTGCAGACATGATATTATAAATTGCAACGATCCGTTCACTGCGTTAATTTGTCCGCTTTTCAATTAGCGGCCGAACGAGTTCGGCAGCAGCAAATAAATTGAGTGTCGGCGACAGTCCATTCGTGACTTTCTAAATCTACCACGTGTGTAGACTCCTGTCGGCTGAATTGTCGACGTTACTGGTTGTGCGTTTAAATTGCTGATGAAACGAAATATTACGGAACTGCTTTTTTTTAACACACTGCACACTGTGTGAGATTCCTCGAAATAAAAAAATCTTCAAAGTTGGTCCATAATATTTATTTTACAATTTAAATTTTGTATGAGATTAAAAATAAATTTGTGAGTCGATACAAGTATTATCAAAGTAAAAATCTAAAAAATATTTAAACATGATACTTTCCGAATGCAACTTAGAAACTATATTTCAACTTGCTGGTTTCTGACGCATGATGGAGTTTACCGTATGAACGAACACATCACTAATTTCGCGAGGGGATGTAAAACCCGATGTAATATTCCGTCATTCAAAAAGCAATGCCGTGAGCTGAAGGCGAAGGTAACTTCGTGCCGGCCACCTGCAGGTAACCTGGGAGCGTCACGACGCCGCCGTCGCGACGAGTTACGACCACAAATCACGCGATTTGTAATTGCTACTATCAACTACACGATTTCACGTGGCGATTTCTACCTGCACATGTGGATGGAAATCCATAAACATCGATTCTGTTCTGGCTTCGCGAGACTTAACGTCGAACCATGATGAGAAATGTAATTTGTTTCTATGAATTTCTGGATAATTTCTGAAATCTAAGAGCTCTAATGATCGAAATCTGTTCATCGATACGTGGTAAAGGAATCAATTTTATCTACAACTTTAGATTGCACAATTAAATAATTTTAATTCCTTATAGGAATATGCATTGTCTGCGAGTACAAAGTAAAATAGAACCTCTCTACGGTAATTGAAATGAATTACACCAACATGAACTCAATTTAACAAAATTGTTTAAATATATTCTTTGATCCGTTTAGATTATTTATTATTCTTATATTTTCTATGCAATAATAATATAATACATTAATAATTATAATTATATAATTATAATTATATAATTATATAATTATATAATTATATAATTATAATGTTTGAATTTTTATACATGCATTGATAATTATTTGCTGCACGATATTATTATTTGTTAACATTTTAATTTGTTAACGGTTGCAGTCTTACATAGGATTTATTAATAAATTATCTTTAAATATATATTTTTTTCTTTTTTAATTTTCACACTGAAGATTATTAAATTTCATATACCAAATTAACTAAAAAAAAACTCGTAACATGTAAAAAATAAAAGTAAATTTTTTCATAATATTAACTTTTGTTCCATGAAAAGATAGAAAGGGAAATTGCTGATTAAGTATTTTCGGACCTTACGACTATACACATGGGCGTTTCTAGCCTACATCACCATGTAGTATATCACGTACCGTGACAGAACGCGTTACCATTGTAACACGCTTGTTCCTGCGGCGATACATTACGTTACGTCCACGTCCCAGGTATTACTTCGGCTTCCCTCCTCAACATAGCTAGTAGCTTCGTACATGTTAGTAAGCTATGTTTGATTCGTTCGTCGACGGTCATGGTGGGCTACGTTAAAAGCTTTCCTCGCCATCAAAGTAATTGCGGATATATAGTCTACGATGAGATTTGCGGAACTGCTAAAAATGCGCCGCAATTTGGCATCAAGGTATTGCAATAGGCAAGAAAGTTATTTCCGCTCAAATATCAGACAGAAAAAAGTTGTGAGTTTGGAACAGATTAGTGTGTAATAATAATTATTTTACTTGCTATGTTTTCTCTTTGATGTATTGAATAATACTCTTTCACACATTATTATAATATAATTTCATCAACGTATAACCTTTATCAAAAATACTAATTTTTATTAGAACAAAAAATTTTTATAGAATGTTGTAAGTACAATTATTAGCGTATTTTATTAATTTTAAATGCAAAATTTGTATATATATAAAAATATACAAAGTATGAGAATTTTTACGAAAGATAAATTTTTATAAAACAAATTAAAAAGCTAAAAATATTATAATATTTATATCTTTTGGGGCATTTTTTAATTTTGTGTAGTAGATATGAAGAAAATTAATGGTATCGATAATTTTTATTGTTACAAAATATTCCAAGGTATACATGCTTTAGCTTCGATGCTTAACGATATGTGATAAGTAGACTTGAATGCTTGTGTGTTGCATCCGGCATATCGTATAGATGCGCGTGGTGTGTTTCCCGCGCGCGCTCCTTCCTCCTTCAGCGGCGCTGCTTGCCATCAACATCGCACTTCATAATCCTGGCAGTGTTTCTGCGCGTCTCGATCCGTTAACTTACGCGATCGGTCCGTTCCTCTTTCCTAATAATATCCATTCCATTGCAATTTCCAAAAAAGGGGTATTACTACAATTATCGTTGGTTATTTTTACAAATTTTTTTCGTTGCCAGTTTCAAATTAGCAACGGATACCGGATGTCATTACTCTCACGCGTCAAACTTCTGTTACATAGTGAATTTCAAACAATTGTGACCTTACACTTCCGTTCGTGAACATCTGACTTTGTTTTGTGAAAATTAATATATATGCCTTGCGATATCATCTGATCACTGTACTATTGAATTCTCTTTGAATCATAATAAATTTTTTACAAGACTTTTTTCATAAAATCTGTTACGATTTCTGTGACATGATTCAAACGGTATTGATAATCATCGTACACATCGTACAAAACATTTTGTCAATAATTCTTCGTGTCCGTTTTATCGATGCATTCCGGTGCAGAATTCGACACGTGTGAAAGATATTTGTATCATTGGCTGGCCGCTCCGTAGCTTAAAACTGGTTTCTTGTGTCATCGGAGATATTGTTGCTTTGCATATAAATATATAGTAATTAATAGCAGTATGTTATTAGCAATCGTATGAACGACAACATGAGCTTTTTCTTTGCCATTCACGTTTTATTTATCTACTTCCTCCTTGCTTCGTTCATTAGCATTTTCTCTCTCACACACACAACACAACAAAGTTATTCTTATCACTCCATTATAATATAAGCTTAAACGCGTCAAGATGTTAATTATAATAGAAATTCTTTTGAACTTAAAATGTGAGTTGAATGTTTTAAAATAACAACCACTTAAAAAAAGAAGAGTCAAACTATTGGTAAGTTGGCACAATTTTTATTTTATATTATATGTATTTTATATTTCGTATGTATTATCTCGTTCATATAATCGTTTATTTATAAAATACCGATTTTTAAAAATACAAGTCTGTAATATATTGGATATGTGTACGAAATATATATATATATATATATATATATATATATATATATATATATTTACAAAAATCAATGTTTAAATCAAGATCATTTCCTTATTTTGCACTTTATTTAGACTCTGCAGAAACTTTGCTGCATAATTGATTCTTAGTATCTCAAATCTCTTTTAACAAATTAATCACTAAGCTATTACTTTAAGAAACTGTCTAAGAAACCACAATTTTTTATAATATTGTTATTAATATTTACAATATTAATAATAATAATATTGTTTTATCTCTTGAAATTAGATAGAAAATTTTTAATATCTACGAGATTATGCAATGGAAAATTTCAAAGAATCTCTTGATGAAATCTAACAAATTTTTGTCTAGCATATCTCACAGTATACTCATTTACTTTATTATTGTCAGTGATTCTTCTTTAGTTGTCATAATTTTACTATTCTCTCGTTCTTTTTTCCTTCCTCCTCTTTCCCTTTCGCTTTCTCTGTCTTTTTCTTTCTACAAAATGTAAATCTGATAAATAAATAAAAAGTAAGTAATTTGTATATTACATCGCTTTGTATTATAAACGTAAAATAGAGGACAAAAATTAAAAGAGAAAATAAAAATAGGAGAGAAAAATTCTCGGATACTTTGATAAGTAGAGTAAAAGGAAAGGAGAGAGAAAGAGAAAAGAAGCAAAGAGAAGAAGCGAGATTGGATAGAAGGCTAGGTGTAATTTACCCTTGAGGCCCCGTGGGTGGTTGCTTGGTTCTTGGTTCTGCAGGATTGGTTGGACGTTTGACAGTTGACGGATGATGAGGCGGCCTTTCAGTCCCCCTTCCGTACCCCTTTTACGCCCCCAACGTGCTGATTTAGTCCCGGGTTTGGTTTCTGGCGCGTCCATTATCTGCCGGGAGGCAAAGTCGAACCGGGCATAACGGGATTATTAGCTGAAATAGGCACATACGTTATATATCTTTAGTTTTTTTCACCCATCCTTTATTCCATCGTGCTTCCTGTGGTTTGAAATTGTTCAATGGTGTTTTAGTCCAGGTGTACAGTCCCGTCTTTCTCGTTTATTATTATAGGATTTAGAATTTTTAGCAAAGAACACAGATATACTCCTATACGTTCTAAGCTATACGATAAATAGTATACATATATCCTACACACACACACACACAAAGGTATAGGATTTAAGTTATATGTATTTATTTTCGTGACAAACATAAAAATTAATTATCTACATTAAAATTAAATGAATGTAGTATCATGCAAATAAAACAAGTTTTTAGAATTTAACTAAGGTATCCATTAACAAAATGTTTAATTAATTAAAATCGAAAAACTTAACACAATGTAATTTTGAAAAAATTAATTACCTACATCAAAATTAAACAAGTTTTTAGAATTTAACTAAGATATCCATTAATAAAATGTTTAATTAATTAAAATTGAAAAACTTGACATAATAAATTTGAATGGATTTATTGAGTATCGAATATGAATATTACATGTTTTCTAACTTCTGATGGACTTTTTTGACACTGTTTACATAAATCTCTTTTTTATCTCATATCAAATAAAAAAATTGATACTTTATCTAGTTTTGCAGTCTGTCATTTCTTAAGTTATATGAACCGGTCGATCAATTTAAAAAATGACATTTCTAATATATCTGCATGTATCTCTGTTTGTTAGAAGATAAATAGCGAGATAATATCGTAGTAATCTCCATTTTAACGCGATTCTTTATATGAGGCATGGAATGAGCATCCAAGACGTGGCCTCTTGTCGCAACGCTTCGATGCATAGCTCGAGATAAGCTATCCTCTCGCCGAGGAGATGTGGATCTAGAAACGATGTGCGAAACGTCTAAGTGTAGTTTTCTGTATTTCTTCGTGCTGGATGTTAAAACCGCGTTGGTGTCATGTTTATCTATTCTACGATCTACTGCGCAACGTGATTGCGCGAACTACTGCGTGGTGCTTGAATGTTCCAGGGATCTCGACTGCGTGGCACTAGAAAACCAGTCGTATTCTACGCAGTTTTCTGCCTCGTTCGTACAAAATTTGTAATTTTGTCTGGTCACTATAACACAGTTAATTATCTTATATTATATAAACAATTTTTAAATTATTATATGAACATTGTGAAATTAAATTTTAAATTTTTTAACAACGCGACATTACGTGCATTATCTAAATAGCATACAAAATTACTAGAATAACGCCATTATATATTAATGTTAGCGAAAAGCTAATATTACATTAACTTTTTATTATTATCGTTATATCTCGATTAGCGTACTTTGCGTGAGTGGATGATCTAACATATTTTAACAAACTAATTAAGACGATTGCACGGGTTTATCATCGCGCACGTGAGTAATAGACTAGGCTGCTCGTTTCGGAAGGAAGTTCGCTATGCGTGAGAAAACAGACATACATCCTTCTCGTAGCGTGATTATCTTACTTTTCCACGACTGGGACGGATATACTCGCAAAATGGTTATGTAGGCTAATTGGTCGTCGTCGATCTCTGCCTTTCACCTTAATTCTTTCTCAGCATTTTACTCCAGATTATTGCTCTTGATCGTCATATCACAATTTCCTCGAGGTTCGATGGGGCATGAGTTACAGCCTTTACGAAGAGTATTATTACCTGTCCAACCAAACTCGCATGCTCAGGTCTAGTCTACCATTTATCATCTCATTTTATAGTCAACCAAATGCGAATACTGAAACGCCCAGTAAATATTTTTGCTAATTGTACGTTTTTGTCTCTCTATGAAAAAATTTTACACTTTTAAATGGTTTACATGATACATAATTGTTTTCTATTAATATTCTGATTCTATAATTAACAATATATATATATTAAATTTTGTTTGGACGTAATATTTAAATTTTATATTTTTAATTCTCTTTTCCTTTGTCTTTTTTATTATCTATAACCTGACAATCAAGTTCTATAGTCCGTGAACATAAAGTAAAGATTTTATTATTTTAATTGGATGTATATAATAAAAGACTGTCAACAATGAAATTACTGATATACAATGAAACAATTAATAAATACAAGGGGCTTTGAGCATTCCACGCAGACGATTTTATGTAATATCAGTCTTTATTCACTAATACAAAAAAAAACATAATTATAATTCATACGTGAAATCCACTTTCTTACACAGTTATTTTAATATTTATCTTATGCTCGTCTGAGAATGCGAGAGTATTTATCTCAGTTATCCGCTTCGCTGAAGATGGCTCAAAACAAAGCCAAAACGTATAAATTATGATTATTCTTTGTATTATATTAGTGAATAAAGATAGATATTACGTAGAATTACCGTTGTTTGTATTGAAACGCTCAAAGTCTCTTGTATTTATTAATTGTTAATTTTGTCATTTATTCACTACAATCTAATTTAAAATTCTAATTTTTTAATGTTAAATAAGCTCATGTCTCTAGATATTTCCAAATATGAAAGCAATGTCGGATTTGTTGAGAAATACATTTATAAATTTGCATCTTCTTACGAAACAGTCCACATACACCTGTTACGGAACAGGTTGGTTCACTCAGTGGATCGACCTAATCGACATTTGACCGATCGCCCGATTTCTTAATGAGAATTCATAGCAACGTTTGAATTGCTTCACGTATTTCTTACTCCCTACTCCGTCGCTAATAATAAATCTTAGCACCTCGCTGGCTCCGGTCGCGGACCACCCAAACGGTCAACATGAAGAAAGGATCGATATTAGCGAGCACATTGGGATTGATTTGTATTACGGAAACAGTAGACAAGGACGCAGTAAGTCTGTGTGTTAAACAGTAGTTGATCTGAGTGATTGATAAGCAGTGCCACGCGTCAGTTCGTCGCACATTCGCGATGAAGGTGATAAGTCTGCTTTGAATACTCATGTGTCGTACACACTTTTCAATTTCTGATCAAATCTTTTATTAGTAAAATTATTATAAAATTTATTATTTATTATAAAATTATATAGATATATATGCCATTATTATATTAAAGTCTTATCCCCTCTAGATTAGATAAAGAATTTGAAGAATTAAATTTTTAGTCAGTTGTTTCTATAAAAATGTATTCTTTTTTTAGTTTATCGACAAATATATGTATGACTCCACTATTTAAAAACCAACGTACATAAGTGTATTTAAAAATATAATTTTAAATTTAAATTTTTGTTAAATATTTAGTAGCTTTATATATATGTGTTAAATCTAATCTAAGTATAATCACAGTACACGAATAATTTTTATTTTTAGTTTTTATGAGTGTGAGACATGGCTTTAGTAAAGATAAAGGAAATTCCAATTTCCAAAACAAAAGAAGTTCAATTTTTCCTTACAAAAATTATTATTATTATAGAATGAATAGAATTTAAATATATTACTTGATTATCAATAGATATTAAATAGATATAAATTACATTTAAAAGTAAATTACATTTTGGACAATACAAACTATAAACTATAAACATTAATATAGAAATATACATCTTTTAATGAAATTTTTTAAATGAATATTATTTAAAAATATAATCTATAACTCAGGATGTATTTGAAAATTTAATGTGAAAAATAAAAGTTTATTTAATATAATATAATAAATATATACACACTCTCTTTCTCTTAGTATAATACTTGTAACAGAAAATTTTTAAGTTATGAATAATCTTATAAATAACTCTTCTGATTGTTTCCTTTATATTATTTACATTATTTATAATATTGATTGCAAGCTCGTGTATTGATTATTGTTTAGAACAATGTATAAAGTGAAAGATAATGCTAATGCATATCTATATATGTCTATGTTTGCACATGATTATCATGTACAGAAAGTAATCAAGTTATAGATTATACGTATAGATTATATATAATTTCAAGAGTAGCATTTGTTATACTTTATAAATCTGCAATTTTTTGTTATATGTTTTTTATTTTTATTATTAGATTTTTGCTATAATTATACTAAAAAGATATTTATTACGTTAAAATTGACATCCAATATCTCATTATCTTTGTTTTATTCTTCTAAATGTTTAATCTCGAAAATTCGGATATTATTGTTTTCCCGCCAAATGGAGCATAGCCCTCTATCTAATTTTGCCGGAACCCAAAGGTACTCGACCTTCCGGCAAAGTGCAGCAGATGGCGGTGTAATTCTATTTCAAGGCCGCTGTCCGAACACGGCAGCTGTTTCCGTAGTGCTGCCACCTTTTGCACCTTGTTCAAAATGAGGTGATACTGACCTGCGCATATCCCGCACCATCATAACACAGCTCGAACGCCATGGGTGCCGGTAAATTTATGACCCGTATCATGGCGCGGCATCTAAACGATTATTTGCCGTTAAACGTAAACGGCTTATAAAAAGGAGTCTGTATAATAGAGTAAATATAGGCTTGGTACTCAGACCATGATAAATTTATAGCTCCACTTATGAAGATTTTGTATTGGCAGCATTTAACCTTGAAGATTAGTGAATTCCGTTCACAGATTTTTGAAAATTCCTTTACCGGAATCACGTTTTTTTCAAGATTAAACATAACTTATATAGATGAAAAAGAAAAAATTTATATATGAATATATCATACATCACATTATGTATATGTATATAGTATACTTCATATTATGGGAGATTTTGTGAAATTGTGAGTAAGGAAATTTAAAATATGAAAAAGAAAAATTCAAAGAGCATTATTTTAATTTTTTTAAATTTACTTTTAAAGAATTAAAAGATCTTTTATAATTTATTATAACTTTATTCTAAATAGAAAAACGTCATACGACGTTGACATTTGAAGGTTTTTTGTTTCTTTATCTCGAAGCATAACATTAGTTTTATATACATATAATTTTATAATATGTCAGTGTTTAAAAATTAGTATAATTTTTTAATATGTTTAATAATGATTAATAATATATTATATTAATCAAATGTAAAATACATAATAAAATCATATTCGATATATAGAAAATAATTGTAGAAATTATGGAATTATAATTACAGAATTATATAATTATAATAAATTATGTTAAATACTTTATTTAAATGTCATTGTCGTTTCTCATTAAAAATCAAAAACATCTATATTATTTAAATAATAAATAACATGGAAATTTGTTTAGTTTTCACACTATAAAAACTTATAAAAAATACATTTATGATTTCAAGATTACTAAAGATTATGTATTAATTTCCTTAGTTTTTATAAAAGCAATTTTCCTTAATTTTTATAAAGGCAATTTATTTATCTTTTAAATACTAAAGAATACTAAATATAAAAAAATACAAAAAATTAATAAATTAAAATCGTCATAAATAAAACAATGTAGAATACATTTATTAAATTACGGATTTTATATTAACTTCATGTATGAATTAATTCGAATAATAGCCTTTATTATTATAATATCATACTGGTTTTCGTTAATTGTTGCATTACTTAGAAATTCTAGTCTCTTCGTGTTCTATTCTTATATCTTGTGGCATCTCCCAGTCGTGGACTTAGTATAGTCTGACTCCAAGAAGATTTTAATTAAACCCGCCCTTCCAATGTTGCGTTTGATTGGATGAGCTAATCCCATTCGTAGAAAATTTAGTTTCCTTTCTGGAAAGACAACTTGTGAAAGCACGTTAAGGTTTTTTCACCACTTATTGTTAGTGAGAAAATTATAATGCTTTATATTATAATCGTAAATAAAGTCACTATTTTAGAAAATAAAATATTTGTTTTATAGAGAGTTGTATAATTTGTTCGCACAATTATTAATTTTTTCTCTAGTATATGTTTTAAGAAGAAGAATTTTCTAAAGATGCTGTTTGATTATATGTTCTAAAGATGTTGTTTGATTATTGTATACTATGAAAATAATTTTTTAATAATTTAAATAATTTAATTTTAAATTTGAACAAACCTCATTTATGTTAACTTATATGTATATTATTTACGAGGGTTGCTTAATATGTTCGTAGAATGGAAGGGGTGCAAAACAAAAGACTGATATTATTTTTCTTTTTTTTATATATATTATTTTTCAATATAATTCAAAATCTAAAGAAATTTTCCAATATATTCTCTCTTAACTATAATACATTTACATCTGGTAATAAATTTGTTTAAACCATCCAGAAAATAATTTTTATCTTTTGACTCAAAACACACAGAAATTGCAAACGTCTTCATCGCCACCAAATTTTTTTTTTTTTATATCTTTTTTTGTATACTTGAGAAAAGAAAATAGTCGCTGGAAGCTGCAATAAATCTGGACTGTAAAATGGCTGATATAACATCATAGTGGCTTCGAATTGCTGGTACAACGGAATATTTGGTAAAAAAATTTGATGACGACATGGCTCGATTTTCTCGATGGTGATAGTCGGCGTGCGAATTTCCGTCGGGTAATTTTTCAGACTGATCGGATGCCAATAATTTTTATTTATAGATATTGTACAATGAGTTAAAATCCGTCTACACTAGTCATTCCCACATTTTTCTGACCTCTCCATTCCGCCAATAGATATATTGACCTTCCTAAGACTCACATTTTAAAAATTTTCCACAGTGAGATAGATTTCTTTTGAAAATCGTAATAATTTCATCAGGGCTCTGTGTTTTCTATAATGAGTATCCTTCTTAAATAAGTCACTCGATGAGGGATTTTAGAAGGTCGGACGGAGAAACATTTAGTTGTCTTACAGGGAGGTCTCTAACTGATACCATACGGGAGGAGTAGAAGAAAAGCACATCATGAGGATGACATCTAAATCTTACTTTTCGTTTCACGCTGACTGCCCGCCCTTTTGCTGGCTATGCTTAGAGCTCCCTTTCCTCCTTTTAGTCTTCGAAGGGGTGGATCCTCAAGAGTACACTCCAGACCAAAAATTAACAAATATTTAAATATAATTAATTTTTAAAAGCCTATCCCATGTCATAATAATACAACAATGTTTTTCAAGAGTGCTTTGTTATTATTTAATATATAAATGTAAGATTAAACACGATGCTTTATTATTTTTTGCAATTATTTTTTGTATTATTTTTTAAATATTAGAGAAATGCAAGAGAAGTGAACGTCTAAAATTTTGGACTAGTCTTTCTAAGTTTTGTATCAATTTCGTAAGACTGATCGGACGTGGCTGACGGGGAAGGACGTAGATTCTCCCGTGAAGGACATAAACCATATTATTTATACTGGTTCCGTTTTACGTAACATACCGGAACAACGCTATATATTTTTATGACAGTGAAAGTTGACTACAAAGGTCGAGACCGTGAAGGTATTCCCTTAAGTTTCACCGGCAGTCGGAAAAACGAATCCGACATAAAAGCGAGTTTCACTTTCGTCCCACGATCGTTTCATACAGGCAAAACTGATTCTTCCTACAGGAAAATCCTGAATGTTATGGAAAAAACTTAATAATGCTTCTCTCCGCTAAAATCAATATATATACTTTTTTATATAATTTTTTAACAAACTTAAAACTTTGCTGAAACACGACAATGCTAATGATTATGATATGTAACAAATTTATTTTGTTTTATTGTTTTCAACGATGTTATATTCAATGCGCGGTCGAGAAATTGCTTATCTAAAAATTTTTTAAAAGAAAAATACTGTATTATGAAAAATCAATTAATTGTCTTATAGGTATATTATCTAAAATTTGATGTACCAAAATCTTTAATTAATAACAAAAATTAATTAAACTGCGCGCGTGCGCACACATTGCGCTCTAAATACAATTTGCGATATGGATTTTCTCTCCAAAAAAAGAAGGATTGTTTTTCTATTTTGCGAATCTAGCGTGGATTCCATAGCCATTGATATCACTAGTCGCGAGTTTTCACGTAAAGCGCCGCCCATTCCACGAAATCGTGCACGTGTGCAACGCCGGATTCAGCTGCCTCGTTCGGTTCAGGAATGAATTATCGCCCGTTCGGGGCTGAGCTCTTTCATTTCCAGTCTACGCGGTAGTCCCATCCTTTTCCCTCCTCCGTATCGGCCGAGGCTGCAGACAGCAACGCTTTTTTCTCATCCCTCTGCGATACCTCCCTCTATTCCTCTCTCCGTTTTCTTTTTCAATTTCCATCAGAGATATATCGTATCGTTTTTGTTTCTCTATTTCTTTTATGTGCTTGAATAATTTCTATCTATATTATTTGTTATGTATTCATTTTAGAATAATTAATGACATAATTTATAATGCTTCTTGTGTTGTTAATGAGACTTTTCCTTTTTAGTGTGGATTTTTTTCTAATTTAATATAACTTTTGTAAAATTTTCGAGATTTATTAAGATTTAAAGTAAACAATTCGTGTGATTGGTGTTGTCAATTATTTATATTAAATTTGACAATTATAATATAATCTTGAAAGTAGTGCTATATGAAATGCATGCGCGCACGATAGTGCTGTTTCCGTGCATTTTACATACTTTCAAATTCTTCAAAATTTCAAGATTTTGTCATAATTATTAAGAATAAAAATCACAAAATGTCACAATCTGACATATTTAAGTTACTGATCTGATGTATTTAAGTTACGTAATTTATATTATGTGTAAACTTCATGGAAAGCTTTCTAATTATTTTTCCGATCTGCGACGTGAAACCAATTTTCTGCTTTGAAACTCGTCCGGAGATTCACCAATTCCTTTGAGAATAGCCGAGATAAGGGCAAAATTCATCAGACCTAGCGAAGCAATCTTCATCTTGATATTTATTTCTGTCCGAAAAAGTCAGATACACACAAGTCGCTATTACGAAAAATATAATCTCTATAACCGCATTTACATCAGATTATTTTCTCACTTGAATTTGTAGAAATGTATTTCTACAAATGAGTTATTATAAATTATTATTTTTCATTATAATGTCAAATAACTGTTTAAATCTCATAGAATTATCTTCCTAATTATCCTAATTTTTCCGAATATTATTATAAAAATACTATGTATAAATGTACTCAAAACATATCTGTATCATGTGTGTTGGAAATTGATTAATTTAATCGAATTTATATAATAAAGTTGAACAATATTTGATTATGTTCACCTTGTATTATCTAATGTCTTGTAGATAGACAGATAAAAAGATAAACTTCTAATCGTTGAAAAACATTTTTGGAAAGTAAATCTTTCGTAATTCGTTCAAAGAGAAATGGCATATGAGGGTACTGGGGACACAATCAATTGGGTGTTTTCGTTTTGAACCATGCTCCACAAGGATGAAAGAAGGCACGAGGAGGGTAAATTGGAATTCCGCGATGCGGAGGACGATGCTGTCTTGGTTGGCCGAGACGAAGGGAGGTAAACGCGAAAGAAGAAGGAAACCGACGGTGGAAAAAGGATAGAGGAGAAGAGTAGGGAGGAGTAGCATCCAAGGAATATTTACTGCCATCTTCTCCACCACTTACCCACAGATTCACTGCCTGAAGTTGTAAACACCTCTTAACTATATGGAGATAGTATCTCGGTTTCCCTCCCCGTGTGCCCTAAACTGTTACGTGGGTGTTGCGACTATCATTAATTAGATCATCATATGATTGCAACATGATATTTTTTTTAATCCATGTGTCTTATAACTAAAACACAATTTATGTAAATTATTCGTGATGAAAGAACGAAAGCTGTTATATTTTTGTTCACAAATTAATTATATATAATGAGTATTGAACGTAAAATACAATAATTAAAGTATGTTCCGTGTATCGTAATAATCATTTTAAACTAATCATTTTAAACTACAACAGCGTTGCTAGATCGATTTTCCGCTATTTAATTTGCATATCGTATATATATATGTATATTTGTTAACGCTAGAACGATCGATACACTGCCGCCTGCTTGTAGTTTAACGTTCACCTGAACAAACCGTTTACATATTCATCAATGCTTGGGTCAACATTTGTCGCACGGCAAAGAAATTTCGTATTTAAATGACCTTGCTTTGCGGCATGGCGGCTTCTTGTCCACCGTGAAATGTGACGTTTCATACGTATATCGAGATACATCGCGATTTATATATTCTGAACTTGACTCGTTTTCAAAACCGGTTTCGCGTTCCGTATCTCGCTCGGATTATTCAATCGACAGCCGTTTCTTTATTTATACATATATCTACTGGACTATTAGTGACGCTTTAAATGTGATTTATTGATTAATACTTAATGTGAGAAAAAGATGACAGTAATTTGCTGAAAGTGTGTTATATCATTAAATATTTCAAAGTAGATTTAACACAATTACCATGACAATGTTGCAACAAATATTTATCATATACTGTCGATCATAATGTCCATTAAAATTAATTTTTCCTTAATATAATTAATAATTCTACAAATATATAAGAACAATGTGCCTTCGGGGAAATTAAGAAAATAGTTAAGTATGATAAATAATAGTCGTTAGTGAGGGCATCCATCCTCAAACGAGATTATTCATTTCGCAAAAATAGAGCATGCCCTGCTAGCTAAGAAACGGCAGCACCGAAACAATGAGCTGATGCGCTCTCCGTGGCTGTAGATGGTGGAGACGTGGAGATATAGAACGAGAGAGACAAATAGAAGGAGACGGTGAAACCCACTAAATCAATACTCTGCCATCGCTCCAACTCTGGCTCATCCCCTCGCCTACCCCCCTTAGCCCACCCCCGAGTCGTCAGCCCGCTTCTCTCCCGGCATCCTCCTTCACCAGCGTTTCTCGGTTCCGTTCGTTCTACGCCACCCTTCGTTCCACCCCCGTCACGCTCTCGAAGCGAAACTTCTCTGGCTCCGCTTCCATGGGCTACTCCCGCAGAGAGTTTCCTTCTACCATAGGGCTGAATTCTCCCTTATGCGTCGGTATAATCTACTCGATGCTCTACGAGATGTCGGTGACGCGTGAAAAACGTACATATATACATTGCACGTACTCTCATTTACAACTATTTTGTGTATTTTTGTCCATTTTCTTCGAAGAACTTGCAATAATAGTGAAAAAGATTTTTATTTTGCGGTATTTTCAAACAATATTTTAATTTGCAACAAATAACAATTATGTTGATTTTTAGAAAAATTGCAAAAAACATTAGTCTTTATTTTCAGAATTTATTTATATTATTATTCTATATTTTTACGTATTATTATTCTTATTATTTTTCGTATTATTTTTCCAAGAATTTATGTATTATTTTTCTTCTTTTATATGAGATATATACATGTACATTATATGAGATATATGTCTTTTATGTTGAGCGAAAATGGGGTAGAATATCATTGATTTTTCAAATATTTTATTGCTCTGGAACAAATAGATTAGTAACACTTAAATACAGTCTATATATTGGGTTTCGAACTTTGTAATTTTAAAACGTATCTCTCGTAAAATATTTTAGAAGCGACTGTCGACGAGCTGTTCACTCTGCATGGATAACGGAAAAGCGATATCGCCGTGTTGGCACGTAGCTCCAAAAAGATACTTGCATAGAATTTTAATTTAAGACTATTTGAAAACGATGAAAATTCTAACAATTTTATATTCTTTCATGTTTCGTTGGTGATGAAATATTTCGTTTTAATTACAATTTTCTTAGAAATAATATCGAAATTTTGCACCATGATGATTAATAATCCATTCACAAAATAAAGCACAATGTTTTTCGTTACACAATGGTTTTTTCGTCATATTTCCAACGAAATATATGTGCAATTTTTAAGATATTGCTTTTTTAGAATTTATGAGTCTGCCGCTATCCGTTTTTTTTTTTTCAAATATTTAATTGTACGAAATGAGAATTCCGCTTTTGCACTAGAATGTAAAATACTTGAAAAAAATCATCAATGAACAGTTGATTTATCGGATAATACAACGAAACGACACACAATCGAAATTTCAATTCTTCATTTATCAAAGTGTTTATTTCACGCGGACATTACGCGCTTCATCAATAAACTGGGTCACGTAGTTCTGGTGGCACACACTCGCGCGACCATCCCCGAATCATTTACAAATGTTGAGCATATCTACGATCGTGAGATCGTACAACAGACTGCATGGAAGAAGTAGAAGGAGGAAGAGATTACTGATTGTGAAAAGGGGCCCGTGCATCCGCGTATAGGCGTCTGTGTGTGTGCGACTGCCCAAGACGAGGGTACGATAGTAGCTCCAATGCGTCTACAATCGAGAGCTAACTGGATAAATAAACGGTTGGCTGCTTCTTATTGCTGACAATATCGTCTCCGCTTGATGGCGACTTCATCATATATATCTCGTCTTATAACGTTGGAAGTGTATGTATAGCAAACTTTTGTACTGAACATTATTCTTATTTGGTGATATTATTAGAATTTTTGGCGAAAATAAACTTTGTTGAAAATATTGTAATTCTTAAGAGAATTTTTTTTAAATGTCTTTTGAAGAGAATTTGCCGCGTGTATAATGTAATAATGGGTTCAATAAGTAGCTCGATAAGTAGCTCAAGATCTCTATTAATAGCCAAGAAAATCTTGCTTTACTTGCTGCTTTTAAAAAGAATATCAAGTAACAAAAAGTCCAATTACACGGCCGGCAACTCCTGCTTTGTTTCACGGCCGCTGCCCGTTAGTTTATGCCTTCCCTCTCTTTATCTACTTCGCTACCGTTCTTTAAATTTCTCCTTGTTTTTCTTTTCTTTCCTACTGACGTGCGAACTTTTGCTGCCTTGGTTGCAAAGCTGCCTAGTTTGTGATTTCTCCCTATGCTCTCAGCACTCTCTCTACAACTTAGTGTCTCGTTAATTTCTTGCGATCCTCGAGACGATTACCGCACTTGTCCGAAAATTTAGCGCTTTCGATGTCCCTTAAATCTCTCGCAGTGAGTTAAACTTGCAATAGCAAACGCTCAGCGTTCCGAAAATACGCTTTTGTACATACATCATAGCGTTCTTACACAGTTTTTACTTGGAAATGTTATTTTGACAAAAAATTTGGCGTACAATGATTCACAAGCTGTATAATAAATTTTGGTATTGTAGACGCCAATAAAACATTTCTTTCTTTCAACAGTAGTCTATTATTTAATTCTACGATTAATTATACAAATTGTGATGATATAAGATTTAAAAATGTGATTAATAAATGTGATTAATATCACATGTAAATAACGTAACATACGCTAATAACATATGATATTTCGACGGAACAAAAACTGCAATTAATATTTATAATGTAACGAACTATATTTGTATGTGCACTTTATGTTCCATATGTTTTACCACAGCGCGCAATAGCTGTCAATCCGTGTAACATCACCAATTATCCGTGTTCCGTAATAAATCTTAATTGAATAATTAGATTCGTCAGATTTCAGTCGGATTTATTATTCTTATTTATTATTCTTATTTATTATTCTTATTAACGAACTAGTCTCGTGTCTTCATCATCAATACAAAAATAGACAGCACAAAAATAAATTATTTTTAGAGTATCAATTTGAAAGTTTTACAGGATGAAAAAATTTATGCAAAATGCATGTTTTAATAAAAAATATTAATATTGATAAAGAATATTAATATTGACAGACTACTAGACAGCATAACAAAAACTGCGTATGTTTCTTTGTCATATACCTATGACGCACCATCTTCTCGAAGATATTCGAGCGAGCCGAGTTACGCGATTCGATGCTGGTAGTCGTCTGATAGGATTACGACTTACCGTTGAAAGATTGACGGTCGAATCCGTCAGCAGCTTTCTACAGCGTAGACGGACTCGGGATTTTCTGCAATTTTCTTCGGCGCTGTAGGCCGTGCACGTTCCGAAGCTCGAAAGCTCGGCATTCAATTCGAATCGCGTACTCTTGCGGTTGATGAAAGCTTGAATGAGTGGCACGTGGATGCGATGCGCGCGAGTTTTGTTAACGTCAGCAATGCTATTTTGAGCATTTCTGGGGATTAAAATTAGTTGAACGAAGAAATAGATTCGTGATAGATATAGTTCTTGGCTCTCCCTCAACCGAATACATGCACAATAAATTAAATGATTAAGCGTAATTCAATATCTTGACGAAAAACAAGTATCGTATATCATTCTATAGCATGAAGATAGAAGACGAAATATATTATGTCCCCTTCCCCAATGTTTTAATGTACATTGGTTGTCATCATCACTAATTCATCATTAATTTATCTTAAATCTACTGTCGAATTCTAATTTAAGACGTGACTCGTCACTCGTCTCAAATGTACAAATAAGATTTTAAAACTTTTCAATTTATCCAGCGTTTAATTTCAATATCAAAATCAACCAATTAGAATTGCACAAGTTAATAAGCAACGAAGAATACTGATCAGATGTAATCTGCTGTCCTTGTTGACGCAGAGAGGAACGGCGTGACAGTATGTATGGTAGACGCCTCGAGAGTATCCCGCGGTGCCCCTCGAGTCTCCCATGTCCGGAAGACGGACACAGGGGAGAAGGGACTCTCGTGGTGCTGTACACAACCACCACCCGATGCTGGATCACGGGGGCGTCAAGAGAAGTGAGAGCAGGAGGTAGACTAAGGGGGATACGGGTGTATCGGGGGAGTGAAGCTTAACGCATGTGCACAGGGCGCTTCGCGTCGCGGCGCTCCGGTCCCGCCGGTCGGAGGCTGCGAAACCGAGCGGGCGGAATTCGCGGATCAGAGTCGTCGCATCTCTCGCTTAAGATATACATCACCGCGGCACCGTCCGCGGTTTTCCATGGGTATCGGCGAGCCGAGAGCCGTCCCGACGCTGGCCGACACGCACCAAGCCCCGGTAAGGACTGTCAATTGTGGACGGGATGCTGCGCACGGAGTACGCTCGGTGACGAATGATATCGTCCGAAATTACGGTCTTTCGTGCATACACGTGCGGTACGCCTTGAAGTGCGACAACGAATCCGGAAGACCTGCGGTGGCGAGACAACCGAACTCGGAATCGCCACAACGATCAAGTTCCAGTTAACAGATCCTGAAGGGAATCGTTTATTTTCTTGGTACTCTCTTTGAGAAAATTTCCGGGATCACTGTGTTTTAGCGTAAGCTAAAGCGATATGTTAACGAGACCATCGAATGAGAGGGAAGTGTGATATCGTGAGGAGATAAAAACATTTTCGTCTGTATTGATGATTCCTACTGCTTCATCATTCATTTCCGCGATCATTTGTATCTTAACTAATAATCAGAAGCTGGAGGAAAAGTTTAAGTTGGAAAAGCTCGATCTCGTGCTGGTACTAAAAAAAAGCGTTTCCAAGACTACGTTTTACATTGTAGATTCTGGACGTTGTAAATCTTACAGGTCAATGCTACATTGTAGCTCATTGAATCATACAGTGCGCTGTGTTCATCGACCTCGCGCGAGCATTATCGTCGTTATGTCTTAAAGAAGTCTATTTTAAACAAGTCACTCAAGCTTTTGTCAACAATTTCATCAGAAGGAGTAACGTGGATAAGGATAATTTCGAATGATCTGATCCGTCTTATGTTGCGCTAAATCGGTTGCTCGCTTATTTTTTATCGTTATTCATCAGCAAGCAGCTTTGTCAGCTAACAAACTATTGCGATTTAGCAATATCTTCTTGAGACAATCTACTAAAGGACTCGAAGCAGCATCGTTCGGATCAAGCTGGAATACCAAGTACTGTTCAAAGTAAGCGTTCAAAGTATTTTGTGTGACTCCTCCAGTTCGTAGGATTGTGTGCAAAGGTATCGCGGAGGCAAAGTGAGGAGAGGGTGATGGTGAATGGACTCACATGGTTACCTTATCCGATAGACAGTGAGTCTGCTCGAAGGACACATGGTTCGTCGACGGTGTTGGGTTTTTCTGATCCCACGCAGTTTCCCGTCGTACCTGGCTCGGTGACTGTTGGCGAATCTGTTCGCTCTTCGTGGACAAAGACTTCCGAGAAGGTGGTGTGTGAAAGGAAGTACCAGCCACGACGGGGCCCAGCGCCGGGGCGGAGACAAGGCCCCCGGTGCAGGGAAGAAGCGAGACAGGGGAAGGAGTCGAGTTTAGCGTAGCAGCAACGGCCCTGAAACTACAGGGGAGAACAACTACCCCCTTGAACGGGGGGGAAACTAGAAGGCGACCTCGCCGACGGAGGCGACGGAAAAAGAAGCGACGGAGGTGAGCGGATAGTCGAATGGCCTTAATTACATTTTGATTCGTTGTTAAACATTAATGATGATATGCTTCATCGATTTTATTGAAGCATGAATTGAATTTAAATGAAATTTATTAAATAGAGAGTGTAATTTATCGTGTTTTATTAGGAAACATATATGATATTAATCTTTGAGACACTTCGGTGTAACTTGACAATTTAAAATCGAGAATGTTTGGATACAAACGATCTAGCTTATTATTCGTAAGAAGTATTAATTTCCTATAAAATGTGCATTTGGTAAACGATAGAATTGTGATAAATCGTGGAGCGTACGTGAAATAACGGTGACATTTCAATTAACGTCGAATCATAATGTATAAAATGCTTCGAGCGTCACATTACAAAACTCATAATGGTCGATCCTGGCACAATTCATTATTCACTTTTCGCTTATTCACCAAAACACATACATAACTATTGAAACCACGTGAATAAACGGCAAAGTGAAGCCATTGTAATTTTTTTATAAAATTTTGACTCTTATTTCACTTTTATCATTTTGTATTAGATCAGATATAATAGAAAAGAAAATATTAAAAGTAATAATGTAAATAATATTACTGATTCTCTCTGATTTTGAAATTACGATTTATTAAAAAAAGAGAAAGAAAGAGAAGTCTTTTAATTATATAAAAATATATAATATTATAAAATATGCCAATGTTCATAATAATAATTTTCATATAATACTTATATTAATACGAAAATATTCTTATTGACAACAACTGATTTCTATACATTACATCAAATAAAATGCACTGAATGTAATTTGTAAACAAGGTTGTTCAGCATCAATCAAAGATTAGGTTTTTAGCAAGATTAACGAGGCAAAATTACGTTTTCTGCGAAAGCTCCTATCAAGTCACGCATGAAGCGTGGAATATATCCGCACCGCATGCTTGAAACGTTTGGCGATTCGCTAACTACTCTTAATTGTAATTGATGATACAGTAGATTTTATGGCGGCTTGTGCGGTCAATGCAAAAAACACAGATTCCAATATTAACTGCAATTTATCCAGTTTTCTTACAACGGCCCGGTTGCCGGTGGTCCTTTAAGCCTTTAGTCCTGGCGTTCTACAATGCGCCGCAATTCCGTTTTTCTTCTGGTGCGTCAACAAACTTTATCGACGTGCCGATCAAATACTTTCAAGATGTAGTACGTGAGAAATTTCTTTAAAAAAGTTCAGGATATTTCCTTTCATCTTTTAATTGGTCTAAACAAGAAAGCTTCCATAATAGTTTTTTAACACTATTATGTTGATACGTTATAATTTATTAGCTTCACTTTTGTTAAGTGCTTATTACAAATGTATATCGATTTTTCAAAAAAATTTTCCTATACATTTATATTAATTATTTCTATCGAAATTATATATTTTTTTTAACGAAATAATTCATTGATATAAATAACGCATTACACACTTCGAAAATTTAAAAAAAAGCTACTTTTAAGAATTTAAGACAAAACCTATGTCTGTTTTATTGGAAGTCGCATAAATATTTGATTGCAAATTTGATTGAATTCTTATTTCCAATCGGCTTGGGAAAAAATAAACATCAATGACAATTAATGTATGATATTAATGCGTTTTCCTCTGTCCTTCAACTGCTGACATTGCGACATTTCTCTCACTATGTTATTTTTTCCGCCCAAACGTCGGTGTGAAAAAAGGGCTTGGGGTATGACGCCGATAGAATTCTTATCCCTAAAAGCAACGTCGCTGGTTGGCCGTGGGTCCCCCTCGCTCATATTACGTCCCTTCCGTTCACGAATGAAGGGAGGAGGAAGAGGCAGCCAGTACAGGGGCAGGCAGGGGGATCGTCGAGGCAGGAAATGAAGGGAGTAGTCTGGGGTGATAGGAAAATTTGATGGAGGGTGGCAGAGTGACAGGAGGTAGGGGGAGAAGGGGATGGGGAAGAGGAGCGGAGGGCTATCAATGACGCGTTAGAGCACGTCACGCTGCGCAATGCATCTGCCGCCATATGCCGTCATATATATTATCCTGGCGATACGTCAATTCGGCCGCTGATCATTATACTGATTACCGCAGCACGCAAACTACTCCGCATGTGTGGCCGTTCTCATGAGTCTGTTATTAATAAGCACGGTTTAACTTTCGATATCGGGACATCGACGGAAGGTCGGGTGAGACGAACCACTTGTATTCAGGTAACTTTTGTTACACCATGTTGATCGGTCGCTTAAGACATTAATAGGTTTCTATCTCTCTGGAAATAAATTAGCTAGTCGATTAAATAATTAATAATGGGATAAAAAAGGTATGCATAATACTTCCAATAAACGCGTGAAATTATGCGAAATATGTACAGGAAGATTCAGAAGGATATAAAAAAAGTAAAAAGAAAAGGAAGAGGAGACAAGAGGAGAAAAAGCTCGGAGGAATACCAGCCTAAGCCATAAATTTTGATATTATATGCGATGTCTCGGTTTCTAAGAAAAAGGAAAAGGTAGAAGAGGGATAACTTGCAACGTTGACGCAACCAACAATACTCTTATAAGATTTTAACTTTCTTTTTTTGGTCCACAATAACACAAAGTTTCCCGATTTCCTTTGGACAAGCAGGAGTACAAAGGACGAAGTTAATGCAGCAAGCGAACAAGCTTTCACCTATCTCTTGACCTCGCTCTCTTCCTGTTTCACTTCCGTACTATTGCGTTCCAAAATCGATGGGAATAAATTTCGTAAATTCGCTTATTATTAACTAACTGACTGACGAAATAATTAGTAAAAAAAATGTTTGATACTCCATATAGTCAAAGCAGAAATTTAATAAAAAATTTACATTTGAACATATGAAATTTAGATTTACATACTGATGAATATTATTATATATAATGTTGTTATTTTACATCTAATATTATCTTTCTTTCTCTTTAACATTATCTATACACAAATTAAAACATGATCATATTTTTAGCTTCTTGTTTTGATGAAAAATTTAAAATTTATTTTATATTTATTTATATTTATTTTTGTTGTTTGAATGTCTTGCAAAAGAATATCATAAAATGACCTTTTAAAGAGTAATTCTATGTGAAAAACATTATCATGGAAAATTTATCCTAGATAAATTTTCGTTAAAAAATTTTATATCCTATTGTGTGTGTTTTATTTTTTACAATTTATGAGATGAAATAGATGCGATTGAGAAGATGAAAGTAAAAAAAACTATTTTCTAATCATCAAGAAATATTTTTAATACTTTCCGAAGCAAATGTTTGAATCTATGTTCAAAAATTGTCCGGTTATAACGGGTTTGCGGGTCCAAAGTACATTTTTATTCTGGGATAGAGAGTGAGGCGTATAACGCAGCCGACATCCCTTGTTATTTCTCCTATTTTCCGTTGCGATAAATCACGAATGCCGACGGACGGACTAAGGAAGTAGGGCCAACGCAGAGAGAGGGGAATCTCGTTGCCGGACGCAAAACCGAAACCATAGCGGCGGAGAATGTCAACATTCTCGGCAATTTATAGAAGGCAACATTTTAACCCAAAAAATCATTTTTGTAACATAAATTCGATCTCTCTCCTTCTCTCTATAGATTCGAACGAGAAAACTAATCAAGTTGTCAGTTCGCCTCTATTATTATAAACGTCCTTATCAAGTATGATTTATGAAACAATTTTCCAAGCAAATTTTGATTGCCGTAAGAAAGTGTGCGTGAATAGTTATGTGATCGATTTCGTCGCAGCTCGGTTGCTATTCGCCGTAGTGCAATTAGTGTATCATACATCACGCGGATAACAAGACACGGCGCCCTGAAGGCGTCGCGTGGAACGCGCGGAAAAAAAGAGGAGACAGTAGGAACAAAAGAGGGGGACGACATACGGGGGCGAGATGGTAGCGACGTGCCGCTCATCGTCTCGAACGACGTTCTTCACGAACAACTCCTAACTTTTTCTTGAGAAAGGCAGGGGAAGAAGGGAACGGAGGATAAAGTCCCCTCATATCCTTGCTTCCGTCGCTTCATCTCCTTTCTCGATTTCTCTCTACTCTAGTTTCTTCTCGGATGTGCCGTTGTTGCCAGAAAACCCGCACGCCATTCATCTTGCGACATCGGACGAAAATAACACGAATTTAAGAAGCTCACGCTCGTAAACAATAAAGGGGATGTGCACTCCCGTTACATAAGAGCACCGCCCGGAATGAAGAAACTATCTATGTTAGGAAGCCTTATTTCTCTGTTCCAGCGAAACTCAATTAGTTCTCGAACTCAGTTATTAGCGTTATTAGTCGCCATCGTAGAACAAAATGGAAATATTGGAGATATTTACTGCTAGTAACCAGCACAATTGTAATTAGTTTTATTTTACGTAATATGTGAATGAAAAGTGTGGCATGTAATTGAAATCAATAGTGCTAACTTCAAATAAGCTTTAAGACTGATGGTCTAATAAAATTTTGAACTAATATATTTTTGTACTTGTGGCAATAGATTAGAGAAACATAAAAATCAGCAAAAATTACTGTTTATCATTTTTTTCAATGTTTTCACAATGACAGAACTATTATTAAAAACACTATCTACACTGTATGATTCAACAACCTTGCTCTAAAAATTAGCTATTTTTTTCATAGAATTGAGATGCAATTTATTGCATTATATCATGGAAATGAAAATATGAAAATCAAAATATGTAAATCGTCCGAACGTGAATAACGAGAAATGATATTAAATATTTCATCATTTGACACTTGTACGTACAATGATACACATGTGAACCAATTATCATATTCAACGGGAACAAGTGCCTCTTCTGTTCCATTAAAGAAAAGCCAAGTGAAATGTGTGTGGAAGAAGAAATGCGAGAATGTCAACAGATTGAAAAATATAAATGAAGAGATATGGCGAAAGTGCGAGTACTGCCGAGTTAAGAATACATCGGAGCACGTGGCTCAAAAGATCAAGAACTGGTGGAATACACCTGGTGTGTTCTCATGAATTTGTTGTGCCGTTCCTCACGCATCTCTTCTCCCCTCCCGAACTTTACACATGTAGCTAACAATGTTCTGTGTTCGTCGCGTCTGGATCCTGCGCGGGGCGCCGTGTTGAGCTTGTTGGTTATGCTAATGCGTATTCGCACGCATGTGGGCTGTAGGTACCGTGGAAACTCATGCACGGCACAATGCCGTCCCGATTTGTTACTACAAAAGTCACGAAGCGTGACGTAACGGCGCATTAAACACACCGATGTCTCAATAAGTTACGCGATCTCAATTGGCGACCGAAATATAATTCGACAATTATGTTTCTTTAACGAGACGCAATCTGCGTGAAAAGATCGTTGCATTTTTATTTTTAATATATAACTCGCTTGATAAGATTATTATTAAGTACCTCGGATATATGATTATTGTCAATGCAGCATAATGTGTGTGTAAGGTTAATTATAAATAACTAAGACATGACTGGAACTTATCATTATTTTTCTCATTGAATATAAAAAAATATGTCATGAATATAAAAAATTATGACGTAATATCATTATTGACAATTATTTAAAATTTTCGAGAGTTACTTTCAATTTGTATTTCCACAGGAATTAAATACGAAGCTATTAACAAAGTACTTTTAGTCAAGTCTTTTGTAGAGTCCAAAATCCTCAGGGTATTTTCTATTATTAATCGAGTTAATTTGATGCGGTAATGATCGAAATATTTACGTTAGATAGTGCTCCGTAAGAGAATCAGCGTAATAAGTAGGCCGTGGGGAGTCGTAAGGATACTACCAAGTCCTTTCCTCGATTTATACGACCATTTCCAACAATCGAGGCTTCTGGTTACTGTGTGTGTAATGTGTGTAAACTCATGTGTAATTACAAATCACTTTTTCCCCAGGTTGTGCACCAGTCACTTGCCCAGAGTTTTTAGAAAACCTTTCTAAGGATATTAAAATTAGTTTAATATAAAGTATTTTAATTTATTATTGATTTTATATTTCCATTATTGATTTTATTGATTTTATATTTCCAATATATCAATCTACGAAATTTTTAAAGGAATTTACACAAAAATGCGACTGACTCTTCTGCAATTATTTACGGTATTAATTATCGTTAAAATTGATTATGAAATTGATTATAAAAATTGATTACAAAAATATATAAAACACCGTAGTTTCTTTAGAGACTCACCAATGTGTGGCACAAAGAGATTGCACGTATTAACGATCGACCCTCGCGATCAAGGGGCAATTATTTTCCAACTCTTCTGAAATACCGGAACGTATCGATCGGGTCGATCAGCAAGTCAGGAGGAACGTATGGTAGACGTGCGTGCGGTTACGTTAGAGGTCGGCTGTTCGAAGTTCGTCGGCAGGCAGGATATCATCTACGGTACCTCTCGTTCCTCTCGTACAACGTGCAAGAGGGAGCGGCTACGGAACAGCATATAATTATCGGTACCGTAATGGCGATCATAAGTCATGGGCGCTTCTCTCCCTCACCCGGTTCCTTCTCTTCTCTGGTTAGGACTGCGGGTCAGCCTGCGGGTAGAGAACGAATGCGGATGAGAAATGGAGTCGATTGGATAAAGTCATCACTTCGCTCGGACGCAGGCCAACTCCATTTTCTTCGAAAAAAATTTCCACCCTCGTAGGAGCTCCGACAAATCTGGGAATGATTCGAAAGATTTCTATTAATAGATGTTACAAATGAATTATGAAAAAAATTTGCTACTTTATTCTATTGCGTTAAAATAATAATATAATTATTTTTAACGCAATAGAGTTGACTAAACGCTTACTTTCGTCATCTGTTATATTCTTAAAAATTCTTAAATGTATTCTTACAAATTAGAATATCATTTAAAATATCAAAATTAAAACTTCAATTGAAATATCGAATTCCCACATACTTTAAAAAATTTTTATTATTATATGCAGCTTAATTGATTTTATTACTTTTTTATTTTACACGTATGTATGTATCTTGCAAATTAGAATATAATTTCAAATATCAAAATTAAAACTTGGATTGAAATATCGAATTCCCACTTTTTAAACTTTTTATTAGTATATATGTAACTTAATTGATTTTATTACTTTTTTTATTTTACACATATGTACATGCCTTTTGCAATACTCGCGAATAAATTTGCATTAAAAATTAATTATAATCGATTAATATTAACATGAAGGATAAATCGTTCGATTTTTTATAGAATCTAGATGTCTCGCACATAAGGTCAAAAGTGACGGCCATGTTAGTAAGGTCACATTCTTCGTTCCTCGCTCACCAAAATGTCAGCCTCTGGATGTCAGCCGCGGACAATGGCGGGCTGTTCATTGGTCGTCAATGATAAACCCTCGATCTGAACGTGTTGGTCCATACATATACTTCATTCATACGCATACACACATGGTTCGTTATGATACCTGTTCTTAACTGTCCCGTCGAACCGGCCCTTCGATCGCCGGCTGACATTCTTGCGTTTCAAGGGGCTGGGACTTGGTCACGCGTCGATAGTAGTAGGATAAATGAAATCAAAGGGCACACGAGTATAAAGCACACGAGTATAAAGCGCATTTAAATATTTTAAGAAATGTAACATTCTTGTGGTTTTTCTTTTTGCAAAATTTGATTGCAGTTGAAAACAATGATTTTGTTTTAATAGAAAATCTTGCTACGACGAGTTCATACCACGATGCGAAAGAGGGATGGTCGGAAAGGAAATGGGCAAAACTGAAGTAGAAGACCGGAAAGAGTATTGTAGAGGGGATGACTTCGAGTCGGTGGGGAACGTACAAGAATTATGATTTGTCCGCGTAAGTGGAAACGAAAGGGGCCAAGTTGCTTTTCTGACATTCGTATATACTTCTATTTTCGTATCTCTCCGACATTTTTTCTTATCCCTTTCCTTTCCATTTCCTTCATTATTTCTTTCCTTTTCGATTCCACTAACGGAAGCGTACATTTCGCTGCTTCGATTTTCGTTTCCTAATCGCTTTCGTTACTTTCTTCTTACATTCGGCTTACGTTCCGATTTTTATTTTCTCAGGGTTGCACGCATTAAGATAAACATTCAATTCTAACGAAGAAACGAAGCAATACAGTTCATTAATCGAACTTAATTTATAGCGATACATTTCTTTAACATAATTTCTTTGCATCGATATAAGCTCGTGTTACTTTCGCTTTCGTACAAGGCACACAGTTCCTTGATGTGTCACAGCCGGAGGAGGGGTAGGAGGGGGGAGATTGTCCGAAGAGGGATGGAGGAACGACTAGTCAAGGGAAAGAGCCTGTGACACGAGAGGGAAGGCGGGGGTTCGTCACGATGGGTGGGGTTGGTTTCAAAGGGGCTTTCGGGGTGGGGTGCGCTGACAGCTCGACGCTCTCGTCCGTTCCACGCTCGACGGGAGGATACGCTTCTCTGCACACATTCACGTCTACCCGTACACGCGCGCACACACGCACGCGCGATGCTCGCGGAATTGGTTAACGTGGTGGATATTCCGTCGTCGTTCTGTTCCGTTCCCTCTTTTTCTCTCTCTCTCTCTCTCTCATTTTCTCTGTCGGTTTCTCCATTCTCATCTCCCCTCCCCCTGGCACGCGTGCACGTGAACACGCACACGCATAGTTCACGTCTGCTGTTCGCCTCTCCGTGCCGCGTTAGTCACGTTGTGTAGTCTTTCGTTTCTGTCTGTGCTTCTGCGGAGTCGAAGGCCCTGACACACGCCGACTCGTGCGGGCTGCATCGTGCATTCGAGACGTGCGTTTCGTTGTCATCTGTCGCAGCGATCGGGAGCGCCAAGAGTTTCTTCGAGTTCAACGCGGTGAAAGTTCGTCGGGAATCGCAATCGCTGTCGCATCAAAATGCAACTGGATGTGACGATGGTCTATTTTCTTTTTTGTTCGTGTACACGAAAGACCCATCGTTGATTTTGCGCAACACGAACGATATTTTCGCGTGGAAGGGAAGTGAAAGAAGAAAACGCGGCAAATTTGAAACAGTACGATTGTTGCGCCAAGGAATGCAAATGTGACTTCCAACGTGTTTTACAAGTCGAACACACTGAAATCGGTGTACATTAGATTTGTGTGTGCGCGTGTGTGTGTGTGTCACGATGTCGCGACCGATTTACATTTAAGATCATCGGAAAATTTTTGAGAATTACAACCGCACGAGCAGTTTTATTCCAAGATACAACTTTTCGATCATATGCACTGCATATGTAAGAGAGTGAAGAGATGTTAATTAATTACTTTGCAGAAGATCACTTAAGAACGTTTCTTCTCGTCCAGCAAGCCGCATATGTCTGAAAATTATCGACTCGCCTAAATCGATCGCACAATCACGAAGATCGTGGCAACATAAGCGTTTGTTTTGTTAGAAGCCCGTACACTTCCTGGACATTTCGGTCGGCCAACCACGCCGTTCCAGAACACGCCGCGCAGTTGGCCGGTCCGTTATATCAGTGTGTACACCAGGACTAATTACCGTCGTCACGCGGCTGTATCGCGATGTGAATCACCTAAATGCTGACGCAAAATTCGCTCGGCGATTCCTAGATTCCTTGATCCTCGCGTTGCTCGCGATACGAAAGCGTGACGAGAGACACAGACAAATTGACACCTGTGTACACGTAATTGGCACCGTTTGCACAGTCTGCCGACAGCCGCCTGTCGGCTTTTCGCCGGTTGACAACGGCGCGGAAACCGATAAGGACGCTCCGGCGTCACGACGATTGCATCCGGCGCGCGTAATTGCTGGCCTGCTTGTTACGCTTGCTGCCAGTAATGTTAATTAGCTGATAGCTGGCGCGGGAAGAAGCTTGCCGCGCGCGCGGGAGTATGGCACATCGGATGGCAATGATGTGTGTGTGAGTCGCAGATGCGTGAATCGACGATCTTAGCCGCGAGAAGTCGATGCGAAGACGGATCATGTGGAGAAAGGTATGTTTGCTTCATGCGTTATATAGCCAGTTGCTCGTGAAAGATCGCGAAACGAGATCGCTACAAAAGTCCACTTGACTGCCACGACTACTTGACTGTTTAATAAGCTACGCTTGGCTGTGCTTTGATCATTCTTCAACAATTGAAGGATGGACTCTTACGAGTGGTTTATCGATCAGTCAATATAGTGCTCAATGGACCATTCCTGACACTTTAATTTACATTTCAACCTTCGAATATATCTCTCAAACAAGTATAGTCGCTTTACGTTTACTTACATTAGACGGTTAACATTTGGGACATGAAAATTAATGTACCAATAAATGCCTCTGTATTATCGTGGATTAAGATCTTAAACTACGGATGCTCCAGATCCGGAAACCGATTTTATAAGTGGAGGCGGAAGAACGCACCCAGGTAGGACTCGTAGGAACATGGCAGGTCACTTAGTTACCTGAAGAGATAAGAGAGTCATCTCGTATAATAGTCGACCTGGTCCGGCTTTCCGGTTTTTCATTTTGTCACGCATGCGATCCTCTCATCGTTCTATCAGGGAGCATGATGACGATCAAAATGAACATATTCGACAATATGAAGCTAGATAATCTCAATTGTATTATAAACAAAATCATTAATCGAAAAATTTTAAGTGTCGCTAAATGGCTATTATTACGACGATTGATGTAATAACATATGTAAAATACATTTCGATGTAAGGACCCTAGGAATAATGAGCCACGAACCCTCCTATTTGACGAGGGTCACCGACAAAGGATTAATCTTATCGTAGATAATCATCTCTCATTGTAATAAGAAAGGCTCGTACACACGATTACGAAGAATTAGGTAACAAGATTATTTCCCTTTTCTACACCTAGTTTTCTCATATATAATACCAAATGTAATGAGCAAAATCATGTTGTTTATTATACTAAAATTTTTAAAATTCTTTTTATCTTTATACTAATTTTTCTTTTGAATCCACGGATATAATTTATTATTACACTTGCTCCTTATTTATTCAAAATATTTTTTTGCTTATTAACTTTTTTAATTCAAATCTATGTCAAATGAATAAAATGTGAATCCGCGTATTTCGTTGTGGTTTCTATTTTTATCGCGTTTTGAAAATATGTTAGGATGTTATTTCCTTTTCTGAGAATTAAGCTCCATATATTTATCCTGTCTACCTTCCAGATAGCGAGTATAAAATCCTATAGTATAGAGGGATGATTCGCGACACCGCGACGCGACGGGAACGAAAGACGCTTCGCTGCGTTTCTGATTTACTGGCTGCGCAGGTATGAGGTTAGCGACATATAGTGTAAAAGAGAAGCTTGGTACAAGCGTGAAGAGCAGAAAGCAAAAGGGGTAATCCCATACGGATGGATGCGTTGGTATCATATGGTTTGATATAAAGAAAAAACGGTTGTACTATCTCGTTCTTGCTATTTTTACTTATAATTGTTCGTCATATATATTTTACAATATTAATTTATAATAATGTATAATATTAATTTATAATAATTTATAATAATGTTGCTTAAATGTATAAATATTCTAATTCTCTCTACTAAAACACTGTAAGCTAAAACACTGAAATCAATCTTTCTACAATTCTAAAACTAGCGCTTTATTGATAAAAACTAAATTGCAATCACATTATAAGTTATTAAAATAAATGTCGAAAGCTCTGACTAAAAAGTAAATATAAATATTCTATTTATTAATTTAAATAATTTTTAATCAATATGAAACAAATATATGATTTATTATGTTATTTTAAAATAAGAGCATATTATATTATATTTTTAGGAGTAACACTGTTCCAGTATATCCAAAATCCAACAAATTTTTCTTTCGTGTCCTTTGATCTTTGCTCTTCCCTCAAAGCTTTTGCTTTGAAGCACGTAACGCATATGTCAATGACGCATAATATATAAGTAAATCAAAATTAACGATGATTCTCGGGACGAAAGGGTCGAACAGGGCTACACGTGGATCATTGAATTACTTTGGGTGCAAAATGATAGACGTTACGCGATACGAATGATGTTTCTAATGACGCCATGCGGTATTTTCAAGCGTGATAAATCACAGCGGCGGCTCGTAAACCATAAGGGAGTCGATATGTGTATCAATGTGGGCTGAAGCGCGATGATGAAGGGGGTACGGAAACGGGAAGAGTCGGTGCCCACGCTAACGTTATACTGCGGTATGAATGGAACGCTTTTGCGGAGGCTGCCTTATAGAAGGTGGTTAGCGAAGATATTTATTACCCTTTGAACGGTTATCGGCACGCCGTACAGCATTCCATTGTGAAAAATTGTCAGCGCTTTCACGGGCGCAAACCATATTCTTTTCGCTTCCCGTTTCTTTTTAAAGCTCGAGGCGAGGATGGTATTCTATACAATCGCGTCAGAGATATGTGATAAGTCTTCAACTTGCACGTTATTTCCGAAAAAGATATTTTTAAAATGTCATGAAAAAATTATGTTCAAGCAAATGCAAACATTTGACGATGAGCCAAAAATAATCCTGAGAAAATTTCTATTTTGGTCAACCAATAAATCAATTTATAAATTACTTATTGATGTTAATATTTATGAATTACTTATTGACACTGATAATTTGGTCCATTTAATTGCAAGATCGACTGCGCACGTTTAAATTTGTTTATTTTCAATTGCCGTGCGAAAATCAAATTGCCCGGCATCACATATATATTGACCTTTGCTGCTCAGGGAGCAGCGATTATCTCCCACGGTCTTCCGATTTAATTAAGCACGAGCTTTAGCTTCGCCCTTAACTTTTGATATTAGGCCCGCGGCGTATCTACCGGATCGGTCGAGTAGACCCGAACTCTCGCCCACATACGCATACGGCACACATATATCGCGTGCGCATCTTTGCGACTTGAAGTAAATCGGTATGGGCAATCTCGTTCCCAAACTCCGAGACTCTAGTAGGGTGAGCCACCCTTTGTTCGCGGCGTCGGATCTACCGGGCTTTCAGGCACCCCGCCATCCGGCAATCCTCCGTCGCTGAGCGTCGCGACGCTCCCTACCACCCATTGCTCTATCCTTCCCACTCTCTGCGCGTTCGTCCCTACCCTTCTTGCCGTTCGCTCGAGGGTGTCTGCCACGGCCTTTGTGCTCTTGTCAACTTGTCAAACTACCCCTACCCCGCGGAGTCCCCGTCCCCGATAGCATCCAATACCATGTCCGTACCGCCGGCCCCTCTACACCTCCGGCCAAATCCTCGCTCTCACCCTCTTAGGACGGCCACCCCACCCGATGCTTTCTTTTTTCTCTTTCTGTCTCCTTGCTTGTTTTTCTTTGCCTGCCGTTTGATTTTTGCGTTCGAGACATCGACCATGCGAGGTACGAGCAGCTGCAATTTCCGCCTTTCAAGGCGTTCTCCACAACAGTTTCTCCCAACAATCGCAGCGAGTTTTTACTCACAAGCTGCGAAGCGTCCACTCATACAGATGTGAATAGCATATACAAATCTCTATTTCTACATCTCTGTCTTTCGAACGAACAGTGTCTTTTTTAATAATCGTTAACATTTATATAAGTAGATCGTTTAGGAACAACGACATGTATGACGTTACAATTTCATGAATTACATGAAAAAGTTCTCGAGTTTGGCGCGTTAATGCATAAACACGATAGTTCTAATCTTCTACATACATATGATAATCGCAAGTACTTACTAATAGCCATTATCATCAGTAATTATACGCTTATGAAGATCCACAGTGCAATTTCTAAACAACCTGATTATGTTTCCTACGCGGATGTACGGTATCTATGGTGTGATCAAGATTTGTGATGAGAGTCAGCTTCTTATTTCCTAATTGTATAATATTTATGCACTTCTATTTTTATCTCATCGCGAGAAATGTGCAAGGACGAAAGCAGATACACCTGAAAGCCTAAACATTTCACTTGTAATGATCATTATTATCATATCGCAAAATCTGTATAATACTGCAATAATTATAGCGTTACATTTTACAGACTGATAGACAAATGTAATCTATATACCGAGATTTTTGCAGCTCTCTCTCATATTCTCTTATCTTTCTTCATTACATTTCTCTACTGTATTTATGTAAGCAATTATATCACAACAATGATTTTTAAAGTTTGGATATTGTTATTTTCCAATTTAAAGAGACTCTAAATCTTCCTTATACAAAATTTTTCATATGTGTGTAATTGTGTGCAAGAATTTTGTGAAGAATTTTATTTTAATGAATTTTAGTAGATTTCGACTCGAATAATTTATAGAATTAAATAAAAGTCGTTTCAGCTAATTTTTTCCATCTCAAAGTTCATTAATTTCGATTCGTTGTCGCGCCGACGATTTTAATTCGAAAGTACGTCGCTTATTTTCTCGGCTCGCAGCTGTAATATAAATTACCTCGAGATAATTTCAAAGTTGTGCCGACAGCGTCGGATACCGTGGCCGACGATGCCAAAATTTTTCAGTAGACACGGTCAACTCCCATGCTACTGTTTATTTTGACATTCCAACATTCTAGCTGTATACGTGCCATATAATTTATTTCTGCGCTCATCATCTCATATATATTCTTAGTTCGCATATCTACACGTATCATCTTAACTCAACATTCTCCAATAGTATCATAAATTGTCCCAAGAAATAGCTTGACGCGTCTTATTACGTGAAAAGAAAAACCAGGTTAAACGTTTATTAAAATTTATAATCAATTAAAAATGAGAAAGTGTATAACATTTATATAAAAATAATATTAATAAGCTATACTAAGATCTTGGCTAGGACTAAATATGACGAAATTATATTCTAGAGTTTGTTATTTAAAATTTATAATGTTCGTTTCGTGTCCGCTCGCTTTCTACTATATATAATATATTTCACTTCGATTACGAGTGTAAAGTGTTCCACGTGCAGATCGTAATCCCTCAATAATTGCCGGTCTTTCAACAATAGGTGTACCTTACTTTAAACGATGTTCTAATAGTTTCTGGTGTGAATGGGATTTAAAGGATGTGCAAGGCATTGCCGAAATTTCTGACGCGCCATGTACAAGTTGTCTGTGTTGAGAGCAGAGGAGACATACGGTGAACAAAACTTCAACCCAGGATGTATTCGCGCAACGTCTTGAACGTGCGAGTGTGTTGGTTGATTTATAGGGTGACGTCAAAACTTTGTACTCTCCGCCGTGTCTCGGCGGTCTTATAGATACCCCCTCGCGCTTGCGACGAAATAAAGGCTCGGCTTCGTAATTTCGAGTTCGCTGTCGCTATTGTGCATAGAGGCGTATCTAGTGTGTGTGTGTGTATATATATATATATATATATATATATTTTACATATACATATACATGCATATATGTTTCGTCTCGAAAGAGGGGGAAGATAATTTATGTTGTGAAAAATTACAGTTAATGATTCTGAGAATTAGACTTTTCTGCGGCCGTATTTATGCAAACTCTTTGTTATCTTATCTTCTGATATAATATAATACATAAAACCGTGTACAAAAGGTTCCCTTGGTGTTATGTAGTCACGTGCAGCTCTCGTCTCATCGGTCACCCACATACGCATAAATTATGAATTATCCGTGCGTCTACTTTTCCCATGTTGTCCCTCCGGAAAGTAACTAGTTTGCATCATGAATCTTGATTATCTAATTTAAATCAGGGGAAAGTATGATGTCGCGATAAGTGAAAATAATCTATATATTGTATCTATATTATATCTATATAAAATAAATTGCAACGGTCGCTCCCAAGATAACCGTCGCAATTTATGACGTAAAGAAATATTTAATATATATTTGTTTTTTATTCAAAGTGATTAATTTGTTAGTATTTTAAATAATAACTGAAAAAATATTAAATTTTGAACAAGTACCTAATTTCTTAAATTGAAGACAATTCTTCCTCAGTTCTCTTCTTTAAAAGATCAATTGAAATACTTAGGTCAATCTATATGTTATTTGAATAATTTAATATTAAAATCACATAGCACTAAAATCATCAAAACTTCTAATATATAAACTTCTAATATAACATAAATTTATAATATGTAACACGGAAAAAAATAACTACTATAGTAAAATTATTTGTAAAATATGGACAGCTAACTATTATTTGCAGCGAGAGCTATAATTTTGCAATAGCAAAACCTTTGTCAATTTTAACAAAAGGTTTTGCTAAAGTATTGACAAAGTTTTGCTGCTATTGCAAAATTATAGCTCTCGCTGCAAATAATAGTTAGCTGTCCATATTTTACAAATTTTGCTATAGTAATCTTTTTTCCGTGAAAATTAACTTATGACTAATATTAAGCTAAATCTTTTGTGTTAAATGCAAGATTGCGAGTCATTTCGAAATTTAATTTAGTTCCGTCATATGAACACATGATTACAGTTACGTTTCGCTTGACGAAACTTTTACGAAGTTCTTTTGAAGAACTTTTACCACCTTGCGATAGCATCTGGTTATGAGATTAATTCAACCTGCGTTGGACCTACCGTTAATTAAGTGAAATCTGGAGTGATTAACCCTCGACTTCTTCTGACTCAGCATGTCTCAAATCAGGAACATTTACAGGCTCTAGAATGACACTCCTTTTGCGCGACAGTGTATCGGTAACAATCTGTTCCCATTCGGGAGAATCGTAGAACCGTTAACGATCTCATTTCTAGTTTGTACTAAAAAGCGTGTCGCAAGATAATCTTGCAAAATTAATGTTTGTACGAAATTGTGCGTATTTTTTTTTAAATCTCTACGTTCAAAACAGTGACATCACTAGAGATTTCACATAACGAAAGTGATCTCGAAAATAGAGGAATTTTCGTCCATCTTCAGCGCACCAGTTTTAACGTAACAATTGACCATTGTCCCTTTTAGACGAGAACTAAATCTTGAGACCCAAAAGAGAAAGTTGAGCAGCCTGCTGAATTCCAGCAAACGGACAAAAAATATTTTTATACCATAAAATGCGAAAGTGCGAAATTGCATAATGGGACTGCTTCGGTATTTACGATACCTATCGACAAAAGTTGTTTAGATGAATTGGAATCCTTGGAGAGAGATTCCAGTAGAAGACCAGAGAGATTCTAGTTAGAGAGGATGTCGAGTATCCCTCGGAGAAAAAGTCACGCAAAATTGCGAAAGTGTATTTTAACAGTATTTCAGCGTTTTTAACAGTGTTCCGATTTTTACGTTTTATCGTTTTTCGTCATATTATTAAATGATAGATAAAGAAACAAGAAGGTATTTTTATTTATTATGAATTAATTATTTAACAATTTAATGTTATTGATACAGAAATATTGTAGATTTTTTCGAGTCTCTTTTACTTATGGATTCTTCGACAAATTATGATAAATAATTCTCTAAGAGAAATATTAAATTCAATCATTTAAAAATGATAACTTCTAAAGTATAACGCGTAATAAAAGTTTCTTTTATGATTTATTTAATTAATTAATCAATTAATTAATTTTATCCCGATTTATTGACAAGTAAATTACGTTAAAGCTACAATATATATATATATATATATATATATATATATATATATATACATTCACTTTCAGCGTGGCACTTTTAGCGTGACACTTGAAGCGTGTATTATGCTGTCGTTTAAACCGGAATACAATAATAGTTATATGCATATTTATGGAGAATTTATGTAATATTTGTGTAGTGATTTTTCTCTCCTATGTAATCTACAAACATTTGCAATTTTATTCAATGTGAATCTGATCTTTTTAGATTATAGAATATGTTAATTACTAATTGCTTTCAATAAGTTAATAAATTCCATGTAATTAAAACAGCACTATGTCATTAAACACAGTTAACCAAGTTATCGAAGCTTGTTTATCACACCTCTTGCATTCTTAAATTATTCGCTTATGTCCGTCTTCATGTGCACATATGTAACTTCGCATATAGATGTAATTAATGCAACATCACGTGAACGACACTATATTTATATGGAAATTAAAATTTCAACAAAATGAAAATATTTATTCTGTAGAATATGGCAGTACACACACATCACATTATATTTATACATTAAATAATGCGCCATTAATGTAAAATCAAAACTTACTTTAAATGTATTTTCAAAGCGATCCTCACGCTCAACATATACCAGTGAATGCAATATGACTGTAATATGTGATAAAGTGTTGACTAAATAGTGTTGATTAAAATTATCTAAAATCATAGACGGCACTTTCAGCGCGTATTATGCTATCGTTTAAACAGGAAGTGATCTTTTATTCATTTTATTCGTCGAATGTATTTCTATTTGTATCGATATTAACATGGATACAGGAATATGATCACTTGACTGTTGAAAATGTGACAAACGCTTCTAACGGTTTCCACATGAAATTTGACAAATTATCATACGAACACGTTTCTTAAATTTATATGTATGGTCAATTAGCTATTGTCATTAAAATTAATGGCTGTATAACAATTGTGGGGACTTAGTTAGTCTCTTCGTTCCACTGCTTAAGTCCCAAATAGATGGACTTTACTTAAGAAAAATAGACGTTTCTATAGATTTTCAATGTATGCGTATTTTCTTGTTGTGATTTTTTTTTACATTTTTTACATTTTGTATTAACCCTAGAACCCTAAACACGAGTAAATTTTACCCAGCACATTTTCATTTGCTCATAACTTCCGGAAAAATGATTCAATGCTTCAAATGCTCGATTGAAAAAAGTTATAATAAAGAAATGAAAAAAATTTTTCAGAATTTACTTTTCTCGATTTGTCTTGATAAATTTTAAAGTTTTAGGCTTAAAAAGCCAAAAATTAATTTTTATTTACTTTTAAGATTAACTGATAAAATCTGAATCGATTATAACGATATACTTATTTATTAATTTTATCCCACATTCGTGAAAATCAAATCATCAATTTTAACGAATTATTGAAAACGCATCATTACATTTTATATTTTATATTTCAGAAATATACAGGGTGTCTGAAACATTTTGGAAAAGCCGAAGAGTGCAGATAGAATAGGCCAAAATAGAAGGATTGTCACGTATTATTTTGTAATTTTTGCAATATTTATTTCGTAATTAATTATAACGTACAAGCCAATAAGTGCACGGGAAACCGGTAGGCGGGACTCTATAGAGATGTCATATGAAAGATGGGTGTCGATGTAAAAGAAAAATGGCTTACTTCTTAGCAACGAGTAACAACTGTATAACAACTGATTTTGAGAGGCGGAGTTACGAGCGCCGTATGACAGCGCCGTGACTTTATGACGTGAAATTATCACGTGGCGAATAAATGAGCAGGCGCTATCATTTCCTCACCACCTTGTGGTAGATAGCATGGTGCGTTTTTTTTATAGTGGTATCCCCAGTAGGCCTAATCCACTCTCATTATTTAAAATTGTTCAAAGTGCCGTCCTCTCTCTCGTAGACAGAGTTCGGCCCTTCGAATATCGCGCGTAGCGTTATACGCCATTTCTGGCGTAATGGTATCGAAGGCCGCAACAATAGTTTCACATACCTCGTTTTCTCTACGCCGGTGTTCTACCAGATTTTTTATATGCCCCCCACACAAAAAATCTAAGATGTTTAAGTCTGGTGACCGTGCCGGCCAGGTGATCGGACCGCCACGGCTCATACACCTACCTGGATAATGCGCGTCTAGAAAATCGCGTACCTGTCGGCAGAAGTGTGCAGGAGTTCCGTCGTGCTGGAAAATCAGCTGTGTCTGCATATGAAGAAGCACATCGGCGAGAAGCACATCGGCGAGAAGCACTGACAACTCGTTGCTTATAAAATCCGCGTATATTTCGCCATTCAAACGCGGCGGGAGAAGATACGGACCGATAGTACACGCACACGCTGATAATGGTACGGGTGCAAAGCGTTTACACGTAAAGTGCAATGCACCGCGTACCGCGAGAGTTCCAGGTCGCGCGCTGCGCGACGCACGCTCGTCCCCGGGTCTTCCTCGAATCTGTCGAGGATCCTCTCCTCGTCTCGAACGCACTAGATAACGCACTAATAACGCACTAGACCACCAGCTGGTCCACGGTTGTGCACCAAACACCCACTTTCATGTAACTTTTGCACTGCACTTAAGATAACACGTCCCGACGGATATCGTGCACGTGCGAGGAATCGATCCGCGTAAATACGAGCTGCGAGATGCGCATTTTCGCCCGCTAGCCCAAAGACAATTATCGTGTCCGTGTACTTCTGTGGAGTAAATCTCATTTTTGTTGCAAATAAGCACCACGCGCATGCAAATATTTCACGCGACTGCAGACGTCGTGTCCGTCGGATACACGCAGCGGATGAAAAAGGAGATAGCGATCATAGACAAAAGATGATCGCTTATGATCGCTGTTTGTCTGATCCGACGGACACGACGTCTGCAGTCGCGTGAAATATTTGCATGCGCGTGGTGCTCATTTGCAACAAAAATGAGATTTACTCCACAGAAGTACACGGACACGATAATTGTCTTTGGGCTAGCGGGCGAAAATGCGCATCTCGCAGCTCGTATTTACGCGGATCGATTCCTCGCACGTGCACGATATCCGTCGGGACGTGTTATCTTAAGTGCAGTGCAAAAGTTACATGAAAGTGGGTGTTTGGTGCACAACCGTGGACCAGCTGGTGGTCTAGTGCGTTATTAGTGCGTTATCTAGTGCGTTCGAGACGAGGAGAGGATCCTCGACAGATTCGAGGAAGACCCGGGGACGAGCGTGCGTCGCGCAGCGCGCGACCTGGAACTCTCGCGGTACGCGGTGCATTGCACTTTACGTGTAAACGCTTTGCACCCGTACCATTATCAGCGTGTGCGTGTACTATCGGTCCGTATCTTCTCCCGCCGCGTTTGAATGGCGAAATATACGCGGATTTTATAAGCAACGAGTTGTCAGTGCTTCTCGCCGATGTGCTTCTCGCCGATGTGCTTCTTCATATGCAGACACAGCTGATTTTCCAGCACGACGGAACTCCTGCACACTTCTGCCGACAGGTACGCGATTTTCTAGACGCGCATTATCCAGGTAGGTGTATGAGCCGTGGCGGTCCGATCACCTGGCCGGCACGGTCACCAGACTTAAACATCTTAGATTTTTTGTGTGGGGGGCATATAAAAAATCTGGTAGAACACCGGCGTAGAGAAAACGAGGTATGTGAAACTATTGTTGCGGCCTTCGATACCATTACGCCAGAAATGGCGTATAACGCTACGCGCGATATTCGAAGGGCCGAACTCTGTCTACGAGAGAGAGGACGGCACTTTGAACAATTTTAAATAATGAGAGTGGATTAGGCCTACTGGGGATACCACTATAAAAAAAACGCACCATGCTATCTACCACAAGGTGGTGAGGAAATGATAGCGCCTGCTCATTTATTCGCCACGTGATAATTTCACGTCATAAAGTCACGGCGCTGTCATACGGCGCTCGTAACTCCGCCTCTCAAAATCAGTTGTTATACAGTTGTTACTCGTTGCTAAGAAGTAAGCCATTTTTCTTTTACATCGACACCCATCTTTCATGTGACATCTCTATAGAGTCCCGCCTACCGGTTTCCCGTGCACTCATTGGCTTGTACGTTATAATTAATTACGAAATAAATATTGTAAAAATTACAAAATAATACGTGACAATCCTTCTATTTTGACCTATTCTATCTGCACTCTTCGGCTTTTCCAAAATGTTTCAGACACCCTGTATATATCTAATGTTGAGAACCATTATTAAATAATATCGTCACGATGTTTTGCCACTCGAGAATTTCGCGATAGTAACATTTAAATAACAATTTTATTTACGAACGCAGATAGCCGTTACACGATACTAAATGACAGTTATGAGGTTCTTATCGAAATCTCATAATTCGGAAGAAAGAGCTTACGTAACACCCACACAGCTGGAATTCGTAGTGAACGATGTATTGTCACCATCCTCGCTCTCGCGTTCAGCTGACGTTATCGGTGTTACGGATGGATCGCGCGCTCGCGCCCGGTAGAGACAGAGAACGGCATAAACGATCGACCGGGCGGTCGGCTGACCGGCCGGCTTTTCAGTGGCCTTGCAAACTGGTTCTCTGCAGCCCGACTCGATTATGCTAATCGCACATACGTGTTAGCATTCGACCGATCCGCTCACATACCTACACATACACACACGCGCGCGCGTGGCCCGGTGTTATCGTTATACTGTGTCCTTACGCACACAATCGCAGGAGCACGCATACGGTGTCGCGTATACGGTTAACGTTAAGAACCAGGATACCGATGTCGCCCGGGTGTATGTGTGCCGGAATCCTTGATCGCGAACACCTTTTAATACCGCCTCGACCTCCCGCCAACCAGGCATTCTCTAATGCGCGTAACGGTATCTCCGAGGTGTTCCGTCGTGATCGCATTTCTTGCTAAATCTAGCGTGGCCGTTTGTCGGCACATTTCTCCCACATTTCTTCACACACTTATTTATTATTCAGTAGTCGAGAAAAAACTGACACTACTGGACGATTTGCAAAATTCAGCTTTGAGACTCGTGTGCGAGAATGAAATCTGTGGATTCTTCATTTGATATTTAATTAATAACATAATTAATATATTGCATTTTAGAACAATGCGAAACGAAACGCTAACCGATCTAATTAAATCGTTCTTTTATCATTAATTCGTAATTCTCAACATTATTAAAAGTTATGATATATGTATAATAACGCGTTAAAATGTAAATTCACATTGCACAATGGTCACCTAGCCCAGACAGGTTTAATGTCCGACAACTTCCGCCAAAGTGAATAAATTATATGATAGCAATATCGAATGCATATAATAAATTCGATTATGGTATAATATACAGTTAAAACAATACTGTTATCCTGTTTTTGTAGAATGGATCATTTTACATAACAAAGTGCTCGTGATATCTTATGAATATGCATCAGTTTTTATTCAATAACTTTGCATGAATCGTCTTGTATCTTTGCCAGTTAGTAGTTCTCTCTCTCTCTCTCTCCCTTTCTTTCGCTTTCTCGTCCTAAATTATATGTTATATATAATGATAGCTATTACTATGTATCGCTTCGCGCCTATTTTATGTAATTGCTTGTGTGTGGGTCATATTAAGTCAACCATCATATTAACACATTATTCGTAGAATAAATAGATAATCGTGATATTAGCTATAAAAGTTGATCTTAATGATTTATAGCCATTGTTAATTATAATAAGTGTTATTTAATGCCTATTACTAATATATACACTTCTAATTTACATTTTACTTGTTAAATATGCATCGACTTTTAGTCTATCTTCTTGCGTCTCAAAGTATCATAGTATGCCACTTAAGTGTAAAGAGAGATGAGTGTGAGAGGAGCGTGAGAAGGGACCTTATCTTATACGCACTAAGTATTACATAGTACAAGGTCAGGCGCTCGTAACTTTTTAATATAACTCCGCTGCTGTACGTGGCATCAGAAACACGTTTAGTTTACAACGCGTTTAGTTTACGACTGTTTTACGAGGTGCGGACGACCGACACGAGCCGCGAGTTCCATAACTGTCAAATCCAAGTGCCATTTATGACTCAATCTTTAGGGATACGGCTGCTGCCAGCAACGATGTTGTTTATTTTATCCAGCCGTTTTATCTACATCAACCGGTGATACACAACCAGATTGCTTAACCCTTTTTTCTTATCTTTCTTATATCGTCTTATGTATAATAAAAACGACATTAAGTATCAATTTTCTTTTATATTCGATTTATATTTATTCAAACAAGATTTATTTTTTCTACTTTCTTAAAATCGATAGTGTGTAAACATAACTAAGAAAAACAAAAAGTCAAAATATCAATTTGATGTCATTTGACGTCATATTGATCGAATCACGATCAAAACATTGACATTTTTTAATCATAATTTGATCAGTATGACATTATTTTGACTTTCTGTTCTCCTTGGGTATAATGCAAGTGCTCGTTTCTTCCGGGATGAACCGGTTGTGAGGACACAATCGGCACTTCACGTTTTCTCTTAATTACCTCGAGATAGTAGATAAAATATTGTGGGACAAAGAAACTCCTATCCAGAGGCCATTTTGCTAACTAGAGGCCATCGTAGTTATATGACGTCACTTCTATATCCAACCATGGCGTCACATGACGCTCCACCCTGTTTTCAATCACCTTGGCCCCGAACCCACCCAGCTGTCAGACATGCTCCACCCCGTTTTTTCCTCTTCTTCCGTACTATCGCTATCGCCATCTGTCGACAATATTATACACTTCTTAGATCCTTAAATAATCAGTTGGTTTATGATCTTTCCGGTCGATGTCACCACTAAATGAGGCTTAAAATACTTATCTAGCATATCTTGGATTTGGCACAATCAACATACCGTACCTCATTAGAAGGAAGAATAACTGTTCTACAAATAATATGACATTATCTTCCTTTCACATTTGTTTCACTCTAAATTTAAAACAATTTGGCAAAATTTTGAATTTTCATAGAATAGTTCGAGAATCAACTCGAACGATAACTGATTCTGCAAACCTCGCTGCTATTAAATTAAAGAGATGCAAGGGAAAAAGGGGTGCAAAGCTGCGAAAAATACGCTGTCCACGTCAATAGGATTCAGATACTTGCACTTCAGAGGAAGATACATAAAGGGGAATTTACGGGGCGGGAATTGAGTTCAAATCCTGCGAGAGGTTGAATTTATACGCGCGGGACGAGGAGGAAGAGGGTGCTGGGGAAGGGGGTGGCGAGCGCGTGGAATCGCTATCGGCGGCCATTCATCAATCCGTGGAATCAATACGCTGGAATTAATGAAAGCGCCGCGCGAACAGCAAGCTAGCGGCCGGAATGTTAATCGCGATCGTCCCGCGTCCGACCCGTTCTCATGTACAGCAAACTCCCAAGGGCCGCACCTCTCACCCTCTCTCGTACCCTTTACCCTGCTATGCTGCCCGTTGCACATTCGAACGCGCTCCTAACTCCGTGTTTAGCGCCACCCATACTGTCACGCCACCCGCAACAATACACAATATGTACATTCGCATGTATATTTTCATTTATTTCTTCGAACGAGACAAATTTTTCTCGGTGTAAAAGCCAAATGTATTATTGGTTTTAAACAGCCATGTTTTTTTTTATCAATCATTTGTATTTTAAATTTTATTTTGCTTTATATTTAAAGAATCATAACGAAATTCTCACTTCACAAGAAAATGGTATATGTAATTTTATAGAAATTTTTTTTAACTAGAAACTTTTAGTTCTCTGTTTTTATTTAGTCTCTATTTTGAAATTTAAAAAAAGAACTTTAAGAAACTGAAGGATTAGAAAATTGAAGTAATTTCTATTTGTAAAAGTTATACGATGATATCAAATATGGTCGGTATAGAAGGTTTCGATCTCGAATCTCCAGATCAAAACGTAAAAGGCAAAAACCCGTCGCAATTCAGTCGATAAGAAAGTAATGTATTGTTATTGTTTTGTTAATAATGATGATTCTTCTGTCACACACAATTAATATTTCTTTGAATTAAAATGAAAGAAAAAATATTAAATTCATATTATTTAGAATATTAATTTCATTTTTGAGAAGTATAAAAAATGTGGACAAAATTTTTAATTGCTCTACATTAAACATAATATATGTAATATATATATATATATATAATATATGTATATATTTGTATATAATATATGTATATAATATATGTATAAATAAAAAATAGAATCAGTCATATATTATTAATCGCTATATTTATCATTTAATTTTAGTATTAATATTTGAGCAATTTTTCTTAATATTTTTATTTCTTGTAAAGAATGTATTTAATTAAATATTATGTATTTATATTTTCATTATTCTTTTTGATATTTTAAATTAAATACGGTTTAATAATACATCTTATGTAATTTTTAAATAAATATTAATGACAGTATACTTTTTTAAATATTAAGTGTATGGTATAATAAATGTAGTAAGTTTACAGAATGTTTAAATTAAATGTGTTTGTTTTTATGAACATAAAGCTATGTGAAGTTATAAAAACTTAAAATTTTTCAAAATTTAATTTTGTTATGATTTGTTTAAATGAAAGTATTTACTTAGAAAGATGAACAAGGGAAACTAAAGTCGGTTACTATTCTTATATTCACTTTTGTATTTATAATTAAATTGCAAACACATATTCGGTTAGATACAAAAGATCTGTGTACGACTTATACTACTAATTTCATACGCATCGGAAACTTTACAAAGCTTCCGAAAAAAGATTGATTTGAGGAGAAAAGGTTTTAGTGGGAAGTGGCCATGCTGCCTAATGGATGGAAATTTTTCCAAATTTAACGATCGCTTAGCCCGCCCACACAGAACACTGTAATAAGTTTGGCGTCTGTGCAATGGCCGTCACCGTGACGAGCACATGTGTAACTCGCCTTCTGTCATTTACGAGCTAAACTTTGCTCAGTTCATTCAGTTCGCTTGACAAGGATCATGCAAAGTTTCAGTTGCGTCTGCGATGCTATATGTTCAAATATCGCAAAACCTTCAAATAATGGTATTTATTTGAAAAAGTTTTCTCGCTAATTATAAAATTCGTGGCAATTGCGAACCATTGCCAATTTTATTATTTAATAATTTATTAGTTTTTTTTAAAATAATGTTGTAATAATTTGATATAATATTACTTTATTTTCTACTATTTACACACATTAAAGAACTTTACGTTATGATACACGTGAGGGAAGCATAATTAATGTTGTAATATTGTACATATAACGTGTGTATATACATGTAATATAACACATAATTTTCTTTGTGTTACAGGTGCGGCGTAATTTTGATTATAGGGTGGACCGGGGAACAAAACGGGTCTGGAGTGGCTTGGCGCTTTGAACGAAGGTGTCACACCGGGGAAGACGAACTTTGATTACTATCTTCCGCTACCACCTTGTGTATACGTGATATACTTACCCCCTTTCTCCACTTGCTAATTAAAAAAGGTTCTGTAGTGCTCCAGTTTATGATTTTATTCACTTTTGGTAGTGAGCTCAGTGTGATAAAAAGTCAAATGATGTACATGTGATCCAAAATGATGGTAATTTGATATATATATATATGTATATATGTGTGCGTGCTTGTGCTGCTCAAGAGTGCGTGAGATGACAAGGATCGAGTGAGAAAAAAAAAAAAAAGGTTCGCGAAGAAATGCAATTTCGAAGTGATAAATCTATATCTATGTAAAGAGACGTGCTAGTGTGTCCGCACAGGAAGAGTACAAAACAAAATAAATTTATGAAGATAAAGGGATAGAGAGAAGAATCGTAGATCAACTGAAGTTAACCAAAGGAAAGTCAGTCAGCAACGTAGAGAAGTGACATAAGGACAGGTGGGACAGGTGGGACAGTAGCATGAGTTCGTACTTTGCGAATTCGTATATCCCGGACCTGCGAAATGGCGGGGTGGAACACCCGCATCAGCATCAGCAGCACTACGGTGCGGCCGTACAGGTACCTCAGCAGACGCAATCGGTCCAGCAACAATCTCAGCAAGCCGGTGAGCCCTGCGACCCAAGTTTGTTACGTCAAGGAGTATCCGCCCATCATTATGGAACCACGGGAGGTCAGCAAGATATGCCTTATCCGAGGTTTCCCCCGTACAATCGGATCGACATGCGGAATCCGGCCTACTATCAGCATCAACAGGAACACGGAAGTATGGACGGCATGGCCAGTTATAGGTCAACGTCTCCGAACACCGGTATGGGTCACATGGGACACACACCTACCCCCAACGGACATCCGTCCACCCCCATCGTCTATGCCAGTTGCAAACTTCAGGCGGCTGCTGTCGATCATCAAGGCAGCGTTCTCGACGGACCGGATAGTCCGCCTCTCGTCGAATCGCAGTTACACCATCAAATGCACAGCCAGCATCCGCATATGCAGACGCAACAATCGCAACATCCGCAGCAGCAATCGCAACATCAGCATCTGCAGGCGCAGCAGCAACATATGATGTACCAGCAGCAACAGCAATCACAAACTGCGTCACAACAGGGACAAGGTGGAATGCACCCGCAACAACAGCAGCAAGCTCAACAGCATCAAGGTGTCGTTGCATCGTCGCTCAGTCAACAACAGCAAGGCGCACCTCAGAGTGCGGCAACTGCGAATTTACCGAGCCCATTGTATCCTTGGATGAGGAGTCAGTTTGGTAAGTAAAATATTTTTATAAAATTTATATATAACTATGAGGCGTCTTCTTTTCTTAAACTTGAAATCGTTGTCACAACTCACGTTTATGAATAGTGAGCAATTAATATGATATCAGCTGAGAAAAGATAAAACATTTTATAATATAAATTAAATGCTTTGCTCATATAATTTATTAAAACTTTAGCTCTCTGAAAATTGCACATAATATATATTTAACGTTTAACGTAACATATTATTTAAAAAATTGTCTTACACATGGCACTTATTCTTATAAATAAACAGAATAAAGAAAACGTGACGTAACTTTGAAGAATAAAATTAACATTGTTTGATGCATGACCGAAAAATCTCGTAGAAAGTTTCTAGTGAGTAGTTTCTCAGGTAGCCAACTTTTGTATTTGTGTAACAGAGCACAAAACTAAATCAAATCCGTATGGTAGCCGACTCAGAATTGGCACAATGTCTCTAGATGCATCGCGACCGGAGTTATTTATTACGTTGACCTGTTAGTCCGTCTGTTAGACTACCGCTCTTTCACCAGATCACACAAGCTTATCTCTTGTTCTTTTTCTTTGTATGGTTTGAAGTCTTAAAATCGATATATTCGTTTTTATTAACCCTTATTAACATTTTTATTAATTTGTAATATTGCAATTTATTTCAACTGGTTTCTTTTATGTACCTACATCTTTAGATAAAGAAATTTATATTTTTTTTAAATTTAGAATTATAGTTAAAAGACACATTTAGATACTACGTCTACCCAGTGCTTCAATATCTATGCAATTAAATAACATTCTTCGACCAGATTCGTGAACGATTTGACAAATCTCCTCGCATTTTTCACGGTATTCAACACTTTTCAGATAATGTGTTTATTTGTGGCATTGTATGGCATAGTCATAAAGGAGTAACAATAAGGCTAGACCGTCATTTAAGTTAAAAGAAATCTTGGACACACACACAATTGAATAAATTGGAATCCTGCTATGCGAACCATTCCACATTTACTTCTTCGTTTCTTTATTGACTCACAGTTCGACCCACTCTCGATAAAAGAACGGTATCTTACCTAATTCTACAAGGTATAGCAGGTTTCTGCCTGAAACAAAAAATTCTGGCGAACCGTTCTTCTCACTTTCATACTCTTCAGTCACTCATCGTTTCTTCTCGGAAGCAGTTTCTCTTTATATCTTTCTTCGAGTATAAATTAATCAGTGTAAAGTATGAGTGATTTTGATTAATTTTTTGAGGAAACAATATTTATAAAATTACAATCAAAAACAATAGAAAACAAAGGTATGTGTCAATATACATTTAAATATTTAAAATATCTAATATTTTTTTTTTTCTACGATTTTTCTGTTCTATGTATATTTTTGAAAAGCGTTAAGAAGAAAATTTTAATTTCTTCGAAGCTTTTGAAATATTTTATATTTTATTTTATATTTTGTTACACAAAATATCCCAAAAACTTTATTTTTTAATAACTTTAATACTTTTTTGTACAGAATAATGAAATGAATCAATTCGAAGTAAAGAAAAAAAAACGTGAATTTGTAGTTTGTTAAAAAACACGTTGTTTTTAAAGAAAAACATTATCTGGAAATATATTGAACATTTGAATTATTGGTATTATACTTTAAAATATATATATGATGTTTCTATTATTGTGATTATTTTTATTCGCTTCTGTATTTGTTTAGATATAATTATTTATTTACATATATATATTTTTTATTTTATAATGTGATTGTAGTACAATTATGAAAAGATTGCAATATTTTTTATAAACTTTTTTTTGCAAAATATCATTATTTTCACAATTTTAGTATGTATTACAAATCATCAAGAGAAAAAATATTGGATTTTTTAAAGCTATAATTACACAAATTTTTTCTGTCAATGATTGTTCGTACCATCTTTCGGTGCCGTTCAGAAGCAGACCCCAAGTATCTGCTTCAGGATTGGCCGATAAACACTGCGCTTATGACGACGCCGGGACTTGTAGTTTACTGCCTGTTAAACGAAGAAAATGGCTCAAGTCCCTGAATGTGCTCACAGATGTCGGCACGTTTAAGAATGTTTCGTCTCTCTCATTTCATTGTCTTTATAAACCGAATTTTGTTAATTTTATTATAAGAATTTTGAATAATATATTTTTTCGTATAAAAATGTGTAGAAGTACCCTTACACTGCAATATTTTAATAAGAAAATTAAAGATTTTAAGAAAGAAGCAAAAATTATTTTTGAAAATTTATAATTAATTATTTTAGGATTATTTTATTTTATTTCTATTTTTATTTAATTAAGTGTATTATTTTCACGATTTTGAAGATTACTTTACTTCATGTTTATTTACGTTTTTGTTTTGTTGAAAAATTTAAAGTTTATACAAGTACAAGAGCGTTCGTCATTAAATTATTAAACTAATTTTACTACATTTTATTAACGCATTACACATTCTGCTTTTTCTACATCATGCAATTGAAGTTTTGTTACAACTAGAGATTTATTACAACCAAATTTTCCGTGAATTATGTAAAGTTCTATTTTATGGATATTGTACAGCATTTATGCGTGTACGTGTAATGAAATTTTCGAAATTTCTTGGCATTTTTTGTAGGACATGTATGGAACAGTACAGCTGAGAAGTTTCCATCATAGTTAGTCACATTACAAAGTAAAGACGTGCATAGATTTCTTGGTTAATGCCAAAAATTTCAAGAAACATTGTTGCACAGGAATTCTCCCTTTTTCGCATTTTTTCATTAGGATATGTTTATATCAGGATTTTGTCACAGAATCTCTCTCATTACATAAAGAAAATTTTATTGATTATTTTAATACAGTTAAAAAATTTTTAAATATAGTTTTTATATTGAAAGACAGACAAAAGTATTGCTATACGTCAATTTGATAAGATTCGAAGATCTCAATATAATCTTTTTCATATTGTGTAACACAACATGCAACGTTGTTCAACATTTGGCATTCCCAAGTGGTGATCTGAGACAAGGAGACCGACTATCGATGCTTTTAATGCATAAGATAATTGCGACCCTCTGTGTGAAAAGATTTATGACACATCTCGACTCCTTCTCCCCTCATATATTTTCAATTGGCAAATAAGCATGGCGTGATATAGTTACAATGCTTCCGTTATCGCATATACGTGCGTTCACTACATTACTCATGTAACGTGTATCTTGAGAAATTTAGAACATACATGTTGCAAATAAATTGTCGCGATACGAAACATGTGTTATTGACAAAAGAAAATAAAACAATTTAATTTAACGAACAGATTTTAAAATGTACTTTTTACTTTTTTTTTATACGCTTCTCTATTGGCAAGGAAAGAAGTATTATGAACATATTAATTATCAAATGAGATATTACCCAGGAGATACTAGCGTATAAAAATATTTTATGTTAATATAATATTTTACTTGCTACAGTTACAAATTTGAGTCGTACAATAAAATTTTATAAAGTGTTTAAAGCCAAAACGATATTCGATGTATCAAATATATGTAAAATTTGTAGTCGTTATCTCAAAAATGAATCAGAGCGGATAGAACAAGCCAGAAAAATCAGCATTCCAAATCCGATATGCATTTTATTATAATCCAACTAGCCGCTCAACAGATTGGTGGCCATAATGATGGCGGCTTCGTGAGATATTCGAAAAGCGATGGAGTTCAAAAGGGGCAGGAAAGGAGGAGCTAAAAAAAAGGTGAAAGAAGAGAGGATATGTGCGTGTATATATGTATGCACTCATATGTGCACATATGCGTGTAAGAGAAGGAGAGAGAGAAAGAGAAGAGGCGGTAGGAGGAGGTAGAAGGGATGATGATGATGAATGAATCCACAGAAATCCTGGGACCGTTTTCTTTTGGAGCTCCGCCATGGAGGCAATTGTGAACGATATGGAGGTCGTGGTTTGATTTCCTATTCGATACTTGGCTAAAATTCAACTCTCGAAAGACAAAACTGTCTTTATTTTATTGCACGAAATTTGATTTATTCGTTTACGTAACATCCAACAATCAATTTGGGCTCTTAAAGTAAAGTAAAAATTTCCATTTGCCACAATTTAATCTCAAGTTTTATGGGACAGCCATATTGTTCGTATCTAGAGTAGCAGGTGCAAGAAAAAATACATTTTAATGCTCTGAGTGATACCGTAAAGACGCATATGTCGCAGCGAATCGTTCTCCCTGCTCATTATCTCGACCTTCTACCTCGGGGCTCTTTCAGACTCCATCTTCTTGTCCGCCTGTCTGCTCGTCTGCCCGGAAGATAAAAAAGAGGAAAGCGAAAGCAAAGGAGGAAAAACCGCCTATCAGATACTCTGGTTCTTCTTAGAGGTTTCTAAATTCTCTGTGAATGTAGCAATCTTGATGTTTTTCTCTTTCGCTGACAACTTTTGTGGAAGTCCTTCAATTTTAGTTCAACTATATAAAACATTTAAATTTATTTAACTATAATTTCAATGTAAAATTCAAGCTAAATAAATAATTGCATATCGGAAAAGAGACATGGCAAAATTAAATATCGAGGATTTAATACATTTTATAAGGATTGTTTAAATTTGTAACTTAACACTTGAATAGATCGAAAGTTTTTAGTTGCATCATTAAAAATCATTATTAAAATATCATTAAAAATGGCTATATAACAAAACAGAATTTTAATTGTCGACTTTGTTGCATCTGGGTGTTTATTCAAGAAAGTATTTAGATGCAATCCGAGCAATTAATATCGATGTCTGCGCGCGTCAATGATATAAATATAATCCAAGGCTGATACCGCGAACGAATGATAAAATTAATGATACTTCTAAGATATCTACTCGAAGAGTTTCAAGGTCTGGCCTTATAGTGCCCACGTAAAGCTTAGCTTAATTGGGCAGCGAGTGGTGGCCGCACCTTATTAGCGGGTTACAACATCCGGCTAGCTGTTAATCTGAAAAGTCCTGCGTGTATCCTGCGGCGGGCCTGAAAGACTAGTCAGGCAGGAGGGGAAGTGGAGATGCGGAGCAACTAGCCTATAATAAGCCGCACGGTTGTGTACGTTCTGTTCTGTTTCGTTCCTTCATGCTGCGCCAGTGAAGGCAGACCCATAAATCTCCCGGGCATACTCCAGGGGACATTTGATCCTTGCGTAACCCAACGCCGTTAATTTATTGCCCCGCGTTTAAAGTCACCTCCGTCCGCGAAAGCCGTGGCAGCGTTGGTACGCCGGTCCGGCGCAAACTTAGGCCATCGGTATGACTTTCTTATTACAGGACTTCTTTCCGTGCGCGTGTATAGGCATACTTGCGTGTATGTGACACGCAGTATCTTAGAAATATCAGTAACGTTATAATTATAGGCGACGAATATATAACAATATTGCATATTACTCAAAAACTGGTTTTTAACATTTAAATTAATCTTTGACATTTTTTAATTTAACATTTTAGCACATATTTTTATTAAAATTTATTCGAGACACTTTTTTTCGATATGCAATATCAAGTCGGTTCTTTCATGTTATATCCTATATGCAATCATCTGAAATCACAAAATATTGCTGTCCCTTTAATTAACCCCACTCAACTCACATACCGTTGTCTGCCGTCTAATTCTCATAGTCGGATACACCTAATCGAGATTTTAGTCTTCAATGATCAAATCGATCGGCTCGAAAACTTTATAGGTTTTAGCTCATAAATAATACAGACTCGTCTCGATGCAGCGTTTAATAATTCATTTCTTTACTCTGCAACATCTAGTGGCATGAGAGGATTTATGGGCGAAGTGACCTTTTGAAACAAACCTGATTATTACGCCGCGTCAGCTCGGGATCTTTGTTTAAAGTGGTCGTAGACCATTTCGGAATTTCAGATAAATAACATCACTTTTAATGTAAATTTAATATAAGTTATATAAGACTTTTTTTAAGTAAAAATATACACATTATGTGCCTGAAATTTTGTTAACATTCTAAAAATGACGTACACGATTGTTTTGATATCACTACTCAGTTTAAACGTTAATTGTAATATATCTTATTATAAATTTTCATTTTGAATATTTACTTATTTGCAGAGTACAAAATAACATACTATAAATAAAATACTATAAATAAAATTGCATAAATAGTTGATAAAATTGGAATTTCTTCTTGTACTTGAACATGTTCCATATATTTCTCCGACGCTTTGATAATCTAGCGTTAGATCTAGAACATGATCTTCATTAACGGTATGATGAATGAATATTATTAATAGGATACAGAATAATCAACAGTACGCTTGACAGTCAATTATTTTAATTATTTTATTATTATATATTTTGCTCATGATTCGATAAAAACATTTATGAAAACTTTGTTATCATATTTGATATCTATTTACGCGACGATTAATATAATTCCTCTTTTATAATATTTATTACATTTTTTGGCGGAAAAGTAAATGGCTATCTTCTTAAAACGACGGAGAGAAAGAGAGCCAAGGAAGTTGCCTAAATCGTTAAAGCTTATAAGAGAGCGCTAGAGATTGGTATGTTGTTAATTTGAGAGCGTAGCCCAAGGGAGGGAATAAGAGGGCATGTTCCCAACTTTCTCTATCCTCTCCTCTCTGTCCCTCTCTTTCTCTAACGCGCATCTTTCCCGTTTCTCCGTATCTCGTCCTCTTCGTCTAGTCGAACGGTCCAGGAACCTACGCGAGCTCTCCATCTCTCTCCGGAGCAGAACCGCCATCCATCTTCATCGGCCGACAGCGCGACGGGCGGCGTTTGCCTCGAATGCTCGCCAAGGAGTTTTCTTCTTCTTCTTCTTCTTCTTCTTCTTCACTCCTCTCCCCTCCTTACTTTCCAGTTCTCATCCTTATGCCTCTTCTTTCTTCTTCCCTCCCTCATACCATTCTGAAGTATTCTCGTTTTGCTCTCTCACACTCGTATGGCGGGTTAACCGAACCAAACCCTTTGAGGTTTATACCTTGTAAAGTTGCGAGACTTCTCACACAGAGTCAACTCGCTCTGTCTCCTTAGTAGGTATCTTCCTCCGTCTTTTCCGTCTCTCTCGCTCTCTTGGCAACCATAATTAATATTCTTGTTCGCGATTCATGTACCGCGCACCGACCACAGATTATATCGCAGATATCGCTAAGATATCTATCATACGCGGAACTGTATATAGAGTTTTTTTTAATCGCGGCGGTATTTTCATTTCGCTAAAGTTTACAGAAATTTCTATCGACCGGTTAAGCCGATCGCAGGCTGTGGTATTTATTAAATAACTTTACTTAACCAGTCTGCAGCTTAAAGATAGGATGACGAAGTATCCGCATGTCTTGTTCGTTATAGTACTTCGTCTATGTAAGCGTCATTCATCAAAGGATATACTCTAACTTATAATGCATTAGGACTCGATATTTAAAATAATCTTGCATGTGGCTACTTCAACTTTTTCTCTTATGTGTGTATATATAGACATAACATAATAATTTTAAAATAATAAAATTGTATTAATTTGGAATTTTTATTTTTTTTGTTTCAGAAAGGAAACGGGGTCGACAGACCTATACACGATACCAAACGTTAGAATTGGAGAAAGAATTTCACTTTAACAGATATCTTACTAGGCGGCGACGCATCGAGATCGCTCACGCGCTGTGTCTGACGGAACGGCAGATAAAGATCTGGTTTCAAAACAGACGGATGAAGTGGAAGAAAGAGAATAAGACGAAAGGCGAGCCGGGCTCGGGCGATGGCGACACTGAAATCTCGCCGCAGACGTCCCCGCAGGGTTAAAAGAGCTCCGAGAAGTGGAACTTCCTTTCCACCTCTCTCAGGGTCGTTAATACCTTGTTTCCAGCACTACCTCCTCCCCACCCAAAACCCTAATCTCCATCGATGACCTCCAAATGATCCCTCTAAGCAATGACGCTTATTTTGTCGTGTTAATCATGTTGCTTGTACCAAAAACGAAGCAGATAATGATGAAGGCGAGAAAGTTGTAGAAGGACCCGTAAGAGCGCTCGATGACGAATAGAAAGGAACTTATGATAAACTCAGAGACGAGAAGGCAAAAAGAAGAGAATAAAACGGAACAAAGACGCACAAACGAGTCAGTAAGAGATTTGCGGGAATGTGCGCGAATAAAAGGTGGATCAAGATTATTGATCGAGAAGAGTAAATAAAACTGGATCACATGCTAATCAGAACCGCGTCAACCTCTATTACATTTAATCGATTATTGTATACTAAAGCCTACACACACATACACATACATACACATATATTTATATAGGCTATATGCATATATAGCCTATATACATATATACATACATATATATCCATATATATATATATACATATATATATATATACATATATATATATGGATGACGATGTATGTAGTTTAATATGAAATGGCGGGAGTGAGTGACCGATGACCGGTTGATGCTAATGCACGTAGAAGACGTGGTTCAAAATGATAGAGTTTAAGAGTTAAATCTGCTGAGAAAGAATGATATGCGCGAATCTGATTGCGAGTATGGTAGGAAAAGAAAGATCGTGTTGAAATCTTAGGAGAGCATTTTATTATTTATTCTCTTACATCGTAAAGTAGAATTGTAGAACGATCAGTAGAATAGCCGTACGAAGATGTCCATCTGTATTTAGCGATAGGTAAGCGGTTTAGTGTCCTTAGAGGATTGTTTAGATAGATTTCTTTCTTTAATACCGCCGCGCGCGGTAGCTCTAACGAGGATATTTATGATTCGTGCCAAGTGTGATCTTTGAAAATGTGTTTTGATAAAATTCGAAAAAGGATTTGAGTAATCGGCGGGATACAGCAGGTGGACAGGAAGAGCGGAAGTGGAAGAGGAAAATCGTGAAGTTTACGTCTTCTCCTGAGAACAGTGATACAAGTGTGTGTAAAACTAATTCCATGGAAGATCAGTGAATTTCGATGATATAAATATAAAGGTCATGGCGTTGTTTTTGGAATGTTGTATGCGGAAAAGGCGACCGTGAATGAGACGGACTAGTGCTGAATGATAAAGTGAATATGAAAGAAAAAAAACAGCGCCCTTCGGCGGAGCAGAGTCAAATGGACTTGGCATTTCTTCATCAGCGTCATCGCAAGGTTAGTCTTATAAAAGATTGCTAATGATATGCAATTATCGGTTAAATTACTTGGTTTTTCGTTGAATCGTCGTGCATTTGATAAGAACAGTAAGCTTTGAACTCCAACGGAATAATCTTACACTTTTGTGCAGTTGATAATGCATAAAACTGTAGCTTATCCGTTTACTGGCCGATAGTTAGGAAAATTTGTTCCTATCACGTATATTGCTCAAAATACGAGTGTATAATGTACATAAACAGTTCTTTCCTCAGCGAAAAAGCGTGTCCGCTTGGAAAAGAAAAAAATGTTTGCAAATTGCAAAATTTTTTACATGTTCGATAATTTTGGAATGCATTTATGAAATGCATTTTATTATTTATTATTTGGATCAAGAACCTTTTTTTGGTTCGCGCTATGTAACAGTTCAAATGATTAAAAAAAAAACAGTTATTTGATATCAAGATATTTGATATCGTTGATATTAAATAAATGTATGTAGCGTAATGTGACTTTTACAATGCTGGACATGTAATGTGATCTCGAATATATTATTTTCTTTAGAATTTTTTTAAAAGAGCAATGCAATAGTTATACTCATAATAGCGTTGCAATTCTTACTGTAAATATTGAAGGAAGATAATGAACGAACGTTTATTTGCACATTAGTAGCTATCGAAAATTTGCTCTTGCTCCGCGCGACATGACGCCAAGTTACCAAGTGTTATAATACATAGCGTATTTTCGGAATAGGATGCTTTCGGCATGAAACCGCTTGGCACCTTAATAGTAGCTTAGAGCTAACTTAATTAAAAGAAAATTTTTTATTTATACACATATACAATAATTTAATTGCATTCCAAGCAGTTATGTTTTACAATTTGTTTGATATATAAGACGAAGTCAAACAATTTTTAGTTTTCTTGACAATTGTGAATGATATATTGTACATCTCTCTTATGAATTATTTTCTACTACTGTATATTTATATGAGAATTATAATATTTTTATTTAATCATATAACGAAACACTCTTTACACTGTGAGAGATGATCTGATCAGCAAGAATCCAATTTGTTACATTTACATTGAAACAAGCGTGTTAAGTGTGACAAGCGGTATCAGGGCACTCGTCAACTCGATCGTTCGATCTGGTTCGATGAATTGATTCGATTATACCGTATCGGGAGATTCAGGAAAGCCCGGCCACGTTGTAGCCAGGCGAGCCCATATATTCCGCCGCGGTGAATTCTTGTGCTGTGTTGTAAACTTAGATTCGACATAATTATTTAGTGTATATCTTGTATACAGCATAATTAATGATATACGTAATAAACGTTATTAATAACCGCGTGCTAATTATTAACAGCGATCTAAAATGCCTGTAGAGGTGGTCAATCTTCTAACTCGCTGCAGAATTCGGCTCCTTACCATCTCTTTATTAAAAACAAGAGAAAGAGGCGAAGAGAGTCGCATAAAACGTGTAATCGATATACGTAACGTATGGTCCAGCTCGCGCTCGTGCGTCGATCGAGCAATGTGTGTGACCAGCCTTTCCTTCTCGAGAAATTTATTTATGTAAAACTCTTTGTCCTGAGGAGCAACGAACTGTGTGAAATCTGCGGAAAATCCGCGGCGGTCGCTCGCTATTTCGCGTGTTTGAAACGTCTAGGCAATCATGATCTCATGAAAAAAATCTGTATTTTGTATGTAATTTGGATACACAGAAGTTATTATTATTTTTTTTTTTTATTATAAGTTGGAGCAAGATTTTTTTCTACTTCTGAAGTACTGAATACACTAACTGTACAGTTGTATTATTGATGATTGATTTATACAAACGACATGCAATCTTATATGATATTACATGGATTTTTATATATTTTATTGCGAGCATGTAGTTTTCACTATATATATTAATGAAATAATATTATTTTAATATAGACAGAAAAGAGGATGCGATTCGTGAGATTCGAAACTTCTTACCATTTTTAGTGAGGAAAAATTCCTTATTCTTTGATAATTTTGATTGTTATGATGCTATGACAAAAGGAAAATTTTATGTATCCAACTTTGAAGAAGAACGATTTAATAATTTTCTCTTTAAATTGCTTCAAGAAAGAATGATAATAATCTAAGTGAAATGAGATTCTTATGATTTGCTATGCGCATTACTTTAGTACATATGTCAAAAAAAATTGTCGTATATGTATGTTCAAATTCGAGATACGGTACCGATCTATCAAATCAGAAGATTATTAACAAACATCTAATTCGAATTTGTAATATACAAAAGTTGAATAGTGCAATAAAATATGTTTAAATAAAAATTAATTAAAAGAAAGATATGATGGACTTCGGTGCTGTACGAGTAAATGCGGTGAGCGATCGCCGCGAATACAGACACAATTAAAGAAAAATAAACTTTTATATCTATTGGATAGAACCTTATTACTTATAGATTAAAAGTATATACATATATTATATATAACGCGAGAAGGGAAATTCATAATATTAACTGGGAGGAATAAAATGCAAAATATATATTTTATCTTTACTCGTATATATGCGCATTAAATTACAGGATATACGTAAATTAAACCAAGTACCGTGAGTGTATGCAAAAGTAGACGTAAAACTGAACGTAAATGCAACAGTGTGTACGTACGAAGTATGTCACTAAGATAGTCCATATTCGATAAGAGTAACATCTAAAATTTAATTCGTAAAAATAAAGAAATAGCGTTAAGTAAACGGGTATGTGTCGGTCACAGTGGAAGATGTGGCGGTCGTGAATTTTTAATTGGATTTTCGTCTAAATAAAGAGAACGGTATCCGCCATTAAGCGTACACCACGGGAGAAACGCGCAATGAAAATTTTATTTATTATTGTCCACAACGCGAGAGAGCGGCGGCACTTGCAAAAAAATGTACATAAGTCCGATCTTTCTAACTAGGCTATCCGCAGAAAAAAAGAAAACCGCTATCACATAAGTAGAACAAAGAGAAACGAAGAAATATGAGAAGAAGTAAATGTTTGTCAATGAACGAGTAACTTTCAGACCGTATAATATTGTTTAGTCCGGTAATATTTATTGATACATGTTATATATACCGCAAAGTGGATCTTTCTGTTTGTTTAATTGATTATATAATAAATATTTTTTATAATGTACTAGATAAAGTTGTAGGTATTTGTATGTACCATTATTCTAACACTTCCTTGAGTATCTCTACGTGAAATGACCACGTGGATCGGTAGAGATTACGAAATCCTTATGCTGACGTTGTACTCTCGCATATCCAATCATTCTTATCGGATTATACGTGTAAATGTAAAACGACATTCAAAAAAAAGGAACGGCACAAAAACATGTTTTCGAATATTCAGGTTTCACCCTTTTGCAATTTCGATTATTTAATCTCATCTGATTTTTGATTATGCAAACATTGAATAAAGCAAACTACGAAACGTCGTCCTCGCACGTGTGTATGCGCCGAAGAGTTCCTGACTTCCTGTCGCATTTCAGGAAAGTGTCATTAGTTTCATATATCTTTTACTAGGCGTCGTATTTCTATCCAAAACGTGAAATACATAAATAAACAAATCCCTCGTTTCATCATCATCCATTGAATTTAAACTCATTGTTGTAAAATATTTGGTTAACGTTGTTCCATACTATGTAGGACAAGAATACAGGTGAAATCTCAATCTCTCTTAAAAGATATCAATATACATTAATATGCGGAATACATTTTACCGGTTTTATCTTTTCCATGAATTTTATAATCCACTAAATTGACTGATACATTCACTATACTCGCTTCATTTACTGAATCATACTTCGATGTACTTGTAAATGTAAAAAAAAAGATCAAGGCATTATAAATGTATTGCTTATGTAATGCAACTAGAGGAGATTGCCATAATACACGAAAAATTTCTGATTTTTTGCTATTTCGAATGTTTCGTGAGATATGCGGTCTCATCGATTATAAGTTCCGCCATATGAAGACTGATAGACTCCGTAACATGAGACAAGAATATTGTATACAATAGTCGCTAAAACAAGAAGACATCCGGATCGATATAATATATATATTTACTTATCAGTAGAAATACTTATTTAACTATGCGTTATTGATATTCAAGTTAGCTAATTATTCCAAAACATTTCACAGATTGAGACTCAATTTAGAGCGACTTCGGAACTTCATTTGTAAAATTTTTTTTCGTTTGTAAATCGACTCATCCAAATACAAGCAATAAAAATTGCCGAAGTTGCTCTACGTATATAACTTTTATTTTGACGTCCCGATGGACACGGAGCAAACGAGATGCATTTGTATATATAATTAGTCATGTGAAAAGTATATATGTGGATGAAAGTTTTCTGTTTTAAATTATCGGCAGGGCAATGTGAAAGGCGACGTCTGACGTCGCGGTATCGAATCGCGAGCCGCGACCCCTGTATACGATACCGCGTAGGTAAAGTAGGTACCTGTTTACTAGATTAAAAAAAAACCTTACAAAGTAACGGTAGCAGAGGTCTAATTAATTACTATTTATTGATACGATATAGTAACGATATTCACACGGTCGACTTCCGCGGGTAACTCGATTACTCAACGACTCGACGGAAATATAACTAGAGTAAGAGGATGACAATATTTCGAGAACCGCCACGTTGTCGTTCGCCGATGAACTTACGGTTTCTCCAGTGTGTCGCACTCTATGGATTTTGATTACAAAAGTATTCTTTATCAAAATTTTATATGAAAATTCTTGATTTTACTACTATCGTTAATTATTATATTTGATTCTTAAATGTTTCAAAGTTACTTGAATCGAAAGAAAACAGTATTACAACTTTTTGATGACATGTGTTTAGATTAAGTAAATCTAGTAATCTCGGTAGTTCTGGTTGTGCAATAATGTTTAATGCCTACGTGAAATGCTTATGCGATTTTTTACAATATACAACCGTGCCAAGGTTACTAGGAATCGACCTACTAGGACGACGAGAAAGTTCTGGATACGCCACATGCGAGACAACAATCTAGGAGACAAGCCGCGATTTATTTAGGCGGAAGTAAACGCTACGTCGCGTCGCTGTTCCATAAAAATTCGCGTTAACATGTTTTTTCCTGAAGTATGACGTACGATCTGCGATTAGGTTTGCTATCTCTCAGCTACACACTTGAGTCACCATGGTTACGCATTGCCCCCGACCGAAAACACAAAGTGTATATGTATCATATATTCTACATATTATATACGCACATGTATACACACGTACACATACATAAATACAAATTGAAGAAACAGTATATACACATTGCCTATTTACAAAAGACCGGGTACAATGCATTCGTTCCAACGATCGTGCGGAAGAAATACTTAAGTACAGGTGTGCCTAGCAGCCGAAAAATAAAAAAAACGTGGGCAACACTGCTTTATCGAAAATAAATCGAAGAAAAAAAATATAAATAAATGAATCTATATATATAAATATATATACATACATAAATTATATATATAAAATATATATATATTTAAATATAAATATACGATAATTATATTACAGCTACAACAAACGTATATAGTTATTTTGTAGTGTCTCGCATTATGTAAACTACATGTATACATAAAGAGTACGACAGTGACGATGTTGATGATGATTGCAATGGTAAACGATGTCTTACGCGAGTGAAGTATGTATTATGTATAATGATGAAGACGACGACGATGGATAATAGTATTACATGCTATCATGTCGACGAGTCTAAACCGTATTGTATTATATTATATAAGAGTCTGTCCATATTAATAATAATAATTATTATTATATTAATTATAATAGCTGTGTTTGAAAACGAGAAATAAATTGTGGTTGAATATGAAGTGTAGAGGATGTGCTAAAAAAATACGGTCGTGTCCCCCTTATCATTACATCGTATCGCGACCCTGTGCAGATTCGAGAACGCGGCGGTCAATCGGCGGAGTAGGCGAGATTCCCAGTTCGGATTCGCAGATTCTCAGCGTGAAATCATGATTTCTATACTCATGTACGAGGATATCGCGATTAGTACGCCACTGGCTTCCTTTCGAGAGAGTAGTCCAGCATACCCGGAGGTTGCGTTTATACGAATTGCAGCGGAAGGAACCATTGTATAATCCAAGATGGCCTCCACCTCGGAGAGGATTATTATTGGCTAATACGAAGCAAGAGGCCCCGCCTTGGCTCACGGCTCGTGACGGGATGATTTATTGGGATTTCTGTCTGTTCGCCCCTGCGCTGCAACGAACACACCATGCCTAGCTCGCCTAGACGGTAGGTATGCTCGGATTTGCGATATTGGATTTCGACATCTCGACCGAGTGCAGCTGCAACCATTCTTCCACGACGGACAGACGTCTTCGTTTCACGTGTCCACGTGCAGTCCGGCATGCCTCGAGTGTCACTACCGGATTCAATTTCAGATATCGAATTCTCTCGTCCCTCTTTGATTATTCACGCTTGAAATCTTCCTGCTTCTATTTTTTATATTTTTAATACCACAAGGATTAGAATTCTAAATGGGATTCAGAACTCTTTTTTGTTTGTCAAAACTTGTGTGCAGAGATTAACCGTACCTGTTTGGAATTATATGTTACACAATAGACGCAATAATTTCGCATTATTAGGATACAATCTAAATGATCACTTTCAAAAACAACAGACTAATATATTTAACTATTAGGCTAATATAAAAGAATAAATTGCTTTTTCTATACATAAGTATTATTTAGATGTAGGAAGTAATAGCGAATTCAGATGTTTTTTCACTTGAAACATTTAAACTTAATATCGATTCACACGCACTTTGTCGATGCATAATCGACTAATCAAAGCGTACTTTTTTAATCTATGACGTTTTATTGATATTTCGTGACCAAGAAACATTAACATCGATCGAGCGATTACATCTGTATATGTATATAAACATATATCTGTTAATTAAAATCTTACTATAAAAAGATCGATGAATTGATGACACGGTATTATCTATCGCGTCTGTCGACGCGATGAAAGGTGAGTATAATTGGCGGAAGTCTCGTAATGTTATCGCACTTCCGGAACTGGGTAACGAATCCGGGTCATACGAGAGACAGAGAAGCGGAAGAATTCATAGTAGCCGAGTAAGTATATCCGTACGGTGGATTGCGATATTTACGATTTAAAGCAACGGAACGCACAGTGACCTTTGCCAATTCGGTTGTTGCAGGTGCACCCACGTTGCAAATGCGTTCGTGGCGAGGAGGGAATCCGTAGGCAGGACGAACGGAGGGAGTGAGATAGTCGAAGATGGGAGAGAGCGAAGAGTCGGCGGAGTAGAGACCCAGCAAGATAGAGGAGCCGGTGGGAGGATGGCGGTTAGAATTTATGGCCGCTTTATCACTTTACCGGCCTTGCCGCGTCTCCTTTAGCCCGTGAGGAGGGCAGGATCTCACGATGAACTTTGGCACTCGACTACGCTGCACTCGACGAGCGGTGAGCCCGTTAACTTTCTTGTTTACTCGCATTTCGCGAGAGATTACAAGTACACCTGTTTTCTCTTTCTCTCTGTCTCTCTCTCTCTCTCTCTTTCTTCGCTTTCTCTCCTTTCTTTTTTAAATTTAACGCAATAACACATTACATGAAGTGTACTTTATTTGGAGCAAGTTTTAGGGAGAAAAATATATTTTTATTTGAAAGTCGATTTGGAGTGTTTAGAGAATTTAATTTTTTTTTTATTGGATTGGATTGGATTGATGTCAGTGGAGCAAGTCGGTAATTATTACGACTTTAGAATTAAGGATATTTTTGTAATGAAACATATTCTGGAAAAATATGCATTTTTAACAAGGAATATTACTGACGGATTAAGTACCAAACTTAATGAAAAAAAACATGCAATTTTATTTATTAATTTCTATTAAACAGTCATACATTAAATAATTAATAAAGTTGGAAGAAACGTCTAGATAATAAACTTTTGACTCGCGTAAATTAATATAGAATCGCACGGATTTAGGAAGACGGCAGAAGAAGGAGATAAGACTGTGCCTTCTAATCTGAAGAGTCTGCTATTCCTATCCACGGTCTAAATTTATGTCTTTATATACTCGGTGCGTGCTAACTCTTCGGCCACTCGCACGCTTCATTATACTTATGGGCGTTTAACGATCGGATTTTAATTCACTTGGTCCAACCCGGGGGGAATTGTTCCGGCGGTTAACAGGAAAAGTGGCGCCGACCGAATCCACGAATATCTAGTGTAAACACATTAATAACGGGTCTCACGAGTAACTTATTGCGTACACGGACGCTCCGCGCGGGGCCTCGTAAAATTTACGTCATACTACCTGTCGGCATGACGACTACAACTACATAACGCATAAAGTAACCCCCATTAATAGACCATAAATTCTATCCCCGCGGCACCGTTGTTATGTATGAGCGTCGTTAGTGTTAATAGAGTGTTAACGGCTTCTATGCCGCTCTCGATTCTGTCCAGGACGTAGGTGACGGAGGTGGTGATGTAGGTAGAAGCTTGACAGAGAGGGGAGAGGAGAGAATGGTAAGCGGTTGCCATAGAGGAATTCTGGTTGCGTGCTGCCCGGCTACTATTAGCCTCGTGCTTCTGCTATTTTGCATAGAGAATGCATCAATTTTCGGCGCTTCCCGCTCGCTGACCCCCCACTTGCCACCTTCGACGATCTTGTCTCCTCGCCGCACCCCGCTTGGCTATCCCCACCCCCAATTTCCGTCGCACATCACAACGACACAATCCTCGTACATGCTGCATTTCGTACAATGTAAATCGTATCGAAGATAATTGATATCACGAACGCCTACTTCTACTGGAAATGCCTCCCGTGCACGATGGTTGCTCGCTTGTCCGGACTGCTTCCGCAGCGTTTGTTTCCGTTGGCGATGATCAGTTTCGATTTGCGCGATGGAGATATCCGATAATGTAGACAATCACCAGGAGTTTATGGAGATTCAAACGTTCGCTCGAATTTATAGGGGCATTAGATTTAAATGGCTTTACAATACTGAGAGATTTCGACGATTTTGGACAATGATTTCTTGCACTTTTTACTAGATCATTTATTCACAATACACCTTATTTAATTATTATTATTATTATATAGTTTTTACAATCTTTTCTATAATAAATAAATCATACTCCTACGAAGAAATTTCTAAAAACAAAGTCTAGGTGTGATAAAACACAACCGTATCATTAATCTTTTCAGTTAGTTCTTACGTCCCAAATCCTAGGATTATATGAAAAAAGCATGCTAATGGGCATGCTTATTACTTTTGCAAAAGAGAGAATTTGAAAAAAAATTCTATCGCAGTCGATTCTCAGGTGTAAACAATGTTGTGCTTTAGGTGGATCATTGTATGATGCGGAGGACGCCGTTGGATACATAACGTATAACGGAACATAAATCAATAATATCGCTACCCCCTCTCCTTTCTTCCCTCCCTGGAATACCTCACTCTATCCCCGAACGCCGTTACTGCTCTGTAAACCGCCAAGCGAAGTTGGCGTCTTTTCCGCAATCAATGTTCATGTCTAAAACATCACGAGCAATATACATTCTCTAATATTCGACGATGTGTTCATCGAAAACTTTATAATTTACTCAATTAACTTATTCATTTGTTTTGACTCGATAATGCATGTTTATAAAATATTTTACAATATAATTTTATAAATGTTATAAACTCCATGAAGAACAATGCTTGATACTTATTCTTAAAGTGATACAATAGTAATGATTACATTACGTATTAAATATTCAAATTATAAATCGTATGATGTGTGTTTTATGATCAATGTAAAGATATATTTGAATATTGAAGCATTTTTTAATATCATTGAGAAAATTTTAATTAATATAGTATTATTTTATAAAAATGAAACGCTCTTACGTATATGTATATTAGACAGTGCTGATGGAGAAATGCGTGAATACCCACGATTTTTTTTTTTTTTTAGATGTATTCAATCTGTTCAGGCTTATATTATTTTTTTTTACGCTAACAATAAGATACAAGCTGACATTTGCTGAATTAATGCGAATTTATTTCGAGTGGGGCGCATTTCCAGGTGTTTTGGAAGTTTGGGTCCGGGTCCACGTCGCCGACGTATAGAAAGGCTAAATGCAAAACCTTGTAAGGGGAGAGACTCGCGTACTCCGAGAAACTAACAAAACATCCTCGCAATTAGCCGGATGTCCCGATGACATCAACGGGGCATCCCCCGGGACCGCCAACCGTGCTACGTAGCCTCGCGACAGAAATTTCGCCGCTGCGCCACACCGCCGACTTCGGTCCCCTACCGCTCTCTACCAGTCGTGTTGCTCCTACCAGACGACCGTCCGCGGCCTCTCAACGGGATTCTAGGTGACGACTGTAACCCCGTTGCCTCACCGGCTACAGATATGCTAAATAATAAAAACTTATCGGATTTATGTTGTCCAGAATTGGACACGGACGGCACGCGGCGGCAACGGTGCGCACCGAGGTGCTCTCGTTGAATGAAATTGAAAAGTAGCCGGGAGATATGGCCCTACCGACGAATATCGGTAGACAGACGAATGGCGTGGGAATGAGCAAGGGGTTGGAAACGAGTAAGCGGGACATGAAAAACTACCGTGCGAGGGCTGATAGACTGAAAAGTGTTTGTTCGACGGACGGACCTTTTTTTAAAATCTTTCGCTGCCCTTTCTCACCCGAGGTCATTGGGATGCATTGTACGCGAGATTGGCGCAAATACGTTCGCCTCATTGTTCCCTGTTAAAAATATCGCGACCTCGTGAATTCAATAAACCTTCACGACTAGGGCGACGTAAGTAGTATTGCCCGGTGCCGCGTCGAACAAATTGAAAAAGATTCTGCTTAAATTTTTTTTCTTGCTTTACGTCAATGCTACTATATGCAGTTATTCATTGAGTATGTTCTCTTCTTCTTTCGTCTCTCTAATTATATTTTGCGCCGTAATTTATTGCATGAGCGATACTTACCTTATAAGTTTATTTTTACTATTTTAAGTTTATATTTTTCTATTTTTACATATTTTTCAAATACTTTTATATATAATAATTAGAAATTATATTTCTCACAATAATAACATACTTTTTCTCGTTTGTTTCAGATTCAAATGCATATTATCCATTATAGATATATTGTTTGGATTTCAACAAAATCATTATATCGGCTCTAATGAAAATGGAGATGCTCTTTCACCACATGTATCATCACGTATATTCATCGCAATATATAAATCAATCAATAATGAAGTGACATTTGCGATTTACTGTGAACGAAGACGATCAGAATTCAAAATTAGTGAAGATAAAATTTGATGTATAAAGGATTAAAAATTTTTATCAAAGATGCAACAGAAGTTAATCATTTCTGGTACCAGTAAAATATATGTTTATTATACCTATGATCAGATTTTTATGATTCATAGAAATATTAGAGAATGTATATGAAATAAACCTATCGATAAAAAGGAGAGACGCAAAGCTGTTATGCTTTATCAATAAACTGATGAATCACTCAAATGTCAACTAGAGTAATGCGACATGTATGGGTATGCACATCGACGATGGATCTAATCGAGGACTGGAACAGGATCATAGGACAATACCATAATTAACAGTACAATCTTACGTTTGTTGTCTCTTGAACCACTATTCGAAACTGGCGCCTTTCAAGAACACCGGCAACCATTAGACTGTCCCCGTGATATTCGAGGTAGAGTATGATGGTTCCATCGAGTAGGTAGTGCCTAGACGGGGCTCCACCCAGCACTTAGTTTACGTCGCGATTGCGGCCCCGGGCACGCCAGCCGTTTCCAGGGTACAGTCACGCCCCTGCCATGCGAGTACTGTACTCCCATTCGCTGGCCCATATCTCATCTGGTCCATCGCATTAGCCTAATCTGCCAGCAACGTGAACGGAGAAAAAAAAATACGGCCATCGACGAGTTGCCACTGACGAGAGAAATCGCGGCGAGGTGCTGCCACCTTATTGGTAAGATCGAGAAGTTGACCGGTTGTCAAATTGATTTTTTTCTCGCAAGCAACGTTGTCACGCTCTCATTTTGACTAGTAGTTCGATATCATTGTTCGTGTATTGCTAAGGTTAATACCTACAACTGTTTCGTAATTCGCGGCCATACCTGTTCGCGTCGGCCAGACACGAGAATTTGATCGTGTGGTTCACCATGAAGGCGATCGGAATCTGGTGGGTAAGAAAAAATTGTGCTTTAGATATATTTAGATATATAGGTAGACATATTTAGAAGCTGTGGACTAAGTTTGAGATGAAAGCTCCGTTATAAATCTGATTTTAAAATATGGGTCTTATATAACGATTCTTTTGCGACTTTCACAAAAGTGATAGTGTCGATTGTGAAATAATTGTATATTTAAATATCTAGATCTTTTGAAAAATGTTACACAAATTCTTGGAATCGTTATGAGTAAATTGTTTCTAAATAAAAATGTCAAGATGGCATAGTGATTTTGGAGCGGTAGGGATTGAAAGTTACACAAATCCCAAAAACGATGTCAAAAAATCAGTTTTATTATTTAATTAGAATATGCTGTTGCAGTTTGTTCCCATCATCGGATGCAGTTCACCATCATCAGGTCGAATTGCTGGTGGCGTTGCAAAGAAGTAGAAGAGCTATGGATTTGGTAAGTAATTTGATGCATAATAATAGAAGTATAATTATAAATTGAAAATAATATAGAGATTTTGTAGTTTTAAAATTGTAGTTTTTAAATTTGTAAACTTTTGCAGAACGAAGTTACAATATATTAGTTGAGTTTTCCGTAGAGTTCAAAATAATTCATTTCTTAGAGATTCTCTGAGATTTATCCCGTAAAATATCGCTAGAGTAACAATTAACAGAGTAGTATTAACGAAATATTGGTAACATTGTATGAATAAATGCAATTTGCAAATCCATCGAATGTTAGAGGTTCAGAAAAGTTTATGGCAGAATACTCTCGCTATTGTTTTACGATTTGTCACATACAATTGCCAGATTTTACCAAATGATAAAGTTATTTTATGATAAAGATTGTACATGCTATCTTCTTTCTTCGGCATATGCTATTTTTAAGCTTGTATTATATATTTTGAAGCAATACATTTTCGTTTCGTTTAAAAATATGTGATGTAAAGTCTAGAATCTATGTTCAGCGTAGAGAAAGAAAAGACAGATGTCGGCGAGGTATGTGGCTAGGTCGAATATTGCATCGATCTGGAGGCCGTAAATTGCTCTAGTTTTCGGAAGGAAACCACATGTGCATACGCATGGAAGGCACACTGAAAGTTTCCTTTATTGCAAAAATTTCCCCGCAAAATACGGTATTGTCCGAGGCTGAAAAGACTTGAGACCTTGCGAAATGCAGGTAGAATGTATTTGCAGGCCAAGGCCTACAAAATCATGCGAGTTATGTCGGTTGATTTCGAATGTTCAACGAAATAAGAGGTCAACAAAGAGGTTAAACTTTAGAGATATCTGTACAGATTTTTATTTGTATCGCGCTATGCCGTAAATTGGTGTAAATTATACGAGAAGAATTTCGAGATATTACAATATTTTATGGATGAACAGATTTGATGTGTGTGCTTCGCATATTTTTAGGCGTGAATTTTTTTTCTTTGTTTTGATGTCCAAATTGCGCAGACACTTTGGACATTTTTGCTACTTAATTCAATATTTCTTATAAATCTTCAATATTTTTTTATCACAAAAACTTCATTGTGTTTCGCAAAATACTCGGTAAAAACAATATGAAATAGTTGTCGTACGGGTGCATGTCTTTTTATGTTCAAGCAATTTCGAGGCTTTAAACTGAGAGAACAGAGTTATGTTATTTGCAGTTATATAAGCGTATTACATGAGAAAAACGAAAAAAATACCTGTTTAAAAATATTACAATGTTACAATGAATTAATATTAATCAAAGTTGAGAAAGATCTTTTATTAATTTAATGAGTTATATACTCGCTATAATAATTACTTAATAATACAATTTTGAAAAAATCCTGACACAATAACACAATCCTGCATAACTTTATCCTGGATCTTCTAGATGAATTCTTATGTACGTGTTATCAGGCTTTATTGCTCTATAATTGAGTTAATAAGATTGGCATATATCTAGATTTAGCACCTGTTTTAACAGTAATTTTATTGTCGTACGCATGAGAAGAGCATAAGATTAATGATGCTTTAATGACTATACAAACCGTTTTAAAGCACTGTCTGCTAAAATATAACTCAATTCCACATGATGGATATTAGGTTTCATCTTGTTACTCACAGAACTTTACGCGATGTAGATTTAAAAACCTATTTTTAAATGCTGATAGATTATTTTCTATATTAATTAAGTAAATCTCATACCTATTTGCGTAACGAAAACATTTCGTGATCAAGTCGAAGTTTCGTAGTTTAAGTTGAGAAATGGATACTGTTCATGTTCAAGAGTATATATCACACGATGTGAAAGTGTTATTAAGAATATTAATGGTAACGTTAATGAATACGTTACGATATCAAAATTAAAATGCATTTTGCGTAAGTAGATTTTACGTTTATCGCGTTAAAATGTGAAAAGAGATAATTTTGGGTGACACCTTGTAAATTTGATTACGGCCGTGATATTTTATTCGCTAAGTTAATATTAAAAAATTCCAGGATTAGATATTATTCATATGGAGAGGAGAGACGTGGTATCTTACACTCGGGAAGTTACTTTATACGATCTTCTAATGAATATTTCAGAAATCTGCTTTGTGATTACGGGATGTCTAAGTTGCGTGTCTAGTACATACGCAGATATGTGAACAGATAAATGGTTTATGGGCAATTCTATATCTTTTTCCTTCTTTATTGATACATTTTTGTACATATGTTCTTATCAGTACGTTCGTTCCCCAAAGATTTTGCTTTCTAAAATAGTAAACACAATAGTAAATAAAATAGTAAATAAAAATAAAATATATCAAATATTATGTTAATTTGTTTTATAGTCTAGTATAGATTAGAGAAACGAAAAACGATAATTAGTTCTTTTATGTTCTTACATCTAATACATTTGCCGTCGCGCGGAAATATTACATTTGCACCATATTGTAACAGAAATGGTAAAAATTCTTTTTGATAATACAATTTTAAGTTTACAGTATTGCCATTTTAATCAGATACTATAAAATTTCGCTTGAAATATTGTTGTAATTAAAGATTTCAGACCCGTAAATAGAATTTGTTCGGAATTTTGCTCTCTTTAGATTTATGTATGATATAGTTTTGGACTTACCAAAACCCTAAAACCGCCGTAGAATGGTAGAATGGTAACTGATTTGATCGAGTGTGAAATCGAGATAGAAACTTGGAAAGTTTCTGAATCGAGTTATCTTACGTCTGAAATCCATTGAAGCCCTCGTAGGGTAAACTGTAAAAGGGAAACGATATAGTTCTCGGGAATTAACGAAATATCTGATGAACATAGCGTAGAACGAAATCGCAATTTATGTGTGCATTTCTAATTATTATAACACCGAGCTTGGCCACAACAACATTTGGAGAACGATTTCTATAGAAAGCGACCGATCTAATTATCATATTAATTTAAATATGCAATTTATATATGTACAGTTAAAATATCACGAAGAAAATTTTCCATCGCGGCTCACATATTTCTTATTAAAAATTGCTGCATCTCAAATAATTAAATTATGAATTTTCTAAGGGAAAGGTATTTCAAACATCGCTAAATAAAAAATGCTTGACGTTATTTACAACGAATATTTTGCATACGTGAAATACTGCAACTAAAACAGTATTCGTAATAAGAAATCAAATACATAAAATCATAATTACGATATTAAAGTCAATTGTGGTTGCAACATATATATTTATGATTAATTATGCATTTTTAAAATTAATGAGCAATTGAAACTATCGACAATTGAATATGGAGGATATGTATATTTAATCAGAAAATATTACGACGAAATAAAATTTCTATGAAATAGGAATTCGATTTTCTTATATTTCTTCCGTATCCATTTCATTTAGCGAAAGTACTGGATTATTGTGTGTAATTTCTCATACCGTTTATTTTCTTCTGTTGCTATTTGGTTTGTATTTTATTGGAAGATAAAAGTCTAGTTGTAATAAAAAATTATTTCTATATTATTCAGTCAAAGATTTGTAATATTATTATCTAATTGTGTTTGTGTGTGTGGTACATTTAAAGTGCATTTTTCAATAATAATGACTTTTGAATTAGTAAATAGTTATATACTTTCACGTGATACAGCGATCTACCAAGGCATCATCTGTAACTAAATTAATAGCGTATAATAAGAATAACATAAATAACTTTTATAATGTAACCTTTAATACTATTTCAACACTACAATTTTAGTACTATAATTTTAATATTTTAATTGTTATTTGTAACTTACCATTTGTAACTTACCATTTGGAAAACATAAAGTTTGTCAAATATTTTATAGATTTTCCTTGGCACACATTAGTTGGTATCCAGCTGCAATGGATAATTGAATTCTGGATGTTTTCTTCAAAGAATCTAAAGAAAATTTTGTGTTAGTCTTTTGTTGCTATAAACATGAAAATTTAATCGTATTATTCGAATTGAAATAATTTGATAATTTATTCTATTAATATTATTCTATTAACATTATTATACTATACTATAGACTTCTTTCCGTTTACATCTTTTCTGAAAATGAAACAATTTACTCTTTTCAACGTGATGAATTCTTTTTACATTTGTTTAACTAGCTTAAATAATGAATGATTGAGCTAGCTAAGTATATAGTGGCAAATGTGATATGATTAATGAAAGATCAGTTTAAGAGAAAATTTATGCACGATACTCTTTTGCCTGCTGGGGATATCAAAGCTACTGCAGACAAATAAATCCAGTCGCATTCCTTGACAATGAATTTCATTCGTGCTACGCACAGAAGGGAACGAGATTCGTAGGGAACAGAATGGAACGCCATGATATTCACATCAACATGATATGACAAATGTTATACTGAATTAGCGTTTTTGGTAGAGGATCATTAGGAAAATGAACAATTCTAATATCCTATACGGTATTTATTTTTATAATGTTCGTTGATATAGTAAAAATTGCGAAACGTAAACGCAGCACAGAGATGGCAACTGAAAATTTGTAATACCGTAAAACATCAAAATCAGACTTCTACCGCAAATGTGAGTAGCGTGATAACGATGCAATTTTTAATATTTAATAATACCATCGTAAAATAATGCCGCGCGACATACATTCTATTTTCTCCGAAGGCTCGTTAACTGTATTAGTTGATATTTCACAATTTATATCTTTTTTTTGTTTGTTTATATGAAAAGAGAACAAGCTGCGCGGAGGACCACTATTAATAACCTAGCAAAGTTAAAAATGTTTACTGCGGGTTACAATTCATACGAAACTCGCGGTCGTAACGACGGTATAATTTTGAACACTGCTTCGTACTTAACACTGCATCTGACATTTTAATGTTACAATCGCATTTTACCCATACATGAGAGAAAACTTAAACAATTCTTGCTAAAGTCACACTCAACAAGATGTTGTGCTTGAATTATGTAAATTTCTCATAACGTATGTATATGTGGCAAAAAATATGTATAGAAAAAGTTGTAAGACGTACGGGACGTGCAACTAATATTAATAACGTGGCAAAGTTAAAAATGTTTACTGTGTATTACGGCTGATATGAGGGCCACGAGCATGGCAGCAGGGTCCCTTGTGATTGATTGCACGTCTCTACGTCTCTCCCTCTGACGGGGTGTTCCTGTGGATATTGCCTTGGCACGTCCCTGCATGCTACGATTTCCCCTGCCTTCCACCTTCATGTCTATAGAGACACCATACCGATCTATTCTATCCCTCCCCCCCCCCTCCTATGAATCAAATCATCCTTCTCTCACTCCACTCTCCTGTCTTCGTTATGCTAAAAATTAAAATCATCTTCTAAGAATATGACGGAACAAAATTGCTAGCTGTAATTTTCTATGTTAATCAATTTACAAATGAAAGAGTGAAATAATAGATGCACTTTGAAAACTATTTTTATTTGTGTGCGATGTAAATCTTGTATAAAAAGGATATTACTTTAAAGCATGGCATATAATAGTATAACTGAAATACTCGGAATGTAATTGTGCATTAAGATTAATAATGATCTATTTACATATAAATTCGTAAACACATATTACGTTATAGCAATTATGATGATTATCGGGGAATCGGTTTAATCGTTAGATAGTTATGCGCATCGCATCTTATTAAAGTTTTTGTAGAGTTAATAAATGGTCCAGACTCTATTTGAGATTTTATACGGCAAAACAAATCAATTGATAGTTACAAAAAGCGACGTAATTGTAAAGTGATCTTGAATATAAAGGTTCTGAAAAACGACTAGATGCTAAATCGTTTAATTGAGCTTGAAAACGGGAGAATTAATGACCTGAGATATATGTGTATTCTTGTGTAATCTTGTGTAATTTATAGTCATTTTGTATTTTTTTTATAAAATCTTGCGGTTTGTGTTTTCTGTATTTTTATTATACTTTGAAAAAAATTATGATGATCTTTTTACATATGCATCATTTAGATTTTATTGATTTGTAATTCTAACTGACTGCACAATTACCGACAATAATTACCTGTACGCAAAAACATGTACGTTTCTAATAATTTCCTGCAATTTTGTGTAATGCTTATATTAGAATAACTTAAAAAGATATGTGGAAATACGTATGTAGAAGTACGTTTGATTCGTCGCTTGTAACGGGAAACGAGTTATTATGGTTTATTCTTAAAGTGCATATCCTTCAAGCTTCAGATTGTATAGCACGAATGAGTTGATGCCTTATAGTCTGTCCCTATTATGCTTTTAATCATCAAGCAAGTTTGCGAGAAGAATCTCATTAACGCATGTATATTTCTTACTCAACGCGTGTACGCAAGGCAGTCCCTTGACCTTTACGGAGCCTCCATACGTGTTTAGTAGCAACTGGTTGCAGTAGCAAGAATTAGCAATTAATCTTTTGGTTGGTGTTACGAATGGGGATGGAGAACGATCTGGACGCAAAGGTGGAACACGAGAAGAACGTAATAAAGAGAAGAACGAAAGAAGCAGACAAGCAAGAGCACACGGGAGAGACTTATAGACCACATATTATGCAAACGAGGTTACAATTAGATCGTGGTTTTCTACCAGTTACCTAGTGCTTACACAATTTAATTTTTGACCATAACATATAATACTTATTTTGACAGATGTATGCAATTGGATATCTGTAATAGTTAAACAATAAGCATTACAGGTTAATTGCTTAGAGAGATTAACTTTCTTCTGTTACATTTTACGCATTAAGTAATTCGTTATGATAGGAATTCCCAATAGGATAACGCACATTGTTCCCTTCGTCTCATCGACAGCCCGACACTGTCTTACAAAGAAATGGGCAGCAAGGGCGGCAGTAGTAGTAGGTAGGTCCCTCGGGAAGCTGCGATCCTTCCTCTCTCGCTCCCTCGTACAGCAAACGGGAAGGCGAACCACGGAGCCACGGAGAAGGAGGGACCGCATCTTGCTCCGCAGGACTCCCTCTCTCGCCACCGGGGTCTCGCTATTTATTTTCCAGGATTTCAGAGTCCGAAGCCATTAATCTCCGCTCCGCAGCGTCAGTAGAGCGCGTCAGGGCGACGTCGGGGTGCGTGGCGTCGCCGACGTCGCTCTGCTCTTAGCCGCAGCCTCGTGTACAACGTTTGGAACCGCGGCGGTGGGGTAGGGGCAGAGAAGGGAGAGAGCCGAGAGATGAGGTGTCGGTAGGAGAGGTCGTGGAAGTTGGTCAGAGTGGAGGGAAAAGGGACGTGTGGTCGGGACGAGTGGGGATCTAGGCTGGCTTGCTGAACGGCGGGGGAAGAAGTAAGGGAGAGAAAGCTCGGAGAGGGAGGTGCTGATGGCGGCGACGAGAGGGGAATAGTCGTATGGTAGAGTTATGCAAAAAATATCTGCCCGCAAAAAGATTGGATAAAGAAGGTATGAGGGATATTAGTGTATTAGGATTCAGCTCTGTCGCCAGTCGATGCCAGTCGACGATTTATTCCTTGCTCAACCGCGCATACCGAGAGTTAATTATTACCTAACTGTTATCTTATTTTCACAAACAATCATATTTTTGCTAAAATTTAAATTTATTTTTTGAAAATTTTTATACTATTAGGCTAGGCACTCATAAACAATCCGTATAACGCAATCAAAGCATTAATATGTTCCTTTTGTTGTGGGACTTGGACGGGCTCATGAATGCCATCCGTTGATTGAGAATCGCGAATATAACCGAGCCGTTCTTCTCTCGTTAATTAACATTGTGCTCCTCACGCGCGAAAGGAGACGTCAAAAGCCTCTGGTAGATCCAGACTCTGAACCCCCTTTGTCCGCAGGGAGACACTGAGCAACCCTCGTACTCTTTTACCCCTTTTATTGTTTATCCCGCCTACTTATTATGTCAGCGTCATACCACCAGGCTGTATCAACCTCTTGATATTCTAATCAGCCAATTCTCATCTACATCTCTCGTCACTTCCCCTTCTTGTCGTTTACCCGGCGTCTAGCCGGAGATTCTCGGAATTCCTGACATCGGCGATAACTCTTAAATTCCTGCAAGATGAAAGAAGCGCAACGCCGTCGGCAGAACGTCCGGAAGAAATACTGTTCTGCTGTTGGAGGGTCGATTCTTTCATGTAGGGACGAGAGAAATTCCTTCTCTCAACAATCGCGTGGGTAAAATGGAGGCAAGAAATCGATAATGTTATTTTTGCTGATGGCTCCTATTATGCACTTTGAGTGATTATTAAAATACCAGACGGAACATTTTGACGAAAGGTTATTGACGAAACAGATTTGGATAGATGACTTATGCGAATGATCAAACTGTACGATGTTATTCAGGTACCTATATTACTTTTGCAAAAAATTATTGTAAATGGAAGATTGAATTATTTAGATGTAATTCTGCGGCATTGCTGACTCTTGATAGTTGTTATTAGGTAGCTACTCGTTTTCGTATGTAATAAAAACTTTCATGCCCCGTAACATAGTCCAGAATCTCGATATTATTACTATGTAAATCACCCCTTCTCTACGGTATGCTGACGCTCACGGTGACAGCCCCTGGAGTGCTTCGTATAGGTAGGATGGATGAGTTCTAGAGTCTTATTAAATATTCCCGCGCACCAATCTCCGATCTGCAAACCCGTTCTATCACTTTGTATCGATACACGCTACACTCTTAGAGAAGAGACGCTTCTTTTCACTATAGGCGATACGTAATTGAATGCAAAATTGCATTTTGTTCCCCGATGTATGTATATTAGCAGTCCCGCTTCTGCGTCATTATATTGGAGATTATTAATTTATTTATATAATTTATGTCTACCTAACATATATATATGTTGTAAAAGAAAAATGTATTCTTTAGCCGAGCTAAAATGTACATGGATCCGTTGGTTTCATTAAATGTACATATAAAGCGTCACTCAAAAATTTTTTCTAGATAAAAAGTACGAAAACTCCTCTTAAGGTTCAGTTGTGAGTGCTGGTTGAAACGAAGAGGCAGGACACGCAATTTCGGCAAAATTAATGTAAAGCTTTCGTGAGAGTAGAAACGAGAAGGAACGGGATTGTGTAGAGCTATAGTTAGAACATTAATGCACTTTTAATGTGTGTTCCAATAAGAAACGTAGCTACTTTGTTAGGAGATCTTCACGTCCTTTACGAAGGATATGTTTTATTTCTATGGTTATAGTTATATGTAAAAAAATCTAACGTAACGAACATTTAAATATGACACATAAAAAAATAGTATAATAGTAGTTTTTACCGTAAGTAAAAGCTTTAACGCAAAATAAGAGGTAATCTTGAAGAGGTTATCTCACGCATGTGGCGAGAAATAAGAACATGCGGCGAACGTGGATCTCTTATTAGTATCGGATAGGAGCGAATCAAACGAGCGACCCGGTCGAAAACGATTCAACCTTCAGGGAGAGGGTGAAATTCTTCGATAGGACACCGAGTGATGCCGCCGCCCCAATCCACCCGGCGAGCGAGTGACTACCAACATTAGTCCACTGACATCATTGACACTTTTATTAATGACACCGTTGCCCGAGGTATCTCCCTCCGCCGACGCCCTCCACGACCCCTTGTTCGCCGCCAGGTTTTCCGCCGCAGTCGTGGATGCAGTCACGATAGCGCTGAGATTCGTTCGTTTTTTCCCATCTCTCGCATCTTCCTTTTTTCTCTCTTTTTCCCCCTTTTTGAGCATTATTGTATTCCCCCGCAGGAGAAATAGGGCCTGGCCTTTTCTCTTTCCGTGTCTATCTCATCTTCCGCGCCCCTCACAATTGTCCTTCTTTTCTCTTATCCTCCGCTGTGTTCTTGTCGCCGCGACCCCCGTGCTACCCTCTCTCCTTGCCTGTTCATCCATTCCTGTGCCCTGGGACCTCGCGAGGGAGCGGCTCTCAAGTTACATTGAAAAATCTAGCGGACGGGAGAAAAATTGGCGATACCTATATCATCCATTGTGTTTCTCGCTCCCTCTCCTTTCTACCACAGCGAAGCGTATCGCACGGAAGAACCTGTATGTATTTAACTAATTGCTCGCGCTCATATCGGCAAGTTTTTTCTTATAATATTCTACAATGAATTAGAATTATTTATTTTTGTATGTATTGTTTTATTATTATATCAATAAAGCACCAATTGGCGATCTAAATATCGGAAAGATATCATCTGATCTGCTGATTATAATAGGAAATATATAAAGTAACATCATATTTATGTTTTCGGTATCTAACATGACTCTCGTGAAATAAATTAGAAGTTTGTTGCCGGTAATACTAACTTTAAGCGGCTACGTGATTGGTGTAATTTCTGACGCGCGCGGACGTGGAAAATATCTGAGTTATCAGCAGGCTGGGGATGGTACCACGAACAAGTACGGCAATCGATATATAACAAGCAATATATATACAACGGCGCATGCCTCAAATTGTCGGGTCGTTTGTAATGATGATTCGATCAGACCGTTCGTTCTTCTTGTAGCTTTCTACCCTTCAGTTTATCCCCCAATGTATACTGCATTCTGGTCAACACCAACCTCGACAACAGGACTTTCGTTTCCAATGGCTTATCCGCGGATTTGTGACCGTCGCTTGTATCGTGAACTGCCTACTTATAAGATTTATTTCTTGGGACTTGAAGTCATTCTTTTTCCCCATTTGTTGTTAATCGTCCTGTACAAACGACACCCACTTGTCAATAGACATTCTCTAAATATTATAGCAATGTTTCTAGCAACGCGTTTCATAAAATTGATTTTTATTACATATGTACAGTAAAAAGTAAAATGTTTGCAGTCATAATATAACTTGCTTTGGCACGATTTATGTAATTTATAATATACATGATTTATTACAAATGTCAAAAAGTATATGTATAATTGTTTCCAAAGTGTCGTATAACGTTAAATAGCGGTAGAAGAATGATAAGCAACGCAATAAGGCCAAGTTGGATCAGACTCTCTTGTGCAATCTTGCGTAGATAGGACCGTGTGCTGATGGATGACAAATGGCTCCTCCACGGCGCGTCACTCTAGACGCTGCTAGAGGCTCCTCCTATACGTGATCAACCATAGCTCTGGGTGACGTGAGAAGGGTAGGGGGATGACGTTGGGGTAGAAACCGGGGCGCAACGGGGGCTACAGTAGGATAGAACGCGGGTCGAAGAGAGGTAGAACGAGGGTGACGGGGGGAGGAATAGGGGTTGAACGGGTCGTCGGAGATAAAGTGGGACGTCTGATCCTCCGCCGAGGCGAGCAAAAAGATCCTCGCGCTTCGCGTCCCAGGAGACGGAAGCCGGGAACGAGAAAAACTCCCCCAAGCCACGTCGACCACCTCCTCCTGCCTCATCCTCTTTCTCACTTTTCCATCGTCCTTCCTTCTCTCCTTTCAACTCACACTATGGCCAACCTAGCCGATGCTTTCATCCACCTTTTCCGCGACGAACCATCCACCCCCGAGCACGAGGAAAGAAACTTCGAAGGGAAAAGAATGTGCGTTATACCTTCTCTCTACAGTACTGGGTCATTAATTAGCAAACGGATCGAGAATTATCCATGTACTTATGGACGTTATCACAAATACTTCCGCATTTAAATTTTTATAATTAGCCTGTTTCGTGTCATGTCTTGGGAGACATATTTTTAATTCTAAAGGCAATCATATAACATTGAATAATGTAACTGTTGCTCACAATCTATTCTACAATGTGTCTAATACGTTAATGATTTAGATGCTATTACGTGTTTGGCTATTATGAGAATCATCAATGTTCCTGCGAGATGAGAGAAACCGATAATTTTTCTTATACTCTAATTTATTAGATTACCGTCATTTTTATAAGCTAATAAGTGCATCCCTTTTTTTTCTTATTAAGCTTATAAATTAACTTTGCGCAAAAAGTTGAGAGAACGGAATTGAAGTTTTCGCCATGTGCCGCATTACATACGTTGCAAAGACCCCAAAAGATAGATGATACGTGGCTTGGACCTCCATCATGAGCGACACGTCAGGCGTATGAATTCTTCTTGATTGCTGGGCGGGCTGTAAGCATAACGAGCCACCCGCTACGTCCATCAACTACGCACCGGTCAATTCATTTCGGATACAAGCTTACGTCCGCATATATACATACACATACGTTCGCGCTATGTCCATATACGCGTACACACAGGCGCGGGCATAGATCGTATATATGCACATGGGAGATATGTATCGATTGGTGCATTCTGTAGTCCCGAACATACTCGCAGCATGTACTTACGTGCCAGATAGACCTGCTGGGTTGACGCCTAACCTGTCTACCGACGGTATGCAGCATTCATTTTGTTTGATTTCTTGATTTAAATCTTTGCTGGGCCTTAGTTAGGGGCAGACGTGTGTTTGATCGACGACTTGTCTCGTCAGAGGATGAATGGTGGCTTCGCCGAAAACTAGGATTTCAATGGCACCAGCTAGATTACGTCAACTGCCTAAAAGAGAAAGAAAATATTTTTTATTGACTAGAAATATGTATACATATTTATAACATTTTTGATCATGGATGCTTTGGACAATTTGAAAATTAGATACGGAAGAAGTATCATAATGATGTATTACGTTTTTAAAAATAATGTTGATATCACCGGCTATCATCCAATTTATAACCAATGACGAAAATTTTTTTTTACCTTGTAATTTTGAGTAAAGTGGATAACATTATAATCGACGGAGTTAAATAAAACAGAATTTTTTTCTCTGCCCGCAAGATATTATTGTCTTACGATCTACAATCTAGTCATCATCGTCTTATTTTCTTGTCTATTTTAAGTAGATCAAGAATTCTATAATGATGTGACTGACACTTGCTTCTGTGGAAGATTAAGATTCAAGATTCAAGGCGGCGGATGAGATTCTTTGACCAAGAATCAAGCCGTTACACACAAAACTAGTCATTAAATACTTATCTGTCCTTTTAACATGGATATCTTGCGTGTAATTCGCAGACGGGACACGACTAGCGCACTACGCCTTTCGGTTTGCTCAATATCAATTATCTCATACACGCAGAGGACTAGCTTCAGAAACGCAATAAAGACATTTAACATTGAAGTTTATTACAGGTGAATGGTGTATAAAAGAGGCTCCACCACTCGATCCCGGTGAAGGGCTTAACATTTTACCCGTCTCATTTTCGCTGCTCGTAAACTATTCATTTACCGCGGCTATAATCTTGATCGAAACTACGGATTATTATCCTTCTTGTACCATCATCTTACCTTTTTCCGCCTTTCTACCCGATACTCATCCGCACCCTACCAATCTTTCCGCACATTGCACGCGTTTAATTTTTCTTCAGGGGCGCATGCACTGCCCAAGATCATGCGCCGTTCACGACACTTTATACTTCAACTGTTTATTTAAAGCAGTTTATAAAAACTAAAAAAATATGTTGAATAAATTATGTGAAGTATTTACGTTAAGAGCACACTTGGAGAGATTTATATTTTTCTACTTGATATTTTATAATAGTATGACAATATTTTGCACAATAAAAAATATATATTTTTTATACAGTTGGTATAGTTGATAAATATGCATTCTTAAGAAGGTAGTAATAATAATAATAATAATAGTAATAATACACCAGACAATACTTTGAGCGATTAACGTAAGCAGGGATCTTCAATTTTATGCTACGCACATGCGATCATTTATTGATAAAATTATATCGGAAAGAGAGAGAGATATAGATAAAAATGTGTGCACCAGTTTAACTGCAATCTGCATAATATATATTAAAGTTTATTATTACGAGAATCGATGCTACGCGGTCTTTACTTACTGGTCTGGCTTTCGTCTAAATTATACACGTCGCCTAATGTCTTAACTGAAAACGGCTCCGAATCATTATCATAATTTTGGCATTTCCTGTTGTTCTTATTTTCGCGGCCGCACCCGCAATCTTCCTTCTGGGTGGTGTTGTAAGTTATTGCTGGTTTTATCGGCGATTGAGATATCGTGCATATTTTCTTTTTCGGGTGAAACGTCTTTATATTGTATCTTTAGGTTTCATATGCTTTTATGACGGTTTTCTTTCCTTTTGACGACGTCGCACCTTTTAATTTTAATCTAACACAGTCTTTCAGTCACGTAGAAATATATTTTTTTGTATTATATATGTACATATAATTATTATCATAACTTCTTCTATGCAAAATTTTGCAATTCTTTGAGACATTATTGTGATTAGAATAGATCAGTTAGTTACTTCATATTTTTTTATATCTTATATTTATGTACGTATCATGTGACAATTGCATTATGTTACACAATACATTAATTTCATTGTTTTGATGCAATCTACATAATTTAATTGTGTTATATTTATTCTTTCTTCTAGTCAAATAAATTTGTAATTTTACATCCCGTTCACGAAAATCCATTATTGCTATAATTTCTTTCTTGTACAGAATTTACATACAAAATTTCTTACACACACATTCCCTAATAATAATTACGATAAAATAAGATCTGTGGTTATGTCGATACATTCATGAAAATAAACATGATAAAACATTGGCTTGTAATAAAATAATTTCATTTTTCGTACAATTAGCATTCGAAGCAAACTTAACGCAGAATTTAATTTAACACAAACATTCTCTTTTCGCATGTAACAATAAGGTCTGTGAACACACGTGAACCCCAACTATGCAAATTCCATCCCCGTCAGATAGTCCCCTTGCTCGGTCAGACATGATTAAACACAGAGCGCTGTTGTTTCAACCCCTTCCCTCACTTATCCCACAAATACCACGGCAGGATTCGGCGGCGTACTTACTCGTTCTCTAGGATTCAATCCCCCAGTTTAATCACTAACCCCGAAAACTCGATGGCTTCGTCTTTTCTGCAACCCAATAACGCCTATAACCATTCCCTAGCTTTCTCGCTTTTATTAAATCCCAGCGTCCTTCACTTGATGTGAATTTATTATATTTTGTCGTCTTTTGATTTCACCCGGCACTTCTCGACGCACCCCTTAATTGTTATTCTTCAGGTGGCTTCTTATTGATAAATATCTTCTTTAATTAAGATTATTATACAACAAGTTAAATTACCAGATAAATGTACCGCAGTGATTTATTATTTGTTCCGCAGACGGATATTATGAGATATAAATGCTAAAATTATAGATATATATAAATCATGAAATTATATTGGAATGCAAAAACAAGGAAAACAGTTTTTTTAAACGTTAAACTGCAAATCTCTAATAATTAATTTTCCTCGTTTAAATTTTTTTATTAAACCTTCTTTTTTAAACCTCATTTAAACATTTTTTATTGATTTCATAAATAATATATGCGTTTAAAACTTAAATTTTTTTTCATTAATTTTTATTTTGAATGTTAAAAAACAGAAAGCTTATTGTTACCAGAAATGAATAAGCCAAATAAAAATCATTTTTATTTGCCAGTTTTGGTCGACAAATGAAAGTTTCATATTAATTTAATTATTTTAATTATATTAATACTATTTGGGTTAAAAAAATATTCTACATTATAATAATAGTATAATATATGTAGTATAATATAGAAAATTATACCACTTTGATACTTATTTTTTATTTTGTTTCAACTATTTTTGAAATGTATGTGGTTAATTTCAAATTTTAAAATGTGCTTTTTCAGAAAAATAATTAAACAATCACGACACAGGCATGATATGATAGAGAAAAGATATTTTATCAAAATAAAGCAATAATTATCTAGGGAAAAATTAGTATCATTCTAATTGCATTAGCATTAGTATAGAGGAATGAATACGCACATGCACGCACTCAAAGCCGTTTACCGCGGTAATCTAACATTTCTCTCCGCCCGTTCTAAATCTCACGACACGTGTCCAGATATTCAGGAGCAGATTGTTTCGTTGTAAACGGCGATATAACGACCCCGTTTAAACCGCTAAATGGATCGTCTCTCTCTCTATACATATACATGTATCTCTTTAACTGTTATGCTATGGTGACTCCCCGGCGCTGCGCCGCTGTACATCCCCTTATAGCATCGCGTTTACGTTTACGAGCACCACCGCTGACGTTTACGAGCCACCGGCTGACGTACGAGCCACTTGCTGCTCTCTTGCTTTCATTGCTCGAGCTCACGCTTTAGCGTTTCGCCATCCTTTTCGCTTCTGATCTCCGGAACGGATAGCGATTTTATTGTTACCGCATTGAATTCTGGTCGCATTATCGCCACTTGTTTGATTTTAGACTTGAAGACATCGCTTCAACGTGTTATTTTCTCTTCATATATCTAGTACGCTTCTTCCGCGCAAGAAGCTTATTTCAATATAAATTCTCTCTATTTATATCCCGTGACGCTGAATCTCATAAAGCATTTTCAAACATTCGATTTGTAGGGCAAAGACAAGAAAGGGACCAGATTTAAGGGAGAAACTGGCCTTGAAATATATCTATGTAACCGGTCTGCGCCACTACGTTTAAATTTGAGCGATTTATGGCTCAGGGAAAGAGTATCTTATTGCCTTACGCTGTGCCCTGTATAGAAATTTTATAAGACATGCTGTGACGTAACCAACAACAAGTCAGAATTGTGGGCCTACCTACCTAGCCCGCAACACAGAACAGCAGCACATGTTACGTACCCTCTGTCTTTATAATTTCCTTCGTGCCGCTCCAGTAAAATTTATCACCGGTAGCCAAACAAAAACAAGAAAGTTGTTCGAAATTATGTACACATTCTCGTGCGGCTAAAATGATCGCAAACAGGAGTAAATACCTCAGGATCAGAGAGAGATAGACTTGGCTTAGCGCCACATTGTTAAAATATGGTTGCTGCATTACTATCGTCCCTACTCTGATGAATTGATGTTTGAATGCTCTTGTATTTTAAATAAGATAATTTATTAAATTTTTCAAATTTAGAAAACTTGTAATAAATTGAAATTACTGTAATTTTATAAAGATTTGAAGATATCGCTATTGATCTTTTCTATAATATTCTACTTACATATACTGTGTGTATACATTTTATGTATGTATATGCTGAACGTATACATTATATTATTAATTAATTAATTAGTCTTATGGGGTAGTTCAAAGTTAATCGTTATCGTCATCAGCAAAATGCACGATATGTAATTATCATGTCAGGATAACTAGTTGTCATTAGTACGCGATATAGTTAAATTAATAATCACTCTACCATGTCAACCATCCTTGTTTGACTGAAATAAAGATATGACAAGCCGTGTCCTTGGATGTCGAGGGGTTAGTTTCTTGACTGATGAAGCATCCTCAACGTTAATTACCTTCTCGCTGTTAACTATCTGACACGTGACGTCATCATTCTCGTCACATCGCATGGTGTTATCTACCTCGACTTCTTCTAACATTAAAACACGAAACGTGAAAAGTTTTCTTAAGTGTATATCTTTTGCTCAACGACGCGTCTCAACCTATTAGGTCATGCAGACGCATTATCGTCACTATGCGCTATTTTATAAACGCTCGTTTAACGTAAATGTGTATATTAAGACCTCTGCTTGTCTCTCTTGCATTATAATGATTTGCGTTATAGCCGATTGACCTTGATGAGGATAAAGAACGCGGCACGATGTTAACAGCCTCGCACAAGTGCTGCTCTTTATTCTGCCATTATTCGATTAGTAGAACCACTCATTCGTGAGGTCTTCTTAATTATTAAGGATTGATCACGACTGATAGAAGAACGTAAAATGGATAGCACGGGAAATCTCGCGAGGTTACAGTTTCATCGAGTTGATCTCGTTACCAGATTTATGACAATGAAGGGTCGGGAAAGAAAGGGATCGTCGAAGTGAAATGTCGATGAAACGGACTTTTTCTTTCCCCGGCACTGATAAATCGAAAAGAAATACGGACGATTGATTCACTCCTGCGTTACGCGGGTTCTCGTGAAAACAGTGGGAACGTCGCAGGGGTGGGACAAAAGTGATAATATTTTCTTTGGTTTCTGTAGTGACGTTCTTCTAACAGAAAGTCAACCGAAGCACACACATACCCACCACCCACGCGTACGTGTATATACGGATTCACCCTTCGTAAGCCTATTCACAAGCTACGCATCTACGCAAACAGTCGGAAGAGGCCAAACAATGAGCCGCGAACACTGTGGTCGTTTTTATTTTTTGAAAAATGGAGAAACACGGATGGTATGTCGGACGTACTTCCGGAAGATTCCAACGTCCGTTCCCATATCTTCGTTCTCCGCTCTTTCCTGTTTCATCCCTTGCTATTCATCATATCTTCCTTCTATTTTATCTTTCGCACTCTCCTCCTTTTTGTATAATAATATTAATTTTTACACAATGTCAAATTATCTTTCTTTTAATTATAGACTGCACGTTACATTTGAATTATTACATACATGTCTATATATATATTTTTTTTTATTTTAGTATTAATAGAATTTTTATACTTTTTTAAATAGAATATATCCCTTGGAATTAAAGGTTGAGGTATTATTTATTGCCCTCGCAACGTATAGCTTGTAATTTATTAATATTCCTAAAAAATAAATACATTGAAAATTTCAATCTGAGAACTTGTTTAGCATAACTCGCATCCTATCAGTTGATAATTAAGCAATTAATTTATCTTTATCGCAACCAACATCATTTTTTCTACCTCAATATATTCTTTTTTTGTTTTTTTTTATCTATCCTTTCTATTTCACTTCTGTTTCGTTTCTTCTCGTTTCTAGCGTCGGTTTTCTAGTAAGCTGTCCTAGCCATCTCATGATTCATCGCTGCCGCTATGAATGATCCATCTCTTCCCTTAGCGTGTCTTGAGATCAGCCGAGACCGGACTGGACGCTAAGCCGAAGACGACATGTACCATATTCTCGATCGGTGGAACTGTTATTTCTCTCCTCGATTCTAGACCCTGGGGACGTAGGAAAACGCTCTCCAGACTCTGTGCCATCGTACACACATTTGGCATTTTTATTAGAGCGCAAAATTGTTTAGACTTATGTCGTAGCAAAGATTGGATTAATCCTTTTTACGGTGAATTTTCGTAACATTTAGCAAAATATTTCTCGGTAGCGCTTTTTCTATGACTACGACATCCGTTTCACGTCCTTCACCGTATCTTCACTTTCTATTTCGTGACATTAACTCGATGATTTATTCACGTAGTGGTGATCTATCTATTTCATTGACATCCATTTTGATGTCAGGAATCAGACGCTCAAAGTTCTCCACGGTCCAGTGATATATAATATTTTTAAAATGGAAAATGTTAATTTGAAAAGATTCTATGATTTAATTTCTGATATTACATTCTTACGAGCGAAACTTACATATAATTATTTATAAAATGTTTCATACATTCTTTATTTTGTAAGTCATGACAACCAATTTTTTTCGGGCAAATGAGTGTTACTGAGAAAAAATTTTTAAATTACATATTAAAATATTCTATCGATTAATATTAATCAAATTAGTTATTTGTAAAATTTGTTTTAAGAGAGGACAGCGAGCGCACAATAATGCACAATTCGAACTTATCGTTGCATTTCTTTATTCCTCCATCTTTCAAGCAGTAATGTTAAATAAAATTCTACACACACTACACATACACACACAAAACTTTCGACACGAAGAACCTTCAAAGTATTCTTCGACATTGTCCGAGTGTAGAATTCTGTGTTCAACATTATTACTCGTAAATTGAAAGAATAAAAAAAACATGCAACGATAAGTTTGAATTGTGCACATTACTCGCTTCCTTTACCTAAAGTCCTTCACAAATAATTAATCTGACTAACGGTAGAATATATTGTGTCCTTAAATATTTTGAAATTTTTTCAGTAAAATGCATTTGCATCCTCCATAAAATTAGTTGTCATGATTTATGAAATAAATTCCTCGTATATGAAATAATATAGTTTATTACGAATAAATACATCATACATATAAATTCAATATGAAATATTATCTGTTGCAAAACGTATTAAGCATTTTAATATGGAATCAATTATATTACATTAAAAATTTCTATAATGTTAGTAACAAATTTCTACGAAGTACGATTCACGCTTCATCGGATCTCACTTCGGCAGACTGATCACGGTGCATCGTACAAAGCCGGTTAACTGCCGGATCGCTATAGATGGTACAGACCGGTCATGCGGGATGCTGTATTCTCACTACTTGTTATTTTCTTTTGTTTTTACAAGAAACAACTGCCTGAAGCTTACAAAGTTTCACCCACCGGTTTGCTTCAAAAGAACAACGTATCAAAACACGCATGAAATTTTGTTTCAAAATTATTTATATATTTTATTAACTTGGAAATGTCTAGCTGAATCGGTGACAATATATTTCCATGACTTTATTGTTTTTAACAAATATTAGGTGATAAAATATTTATAGATATATTAAGAGCTCAAACCGTGAAAAGTCTGATCGTATTCGTTTACAAGGCGCCGAAATTAGCTGAGTCCAAAATGTCTAACGATCCCCTGAGTAATCAATAGACCCCTGGCCTGTCGCGAGACTTGGCCAAGTCTGAGCTACAAAGTACAGATTATTATGTAGGCTGCAATTTTGCAAAATGGATTGGTCTCGGATAAGAAAATTTCGCCGACCGTTCTACAATGTCTTGCAATTTTCTCCCGTCCCGTCGCCGCCACGCAGAAATTACCAGGTGGGAAATTTTTTTTCGAGCCTTCGATTGGCCGCCCCGACAACAGGTAGAACCGACATCGACCGCCAAAAAGCACGCTTAACGATTTGCCTAGGTGATCGCCCTTAATCGGCGTCCGGCTGATTTCGATGATTAATTTTCGTCCGAAGTGGCTACGCCGCAAGTGGCTGTTAGTATGTGCTCAGATCGAATGCGAGGCGTGTAGACGATATTAAGTAGTAGTAGATCTTACCTCGGGCGTACATACTTCTGACCACACTTTACCGCGCACCTTCTCGTCTCGAGAAGTATCGTGCTGATTTTATCAGAGGGGAGGGTGATTGCGCCAATCCGACGCTTCTGGCCATTGACGATTAGCCGATACGTAGGTACATGAATCTGCCGGTAAATGTCTTTATTTCGGATTGTAGTCGACACGCTATTGTATTTTATTTCTTTTTGCAACAACAACTTAACTTCAGTTAGATCTTTCTTAACGTTCTCGTATCGTTGCGTATCTCGAAACGCTTCCTCTCATGGCAAATAAGTGCTACTGTTTAACACGAAACGCAGTTACGTTGTTTCCGATAAATATAGTAATAGCACACCGCGTGCGTATATATCTGAAATGCGAAGAGTACAACACGATCGCTTGATTGCACGTGATCCATATCGCTTCGCGATGCGTCGAATACAGACAAAAAAAGACAAGATTTACACGCGCGGTTTAACGGACGTCAAGATCTTCCTTATTCGGGCATGAAGACGGTGCCATTAATCAATGTATATACATTGTCACGCTGAACGACTTACCTCTAACACGGTGTATGATTATCTGGAATAAAGTATCCCGCGCGACAAATCACTTCCTTGTCAGGAGTTGTTTAACCGACTACGTATTATATATAAAATCACGATTATATATTATAATACATTATAACACGCGATATAAACGGTTGGTTTAAAACGTGCAGCGCGATGCATCGTTATTGCTTAATTCTGGTTACTTTGTATCACTCTTTGTATCATTGCTGTTATCGTATTAACTTACATCGAATTTCATAAACAATGAGGAATTTTTCCAAGTAAAAAATTGGATCCAAGTGGAAAAATTCCTCATTGTTCATGAAATTCGATGTAAGTTAAGTCACTCATGTTCTCTCTCTTTCTCTTGTGTCATAAAGAATGTATCAAATTGTTAGAATGTAAGAGTGTCATGAAAAATGCATGAAATCGTCGGAAAATTCCACGACATTTTCCAAATGCGCCATTATAATGTTTAATCCTGTCATAATTAATGCGACGATCGATACTAATGGATTTTTGCGTGATGAGCTTCTTGTCTTTCCTGCAGCCATGTTTAATCGACGAAAGACGAATACTTTTGCGCGGTATTACATACGTACGTCTATTTACATATGTACATACGCTTTTTTTCGCCGAGGCCAGCGACCGTCAGACGCACGGCGCTCATTTGTCGTGTGCGCGCATGTGAAAATACGACAGAGGAATATTTCACTTTTCGTAGCGTTCACGCGCCCCGACGACAGCGTCGCGGTGCCACGTCACGAGGCATTCATTTCGAAATACGTATACCGGTGCGTCCAGGGTCCGGGGAGTAGCCTTAATAAATGTAGAAGCATTTATAAAGGCAGCAAGATGCGAATGTTCCTGCTCTCTCTCCCCCTTTCTACCCTATCCCTTTCTCACCCCGCTTCTCTTTCTTCCTCGCTTTTTCTCTCTCTTTCCTTCTGCATTCCCCCAGCACGACGGAAAATACGCGGCGGAATCCTACGCGATGAAAAACTTCGATAAGCTATGACGTTCGAGAAGGATGAAAAGAATTTTTCTCCTGTACAAGGTTTTTGTCTCTTTCTTTTTCTCTTTGACGCACCGCGTTGTGTAAACTCGCGGGTTCGCGTGTCGCTGTAAATCTCATATAAATCTTTTTTTAGACAGGACGATGTCTTTAATGCGCGAGAGATTCAAATTGAATGAAAACAGTCGTTCCTTTGATAAGTGATAACAGTTTAACTGCCAGCGTCGTAATGGTCGATGGTCATACGTTAAACGAGGAAACATGGCGTAATTAGCACGCTTCCTGACGAACATAAAATATTTGATTGATCGTAGATAACTGAGATCTTATCCGAGGCGTTGAGTAACGATTCACGAAAGAATTATAGCTGCATGCAACATTATGGTACTTTTCTTATGTACATTATGCAAATATAGATACACCGCGCGCGCGCAAATTACCTTTTTCCACGGCTATTTGACTTTTTGCGTAATTGCTCTAAGTCAACAATTTAGCGCCGAATAAGACTTGGAAACATGAACGCGAATTTAAAATGACCGTAACGAATGCAAATGTATTTATAATTGCTGAGCGATACTAAATCGTCTTTACGCATTAACCGACGGCTCGTGTCATAAATAGAGATACAAACCGAACTTCTCATATTAGACGTTAACTCCTTAGGCATGACTATTTAATTCTCGTTTTATACTATTAATGTCGTCTCTCGATACTACTATCGAAATAAAATTAAAATAATAGTTTTGATTAACTAGCGCTAGAGATAGTACGATTCTAAAGATTTATGTTGTTTGTACATTAGATATGTACTTTAATAGAATTTTGTAAACAATCTAGAGGGTAAAAAGGCCAAATATGTAAAGAACGAGCAAACAATTAGATGACATTAAAATTATAAATTAAACATAACAAATTTATTATAGGTAAAAACAATACGAACGTTTTGACTTCACGGAGTCTTCATTAGCATGCAAAAAGAAACATTTTACTTAAACTATACATAATTAAAATCTTCTGTCACATGTTATAAAATTATCGCTATCAATATGATTTCCACTATGAAAAAAACCGAACATTCCGTTTAAAATTTATTAACATCGTGAAATCGCATATGTTAATCATGTTCCGATCACCTTATCTATCGTTGTTGTGGTCAAATTATAAAACGTCGATATGAAGACTCATTGTTCGTTGGAAAGCGAGAATATGTTGGTCCACGTAGCTCTCACTTCTCTTATTTTTTTAGTCTTGTTATTTCAATTGCTAATTTTAATTTCTTTATCGAGTAGTAAAAAGACGTCACGGTGTAATGCAAATATTTAAAAAAGTTTTAATTCTGCTACCAAACGATCCTATTTTTAACTTACTGAAATACATTGCGGACGCGTGTAACATGTTAGAATTTTCGGTAATTTTTTGCGATAAAGCTAAACTCTCTTTGCCGAGAATCGCCGTAATAACTATCAAAGAGGCTTTGTGCGTATAAAACTATACTTCGTGCAAATCTAATTGCTCAATCGACCATCAGCGAACACGGTATCTCAAACAATGTCGCTATCTGCGGATTCCGAGTGCAATCTCTCATAGTTGGCAACGCATCCCATCGGAGCGGCACAGACTGGCAGCGAAAAATAACGAAAATCCGCTCATCCGTGCGACGCGGTGTCGGCGCGACGATTCATTTCGGGATAGTTAAATCAGAACCGCAGTACGCCAGTCATCGAAAACGCGTCGAAGGCACGCATGTAACACCAACACGACGTACATCGCACGTACATCACGAGTCCGATGTCATATACGCGTGTACGTTTACGCACACATAAGTGCACACGGCCAGACAGAACGAGCCGGTATTAATAGAAGCGTAGAGTTCGACATAGAGTTGTTGCCGGCCGTCAGGCAATGTTTGTGTATACCGAAAAATATGTATTTGCGTATACACGTATGTACACGCATGTGCGTGTCAGTGCGCACGGCAATATCGATATAACGGGTGTACCCGCTCGGGAGACGAAACTGATATTAATAGAAACGTAGTTTTACGGGTTAGTTGTTGTCGTCAACTATTGAGTGATCCTCTAACGAGTCGGGGGATCGTGATGATATGAAACAATTTTTCGAAATCCAATTCACCGAATGCGAGCGCTGAAACGATGAAACGTGCGCCGGTCGGGAAGCCCGCCGTCGCCATGTTCCGACGGCCGACGGTGCGCCATGTTGGAACCCTGCTACTCCAATCCAATCTCGCCTAGCCGAATGCGTCGGACTTTTGTTGTCGGGTGCAGGTAGTAGACCCGCTTTTCACGAAAATAACTATCAATATTCTTTATAAGTAAATATTACGCGAGATGTGTCAGTAATTTCTAATAAATGAGCGAAATATTCGAGATGTAAGCTTGAAGGTGACAAAAGTTTGTGGTTTTCGTACAATTCTTTCCACTGTAATCGTACACTCGTTTCGTTCATTAATCTTATCTTCTCGAATTCTTTGGCCCCAAACACTTGGGTTTTCTAATAAATAGAAATCGACTGAACTTTATTGCGTGTTTGTATTTTTCAACCGACAGATGTTTGGACGTATTTGATACTTCAATATTTCAAATGATATACTTTTCCTTCACGAGATATTAGATTTGTTTTTAATTAATTTTACACTTACTTATATACTTATACTATAACTTATTTTATTTTGAAAGATAACATGAGTTTGCTCCAGTTTTGTAACATCTACTTCTCTAATTTCTGAAAGTTTTTTTAAAATGCAATATGTCAAAAAAAATTATTTTTACAGGTATACATTTTTTTATAAATGTATAAATTGTAATTGTACTCCTTTGTATTAACATTACTCTTAAACATTACTCTTTTATTTTTAATTGAGAAAATCTTATAATTAATATTCCATGCAATAATGTTTATTTCTTTTTATCTTATTTTGTTTTATTTGAGCTTTTTGTTCCTGAATCTATTGAATCTATTGAATTGTAACTGAAATCTTATATTTAACGAAAGTATGACATAATAATAATAAAATGATAATAATAATACATATGCAAATAATTATTAAAGTAAAATAAATGAGACATTTCTTAAAAATTATTTTGTCAATTCTTGAAAAACTGCATGAATCGTTGGTATACGCCCTTCATGTTCCGACGGGCGACGAATGCATCATCTTATATAATGTCTTTTTAGAAAGATAACGAATATATATAAACAGATGATAAATGTTTTATAAAAGTAATTAAACACACTGGTTGTATAAGATTTGTTGCAATTTTATTGCAACATAATCAAATGTTTGTGAATGTACTAGTTATTTAAAGATCTTGCAGAATTTTATCGCTAAATACAAAAACTTTAATATCATCTTTAAAAACTTTAACATCATTGCAAGTTTGTACTAATATCTAATTCTATTTTTTATTTACACATAGCATAACATATATACTCCAGAAACATTTGAAACATCATAAATTAAACAGGTCAAATTTGTCCACCAATCGAGTTTTATGCTTTTTAAGTTTCTTTTACGTGTATGCTGTTATATATGTAACATTTCATTTGATAATAATGAAATAACAATTTCATGAATATAATTATTTAAAATTATTATGAGTAAAATTAATTGGATAGTTTGTATTGTTGTTTATATTGTGCACGTTATTATATGTCACTTATCACATTATTATTACAGTAGTTTGCAAATTATTTAAGAGAAATCCTTTTTCTTATTCTTTTCATACTACTGCAATTTAATGAATATATAAAATATTCAAATTATATTTATAATAAAGCAAAGAAATAATAAAAATAGAAATATATAAAATATATATAAAATGCATCTTTTGCGCGCTTCCCAATATGTTGAAAAACAAAATTACAACAAGCAAAGCAACTGTCTGTAAAATATTGTACTAATATTTTATACTAGTATTTAATAATAATTTGTAATATTGCATTAATCTGAATTAAATTGAATAATATTAAAATAAAGGAGAT